>JASAOG010000007.1:3862500-4260000 GCA_030265305.1 Biomphalaria pfeifferi | reverse complement strand
TAAATTTTACTGCAAATACTCATTATATCAGCAAAAAAGGGCAGCAAAGATTACGATTACTGAGAAAACCTTTAATGTTATCGAAAAAGCCTTGGCTATGTTTTATCACGCTCACATCTTCAAGATTTTAAGCTTTAGTATCACTGCCTGGTACGGCAATCTGAGCATTAAAAATAAAAGTAAACTTCATAAAATCCTAATTGCTGCTGGTAAAGTCATTGGCAAAAAAAAAACAACATTTGGGCAGCTGTTTGAGACAAACATCCCTAAAAAAGCTAAAAAAATTCTAGAAACAAAAATCACCATTTGGGTCAGGATTTTGTGATTTTACCATCGCAAAAGAGATACGAGACACCGATAGCAAAGAAAACAGAAACTCTTGTGTTCCCCTAGCAATCAAACCATTAAATCGAAACTGATATAAACATTTCACATGTAAATTATGAGTGAGTCTGGTGTGAATATATATATTGGGGTTTTCTACAGTTTTAATGTTTGATTTGGTATAATGCACAAATTGTAAGACAAATTCCCTACGGATAATAAAGATTATTACAATTATTATTAGTATATGGGGGATATTAAATACACTAAAAAATAATGAAAAGCATATTGAACCTTGGATTTACTCTTAAACTGATACCTCTTTTATTAAATAATACAGACGTTACTTCAACAAAGAAGAGGATTACGTCCTACGCTTCATGCATTCCGTCATGCATATTAACCAATGACCTAAATTTAGCCAAGTCACTGGTTTTCATGGCTAGTTCAGGCAACCCACTCTATGCTTTAAAAGCACTAGGGAAGAAGGAGCATTTGTAAAAATTTGTCCTAGCATATGGAACGAGGAATGTGCCTTCATCTTTCTGTCTTCCTGAGTATTTTATTAAATTTTTTTTTTATTTTGTGTCACCGAGAATCATTATGGAAAATACGGCATTCCAGAAAAATTCGTCCAGATCCTACGACACCTATACAGTCAGTCTAGTAGCTGCATTAAAACAGAAGGTGGAACAACATAATTTTTTAACATCGAGACAGGTGTGAGACAGGGGTGCATCTTATCTACCTTCCTTTTCCTCTTAGCCATCGACTACATAATCATGAGATCAATGAACCAGACTGCCTTTGGTATTCCATGGCATCAACAAAACCGAATGACGGACTTTGACTTCGCCGAAGACGTTACACTACTCTGGGCTACAAATAAAGGCTTACAAGAAACGACGGAGAGCCTAGATAGAGAGGCACCCAAAATTGGCCTCCGCATAAACTTGGATAAGACTAAAATATTGCGAGTGGGATATAAAGCAAAGGGTGTCCCGTCAGACTTGGCGAGTCAAAGCTTGAAGAGCTGGACAAGTTCACGTACCTTGGCAGCATCATAACAAATGATGGAGATGTCTACCATGATGTAGCGTGCCGAATAGGAAAGGCAGGGAAATTTTTCCAAAGGCTGCAGCCTATTTGGACAAGCCAAGCCATTGGACTCGAGACAAAATACATCTTCTCAAAACAATCGTTATACCAACAGCAACATATGCATGTGAGACATGGAAGTCGTCTGTCAAAATTGAAAAGAGACTAAATGTGGCGCAACAAAAATGGCTGAGACGGATTTTGGGAGTCAGTTACACTGATCGGGTCTCAAACAAGGAAATCCTATGCCGAACTGCGAGTCGAACACTTAGTGAGGTTGTGACAGAGCGTCGCATGAGGTTTGCAGGCCATTTTCTACGACAAAATGAACTACGCATACAAAGAATTGCGATGATATGAAGGCAAATACGAGAAAAGAGGAAACAGGGACGTTCTCATATAACTTGGCGTCACACCTTTATGAAGGACCTTAGAACAGTGCACACCAGGTGGGAAGATGCTTCAGACATTGCCAATGACAGGTCTTTATGGAGACTGCTTGCAGACGAATGCGCCGAACGGCGCGGGAGGACCTAAGTCTAAGAAAGTCTTTGTATTTGAAGATTATGGTTTAGTGTTTTATGTATAATTGTTAGTTTAGTTTTTAGTCTTTTATCCTGAAGGTTTTCTAAATTTAGTGATTTTACTTAGGTATTTACTTTTGTCAAATGTGAATATTCATTTGTTATGAATCTCAATGCCATTTATTATTAAAGTTTTTTTTCTCCCTATCAAAAAATCTTTAATCCACTGATGCAATCTAGTAAGATAGCATCTATTTGCTCACAAGTATCTAAACCTTTTGAAAAATCATCAATTAGTCCTATTAGTTGTGTTTCACAATTATCGATATTTCTTAAAGCCATGTTTGTATGGATTAAGGACATAATGTTTGTCTAACTTGTTTATGATGTTGCTACATATTATGTGTTCTAGGATTTTACATGTGATGCTGGTAAGTGATACTGGTCTGTAGTTTCCTGGGTCAGATTTTTCTCCTTTTTTTAATAGGGCGGTGACATTAGCTTCTTTCCAGTCCCTTGATGCGCTGTCCTGGTTAAGAGATGCCTGAAAAAGTATTTCGAACACTGGTACTAGCTCATTGCTTAGTTCTTTGAGTAATCTAATGGTTTAATGTTCGCTTATAATTTTTGGATCCCCGTTTCTTGTACCTCTATATTTCCTATGTTGTCTACTTGGTTTAAATTAAGCAATATGTCTTTGCATCCTGGGGCTAAGGATGCTGATGCACTGTATTTGTTTAGGATGTTAGCTTTAGTTATCAGTATGAGTTTAAGTCATGCCACACATTAGTTTGAACACAAGCACATGTGAAATTAGCCTAGAAACCTGCTGGAATGTTCCGAGAATAAAATAGTGGAGGTAATTGAAAAAATGCTAAGGCGCAGGGATGGTAAAAAAGGTCATAACCGCCACTATTATCCTCACACACGGAACTAGGACACCGTCGGAGAATGTGAAGGCAAGATACCTTTGAGTTACAGTGAGGCTCTACATACTTATGATTATGGACATGGCGTGGCATTCTGCAAGAGGAACACTATATGTGCCAGATGTGCTGGAGAGGGTAATGAGGACAAGAGCTGCACAGCCCAGTGCAAATGCCCGAAGTGTCTCGCTGGCCTCTCAGTTACTGCCTGTGTGGAAACAGGAGGTTGCCGTGCAGGAGTACAAGGCAAGAAATGGATTTTTCCTTCAGCCAGGCGAAATCGGATGTATTGGCCCTGCCCAAGGGCCAATTCGGCTTGACAAATATCTTTACCCAGGCTGAGGTTAAGATAGGAAAGTTCATAGCCACACACATGGACACATTGACCCAACCACCTTCTCTTTTTACAGCCAACTCAGAAGAAAACACCTTTAAAACAAAAAGAAAGTACTGTTGTGACGGTGATGCTAAAGAACAGATTCTCTGTTCTGGCCGATAAGGGCATGGAGACTAAACAGCATGAGAAAACAATCACTCCGGAGGAACCCAGAGTTAACATGTCTGACTCAGGTTTTCCTTAGAGAACCCAGCCAGACACCCCAAACTCTGCTAAATTAGGATTTGACCAACTCCCTATCGAGAGCAGCCAAACTAAAGAAGATACCCGCATTCCCTCTCCATAGAGAAAGACTTCTCCCAAAAGGGAGGTGTCATTTTCTAAATTCAAACCAAAGTTTGAAAATAGAAAGTTCACTGGAATAAAAGGACAACCCCCCCCCCCCAGTTTTGGGCTACCACAGATCGACCTCCCCCTGAAATGTTAAACCTCCACTGCACTGGCATGAACAGGTTTCTTTTCGAGACGAAAAGCGCTTAGAAGGGGACCATGTTATAACCATGCACACCGCCGTGTAAGATAGTGCAGAAGGTGCGCAATATGAGTGACTAGACTGAGAAGGATCTTAACATTATAAAGAAGAATATCAAGGTTCCACCCATACACTATATATTACACCCAAGTCTGTACTCAAGGTAGACGTTGCTTTATATAGATGTGATGTCCTTATGTAAATAAACATGTATATCGTTTTGTCGCATCCCTTTAGTTATTCTAATACATATATATTACAGAAAAGGGTGCACTATTGGGCACATTTAAGACACTGTCTGAAATATCATTACTCCGGCAATTCGCTAAGGAATCTCTATGGGTTGGCCTTGATAAAATTGATAAACCTGCATTCACCTGGGTTGACGATGGAAAACCAGTACATAATTTTTCGTTCTACTTTCCAGGTAATTATTTATGTGATACATATAGATACAATTATTATATATATATATATATATATTTATATATATTATATGTATATATATATATATATATATATATATATTATATGTATATATATATATGTATTATATGTATATATATATATATATATATATATATATATATATTATATGTATATATATATATATATAATATATTATATAATTATTTATGTGATACATATAGATACACAGCTCCAGTCAAGGTAGGATTTACGGATCTAGCTATGGAATGTTATAAATATCCGGGCTTCCACCTTGGCAGGCCAATGTCCCAATTTCCTATACAACGACATCCACCACAGTGTACATATTTGTTAGCTCTAAATAAATCATTAACATTTATCTGATAGTCCCATCATAAAATTTACTGAAGACACAGCAATTATGGTATTATCGCAGGAGAAAAAAATCTGTACCATTTAACTATTGGGAAGCGTGGTCGAGAGGCTAAGTGCGCTTGAACTTGGCTTGGCTTGGCTACCTAGATACCTCTCCCGACAAATGAGATTGGACCAAAGCGCTCTGAGCATGTTATAAGCATGAAAGTAGCGCTATATAAAATCTATAATAATATAAAAGCTATAATAATAACCATTAACACTTTTTACCAACTTTCTAATTTCAAATGTTCAGAAAACTAAAGAAATGATAATTGATTTTGGGAAACATAAAGGGCATCTTGCCCAGATAAACAACAAACCGTAGACCAAGTGCAAGAATATAAATGCACAGTAACAAACTGAAATAAAGTGAACACAGTCAAAACCTTTACACCAAATTTCATCAACGACTCTTCTATCTTAGAAAGCTAAGAAAATTTAACATCGACAAAACAATAATTAAACTTCTCTATACATCAACCATCAGCAATAACTTTGCCTTTCCAATACACACGATTCTTTAAGACAACCTGTACCCACTAAGCCGTACATGATAATGACGAGCCGTGTGGTAAACCTTGCTCAAGTATTCTTTTGCGAGACATACTAGATCGTGACCTCCATGACGATGGCTAGATCCGTATTGTGTCTGAACTGTCCTGTCAGGAAGTTTTTTTAGCCACTGATACATGTTCGAGCATACTCCGAGGTTCGTCAATTGTAGCAATAATCCTTGTCTCCAAACTCTGTCGCAGTTTAAGATATAAAAATACTGCCATTGGATCCTCAGAAACATAGAAATGCGCTGAAAGAAAACCAGATGAGATCAGCGATTTACTACAACTGCAGCGCTAAAGAGTTACCTCCCCTTGCTAAGTGTAAAGAGGTAAGACTAAAGTCAAGGTCGCGTGGCCATGAACGCTGGCAAAAGGGAGTTATAACTCGTCAATTACAACAACGGTCGTATAAAGTTGAATCAGGCAGAGGAGTTTATCGCCGAAATAGACTTCACTTACGAAGAATCCCACTGCCTGCTGAAACGAATGCGCTTACACCAACAGGTACGATCGAGCCTGACAATCCCATACCTGTGGATGCACCCAGCACAGATGAAAGTACGGCTCAGAGACCTAAGAGCCATTTAGAAGACGGGTCTCGTAGGTCGACAACCTATACGACTAGGTCAGGCCGAGTGGCCAAAATCCACAAGAACTAATGACTATGTGTATGATTAACCTCAAAAACCGGATGATGTTACATTTATGTGTATTTATGTTTATGTATGTTGTGTGTGTGTGTGTGTGTTTACTTGTTGTCTCCCTTGTCCTACTGTTCAGTGTTTTCACGTGCTCGCATGTTTTTCTCAAGTATGTTATAAATATGTATTAAAGTCTCCTGTTAGTTTTTTCACTTTCTTGTCATGTCAATTAAAATGGACTTGTAAATGAAACAGCAGTGTTGTTTTTACATCCTCATTGATAATATAACAACGTCTAGCCTTGAGAACTAGGTGAGTCGTCAACTGTCGATTAAATCAAGGAGGTTATATTTAGATGGAGATGGCGGTCGCTATCAAATGTTCATTATCGGTTGAAACCAGTAGGCGGAGCCTATCCGCCATATTGGTTTACTCAAAACATTCCATCCGTTTTCATTAATAATAATAATAGACGCCGCTAAAATGCACTTTTACCGAAATTTATATAAATAATTAAATGGCACTAACAACATTGACTAAAAACCAAACTAACCGATGAAGCGATATCCCGTTTTCTGGTCGTCGTTGCGTACAACCGTATGCCGAACAAGAAGGCATTTGTAATGTTTATTTTATTCTATACACTGTGTTTTTAACGTTTTATAAGATATTGTACAATGTACAGATATTTAAATAATGTCGTAAAATATTGTCGAACAAATTTCTAAAAAAAAAAACAGACTACACGTTTTAATTTGAGTAGACCAAGATGGCTGCAATTTGGCTTCAACCTAGTGACGTCACGCCATCTCCATCTAAATATAACCTCCTTGGTTTAAATCCCATACCCTCTTCCGTCCAAATAAAGTGCTATTTAAAGTCGCGTCACTCAAAGGAAATCCCCGATAAAACTGCTCCCATTTTATCTTATCTTCTTATCTTATATAATACAGACGTTACTTCAAAAAAGAAGATGATTACGTCCTACGCGTCATGCATTTAGTCATGCATATTAACCAATGACTTAAATTCTGCCAAGTCACTGGTTTTTCTGGCTAGCTCAGGCAACCCATTCCATGCTCTAATAGCACTAGGGAAGAAGGAGTATTTGTACAAATTTGTCCTAGCATATGGGACGAGGAATGTGCCTTTATTTTTGTGTCTTTCAGAGTATTTTATTAAATTTTGTTTTTGTATTTGAAGATTATGGTTCAGTGTTTTATGTATAATTGCTACTTTACTTTTGAGTCTTCTGTCCTGAAGGCTTTCTAAATTTAGTGATTTTACTAATGGTGTTACCCTAGTCAAATGTGAATATTCGTTTGTTATGAATCTCACTGCTCTATTTTGTGTTTGTTCCAGTTTCTTAATGTTTTCTTGAGTTGAGGGGTCCCACACGGTGGATGCATATTCTATTATTGGCCTAACCAAGGTTAAATAACATTTTAGTTTTATGTTCTTATTTGATTTATAGAAATTTCTTTTAATAAACCCTAATGCTTTGTTGGATTTTTTTATAGTTTCATCAACATGTGGATTCCATGACAGTTTTTCATTTATTATAACACCTAGGTGTTTTGAGTTTTTAGTCTGTGTTACTGGTTTGCCATGAATAAGATAAGTGGAATTAATTTGTTTTAGTTTTTTTGTTACTCTTTTAAACATATAACTGAGTTGTTACGCTTATATGTTAGATCACAATAATAATTATTTGTTATATAGAGTTTAAAACAAGAATTCAAAATATATTTTCATATAAAAAAAAGATTTCTTATATACAATTTTTATTTCTCTTTTCATAATTTGATATCAATAAATATTAAAGCAGTGAGCAGAATCAAATTGGAGCATTTCTTTCCACCCAGAAAAATGTCAGTTATTAAGAGTAAAAAAAAAATTAAAACAAATTAATTCCACTTATCTTATTCATGGTAAACCAGTAACACAGACTAAAAACGCTAAATATCTAGGTGTTATAATAAATGAAAAACTGTCATGGAATCACAATTTTGATGAAACTATCAAAAAATTGAAACACAGCTTTGGGATTTATTTTAAAAAATTTCTACAAATCAAACTAGAACATAGAACTAAAATGTTATTTAACCACAAAATAGAGCAGTGAGATTCATAACAAACGAATATTCACATTTGACTAGAGTAACACCTTTAGTAAAATCACTAAATTTAGAAAGCTTCTAAGACTCAAAAGTAAAGTAGCAATTATCTTAAAAACACTGAACCATAATCTTCAAATACAAAAAAAATAATAAAATACTCAGAAAGACACAAAGATAAAGTCACATTCCTCATACCATATGCGCTATTAGAGCATGGAATGGGTTGCCTGAGCTGGCCAGGAAAACCAGTGACTTGACAGAATTTAAGTCATTGGTTAATATGCATGACTAAATGCATGACGCGTAGGACGTAATCATCTTCTTTTTTGAAGTAACGTCTGTATTAGAAAAGATAAAATATTTAATAACACTTATTTGTGCTAAAAGGTTTTATTGTATAGATATGGTATTTTCAACAGATTATCCAGCATCAAACATGAAAAATCTATTTGATTGCACTGAATACATGCTGATGGTATACAGATTCAAATTTAATGATCAAAATTGTTTTTTGGATGCTCCATACATCTGTGAAATAC
Source organism: Biomphalaria pfeifferi (assembly GCA_030265305.1). Taxonomy (NCBI): domain Eukaryota; kingdom Metazoa; phylum Mollusca; class Gastropoda; family Planorbidae; genus Biomphalaria; species Biomphalaria pfeifferi. The sequence goes on along the minus strand of JASAOG010000007.1, from coordinate 4,251,556 downwards.
GCTTAAATTTAAATTGATCCTTTTCGCTCGAAGATTTTGAAAATCATAAATAGTATTTATTTAATAAAGTTTTTTTTTTAATTTTCTGTATCATGTTGTCATTGTCAATGTCATAGTTGGTGACAGTGAAAATATATTAAAGTTATTAATTGTTTTTTCGTCAGTGCAGTCATGTTATCTTTCAGCATGTAATGTATATGTTTATATATATATATATATGACACAGCCCAAAAGCTTGCTGACAGGGTCACACAATTTTATCACACCATTTATAGTGATGGGAACTAAACTAAATTTAAAAAATTAAACTAAAACTACGTTTCAACTAAAACAAGATTACAAAGACAGTTTGTGTGGAAACACAAACTCAAAATCGGCCCCCGAAGTGGTCCAGCCACGCAGGCTTCAATATTTTCAGAAAGAACATCCGAATGAAATTATATCAAAGAAAAATGAGAGATAAGAATGAAGAAAGAAGGTTAACAGATCTTGTGTAGTGCGCTAATGGTACAGCAGATCAAAGGATAGGTGCAAGTGAATGCAAAGTTAGATGTGAACCTGGCCTAACTAGTTCCCCTTGCAGACCTTGTGGTCTATAGGGCAGATGATGTAAAGTTCATCTGTTTTTGTGGCCTACGGTTAACGAAGTTGTCATGTAGCCAGCACAATGACCAACCGTCTTTACTTTTCCCCAACTAATATCAAGTACCCATTGGAGCTGGGTGGACTCAGAGGCGCCTAAGGATTCCGAAGTTGAAAATCCCAGTCTTCACCAGGATTCGAACCCGGGGCCCCCCGGTTCGGAAGCCAAGCGCTTTACCGCTCAGCTACCGCGCCTCTCCTGGCCTAACTGAAGTCTCATAAATGATATAATTGTTTTGAAAAGGATCCTTTTTTTCAAATGCTCAAAAAAAACATTTTCGCATTTAAAAAAAAGAGTTCACGAAAATGATGTTTACAAGATTACTATTCGTGTTAATTTAGGTCTAACTTATAATGCATACTAATTAGCTTTTTCTCTTTAAAAACTGCTTGCATAACTGATTTTAAAAATTAGATTTTTCGCTTTCAGAAAAAAAAAGTAGACGTTGCATCAGAACTTTGAATGGTCTAAAATATTGTGATGTCGAATTTTCAATATCTTTTCTAGTTTACGAGATCTAAACGAGACGGACGGACAGACATTTCGCACAAAACTAATGGCGCCTTTTCCCCTTTCGGGGGCCGCTAATAAAGTAGTTAAACTAATTTTAAGTAAACTAAAGAAGATTAATTAAACTATAACAAACTTCAAAAAAAAAATTTCGGGGCGGGGAAGGGTAATGTTGACCTAGATATAATCATCTGATTCTATGCCTACGTCTCCTATTTATTTTTTAAAGCTGTATAACGTAATAAAATCAGTAATAAGGAAGATGTTTTATACATAATCTCAATGTACTTTTACCTGGTAATTTAAAAAAAAAAATAATTATATAAACTTATATATAACGGAAAATCTTACTTATACCGGCAAAGTTTGACATCTCATTTAATAAGAGATTTAGAATTTCACAATTAGATCGAGCAGCCATAGAAATAGAAACGAAACTGTTGGAGTTTTATTAAACATTTGACATGCGTAACTATATTAGTGTAAAGTACATGCTTGACTAACCATGCCAATGCGTTATTTTCTTTTCTGACCACTCACAAACACTATCGCATAAACGATAAACGCGCAAAGAGAAAAAAAAAGCATGTGGTGGTCTTAATTGTCATTATGGGCTGGACACTACAGTACACTAGATAGGCCTACATGTGTACCTCTATCTGACCAGGTTGTTAAAATCAGTCGGACACACGGTCTAATTACTTTCTGGACAGGGAGGGTGTGTAACTATTTAAATGTAAAGATAGGTTTACGAACATGCTTGACTAACCATGTCAGTGTATTATTTTCTTGTTTGACCACTTATCGACATTAAGGGTAGGGGAAACACTTAGAAACTAAATTTGTTATTTATGCTTCAAATGTAATGATATTATACAGGAATGTTATTTGTGAGTACCCTAAAAAAATCGAGAAAAAAAATTTTGGAAATGTTGTTGCTATGGCAACGGCGGCCATTTCGATTTGTAAACATAGGCCTACTCTTATATAATAGCTATCTACTTGTGCATTTCTTTTTATTTTCTTTTAAAAATGTGCAGAAATGTAGTAAAATATAATTGCTATTAAAGTATCGGATTACATTTAAAAAATTTTTAATTTTATTTTAAATTTTTTTCCTGCCCTGTCTATACAGACAAGTGTTTTTAACAAGAAAGTTTAAATATTTTTAACATTACACCAATTATCAAAAAAGGGAGCTGATTGATACTTTTTTATTGTAATACATAAACTAAATAAGTGTACAAAAATATCATTTGAATAGAGCAATAAATAAAAAAAGCTTTTAACAAAAAAAGTATAAAAAAAGGAGCTTTTGAGATAACGTCAAAAAAAAAAACTAAGAAAATTCAGAATATCTAAAAAACTATAATAATAAATTTTAAAAAACTGTAACTATTATTTTTAAGACATATTAGGGTTATGTTAAATGAAAACTAAAAAAGTTGTAAAGCAAAAGCTACACAGATGCAGTAGGCCTACATAAAACTTTTTAATGTAATTAATGGAATGACTTTTTTTTTCTTTATCTTATCTTATCTAATATAATACAAACGTTACTTCAAAAAAAAAGATGATTACGTCCTACGCGTCATGCATTTAGTCATGCATATTAACCAATGACTTAAATTCTGCCAGGTCACTGGTTTTTCTGGCTAGCTCAGGCAACCCATTCCATGCTCTAATAGCACTAGGGAAGAAGGAGTATTTGTACACATTTGTCCTAGCATATGGGACGAGGAATGTGCCTTTATTTTTATGTCTAATGGAGTATTTTATTAAATTTTGTTTTTGTATTTGAAGATTATGGTTCAGTGTTTTATGTATAATTGCAACTTTACTTTTGAGTCTTCTGTCCTGAAGGCTTTCTAAATTGAGTGATTTTACTAATGGTGTTACTCTAGTCAAATGTGAATATTTATTTGTTATGAATCTCACTGCTCTATTTTGTGTTTGTTCCAGTTTCTTAATGTTTTCTTGAGTTGAGGGGTCCCAAAAGGTGGATGCATATTCTATTATTGGCCTAACCAAGGTTAAATAACATTTTAGTTTTATGTTCTTATTTGATTTATAGAAATTTCTTTTAATAAACCCTAATGCTTTGTTGGATTTTTTTGTAGTTTCATCAATATGTGGATTCCATGACAGTTTTTCATTTATTTTAACACCTAGGTATTTTGCGTTTTTAGTCTGTGTTACTGGTTTGCCATGAATAAGATAAGTGGAATTAATTTGTTTTAGTTTTTTTGTTACTCTAAACAACTGACATTTTTCTGGGTGGAAAGACATGCTCCAATTTGATTCCCATTTCTGTAATTCATCTAATTCTCTTTGTAAAATATCTGTGTCTTGTGTTGTTTTTATTGTTCTATATATTAAGCAATCATCTGCAAATAATCTGACTTTTGTTCCTGAACTAATGCAATTTGGTAAATCATTTATGTAAATTAAAAATAGTAGTGGACCCAAGACTGTTCCTTGAGGTACACCTGGGTTTACTGCTATTGGTGTTGATTTAGAGCCATTTATTATTACAGTTTGTTCTCTCCCTATCAGAAAATCTTTAATCCACTGATGCAGTGGACCATTAATGCCGAAATATTTTAATTTTTTAAGCAAACTATGGTGGTGAACTTTGTCAAAAGCCTTGGAAAAATCTAGTAAAATAGCATCTATTTGTTCACTATTATCTAAACCTTTTGAAAAATCATCAATTAGTCCTATTAGTTGTGTTTCACATGATCTATATTTCCTAAAGCCATGTTGGTATGGGGTGATAACATTATGTTTGTCTAAGTGGTTTATGATGTTGCTACATATTATGTGTTCTAGGATTTTACATGTGATGCTGGTAAGTGATACTGGTCTGTAGTTTCCTGGATCAGATTTTTCCCTTTTTTTAAATAGGGGGGTGACATTAGCTTCTTTCCAGTCCTTTGGTACTCTGTCCTGGTTAAGCGATGCCTGAAAGAGTATTTTGAACACTGGGGCTAGCTCATTGCTTAGTTCTTTGAGTAATCTAGCTGGAATACCATCAGGTCCAGATGCTTTATTTGGTTTGGTGTTGGATAATAGTTTTTGAATTCCATTTTCTTGTACTACTATATCTTTTATGTTGTCTACTTGGTTCAAATTCAGAAATATGTCTTTGTCTCCTAGGGCTGAGAATGCTGATGCAAAGTATTTGTTTAGGATGTTTGCTTTAGTTTAATTATCATTATGTATTATGTTATGTTCATCTTTTAATGTCGCTACGCCTGTTGTTTCCATTTTCTTAGACTTAATGTATGACCATAGGTTTTTGTTGTTATCTTTAGATATTACATTGTTTATGTATTCACTCTGCAGCTGTCTGCTTACTTTTTGGGTTAAGTGTTTAATTTTTATATACTTTTGTGAACTCTTTCTGCCTTGGTTTCTTTAAATTTTTTATATAGGTTTTCCTTCTGTTTACAAAGCTTCTTTAGTCTATTATTAAACCAGCATTTATTTATTTTGTTTGATGTGTATTTAGTTGGTATATGATTTTCTATAATGCTTTTAAGATGGTTTTTGATGAAATTCCAGAGGTCATCGACTGGTTGGTTAATGTCTTTTTCTAACAAGAATGTTTGTTGAAAGTTTAATGCAGCTTGGTGTAGTTGTATTAGGTTACATTTATTCCAGAGTAAGATTTTTCTTTTGGGTTTTGTATTGGCTACTGATTTTATCTGACTGTTTTTTTTATGATCTCATGGTCTGATAGACCAGGCATAATATCATAATCAACTACTAATCCAGGTCTGTTGGTTAAGAAGAGATCTAATGTGTTGTTTAATCTTTAATTATATAGGTATTATATGTGTATTGCAATTAAATGCAATATTATTAGATATTAGATAAAAACAATTAATAAGGTATCTTACAGAATAAAAAAAAATTATCCAGCCTTATAGTAAATGTGTTCATAATTAGTGTCTTGCATTGATGATCCATAAACACAAAACATAAACACTACTAAGAGCTTTTATTTTATCTTCATTATTTTTCAAGCCTTACAAAGTATTGTTCTGATGTTTTCAATGTTACCCAAAGTACTGCTAATTAAAAAATGCCAAGAATTTATTTCGAAAGCTGAGCTTAGATGAGTTGAAAGACAACCTTTTCGACACTGAATTTGTACTTAGCTCAAAGAAGTCATGTAGAATTATTTAAACTTTTATTTCATTTTGTTTTGCAATCTTTCTTAAGGTTGCAAAGAAGGTTTGAATCTGTAAGTCACATAGTTCAGTCAAATATGTTTGCGAAATCTGGTGTGGTTCAATAAATGACAAGTTGTCGTTGACGTGGCCATCTAGATATTTCTGCGAAACATCCCTCTTATAATTTCAATAAGAATCCTTATGGAAAATGCTGTACACTTATATCAGTAGAACAATATATTAACAATTGACTGATGAAGTCTAAAAGAAATATGAAGCTTTAAAAAAAAAACTGAATTCGGTTAGTTTTGTGTTTCAATTATTATGTACATCTAGATCTAAATGTTTTTTTTTTAATTTGTGTTATTTAGCTTTGTGTGCAACAACTTAATTAATATCTTTATAGATTTATTTATTACAACTAGATTAGGTTCTCTAGATATAGATTGACCGGACTCCAGAACTCCAGTACATACTATGGATAACATGGGCATGGCCGGGGGTGTGTGTGTTGGGGTTCAACTCCCCCCCCCCCCCCCCCCCCCCCCGGAAATGAAATCCCCCCTCGAGGGTAGGTCGGATTATAGTGACAGATTTTTTGCTTTGATTTTGTTTATTTTAGGTGAGATTTAAATACTAACTTAAATGTAATTAGGTGAGATTTTAATACTAACTAAAATGTAAATTTATATTTCTTAAGATCAATTTAACATGTAGAAACATTCAAAAGTGGCATTTGAAAGCAAAAATTGTATTTCATTTTGCTGTTCTTATTGTACTCTCAAAGTCTTCTATTTGAACTGAAGAGCCTAGGTATCAGTAAAAAAAGGTTTTCTGATATATTATTTGCCAGGCTTTAATTTTCAATATTTCATATTTATATTTCTTGAAAAGTGTAATACAAACAATTTAACAGAATTAAAGATGATTATATACAACAACTAAAAATGTTCTTTGACTGTTTGAAATCATGAAACAATTAGTTAAGCCTACACAGATGAATCTGATGAAACTTCTGAACATCATAGAACCCTGTGAACAAAGTAAAATGACTTTATATATAAGAAGTACAAATTTAGAATATAAATGATATAAATTTGAGAAAATTTAACTTAGACATTAAAAGTGAATTATAATAAGATATGATCATAAAATATCATAATTATTACTCATTTCATTATTAATATTTTACTTTGACAAGAAATACCTCTTTTGTTCCTATAATTCCTTATCACAAAGAAAGCAATGACACCAACTATTACTAATCCAATACTTGCAACACTTGTAATAATGTAAATGGTATCTAAAAAGTAAGCATAAACAGTTGAGATTATTTTACTAAACTAAGAATCACAAGCAACACAACAGCTAGTTAGTTTCATAGACAACTCCCTACCCCCTTATATATTATATGATAGATAATGAGAAAGTTAAAATAAAAGTTTGACTAATGGACTACTACTATACTATTTTAATCAATATTAAGGTTATTGTAGGCCTATTTAGATATTGACTTTATTATTAAGTTAATGTGCTCTGATTTACATGTATTTATGTTTTGAAAATTCTAAGAAATTACAAAATAAAATTCTATTAAAATTTGAACATGAGCCATCTTTCTTAAGCGTTGCCAGAAGTAAAAAAAAACAAGGTAACAAAGACAGTTTCTGTGAAAACACAAACTCTAAATCAGCCCACGAAGTGGTCCACCCAGGCAGGTAAAAAAGCAGGTATCAAAATTTTCAGAAAGAACATCAGAATTAAATTCTCTCAAAGACTAATGACAGAGAAGAATGGAGAAAGAAGGTTGACAGATCTTGTGTGGTGCCCCAACAGTCCAGCAGATCAAAGAATAGGTGAAAGTGAATGTAAAGTTAGATGTGAACCTGGCTTAACTAGTTCCCCTTTCAGACCTTGTGGTCTATAGGGCAGATGATGTAAAGGTCACCTGTTTCTGTGGCATACGGTTAACGAGATTGTCATGTGGCCAGGCCAGCACAACGACCAACCGCTTTTTCTTTTCCACAACTAATGTCAGGTACCCATTAGAGCTGGGTGGACTCAGAGGCGCCCAAAAATTCCAAAGTTGAAAATCCCAGTCTTTACCAGGATTCAAACCGCGCTCCCCTGGCATAATTGATATCTTTTACTCGATCTAATTGATTTGAAAAGGCTCAATCTCATATACGAATCCTCTAGAGAAGATTAATTAGATGTCGTATAATAAAAAAAAAAACTAAATGCGGTTTACAAGATTATTATTTGTTTTAAATTATGTCTAGCTCATAATGCATACTAAATAGATTTTTTTCTTTTAAAAAATAATAAACATTTGTTCATGTGTAAATATAGTACAAATATAAAAACAAACATTTTTGACAAAAAATCTAAAACCTTTTGCATGAATGAGTTGAAGATATGGAAAACAGCTGTCTCCCCTAATATAGAGCATCAAGTGTTTGAGTGTTAAATAGTTTATAGTTGTAAAAGTGGTGTATTTTTATGAAAAAACTGCTTACATAAGTGATTTAAAAAATTAGATTTTTCGATTTTAGAAAAGAAAAAAATAGCATTTGCGTTAGAACTTTGAGTGGCCTAAAATATTATGATGTTGGATTTTCACTACCTTTTCTAGTTTATGAGATCTAAACGGGACGGACAGACATTTCACACAAAACTAATAGTGTCTTTTCCCCTTTCGCCCCCATCCCCCCGCTAAAATGGTTGGCCTGATTAATGTGTAGTTTTTAACACTTCCCCACACAGCATACATACACTTTTGGCCCTTGAAATCTAGTGTCTCTGATATTCTTTCTTTAAAATGTTGAAATAGTTGATAGGCTAAGCCACTGATGCCCAAAGTACGGTCCGCTGGCTAGATCCGACCCACAACGTGATTCCCTCCGGCCCGCTGAAATGTTGGCACAAAGTGTAAAAAATCACTCCTTTTTTCCAAAAATTAGAAGGTGTAAAAATGTATCTTTATTTACATTAGGCTTAGAGCCCTTGATTTTTCTCCTGATTGATTGGTTCCATGACATTTAAAATTTTTGCGTTTATGAAATAGGTATCTGAGTGTAGAATGTACGTTTTGAACCAAGAAAAGTGAACAGTTCTTTACTTTTTTGTTCATGTAGCCCGCGACACAAGCGTCGGAAATAAAAATGGCCCGCAGGTCGAATTAGGTTGGGCATCACTGGGCTAGGTCTACATATCACTTATTTTGCTATATCCGCCTTTTATTAACTTCTCAGGGAAAGATTGACATAAAAATACATATTTTTGCAATTTGAATTTTAGTGAGCTTTACATTAAAATATTGATAGGCTGAATAATGTTATTTGTTTTTGTTTTTTTTACTGGAACGCTTTTTTATTTCCGGCCTGTGGTTATTGTGTTTGTATGTAGTATTGAGGATGACACTTGATAGAATCATGGGTGTAAGAGTTATTGATTTCTAGGTTTGTTGTTGTTATTTCATTTGTCCATTGGTTGGACAGAGTGATGGGCCTTGGGAAGATTGTTATCGTTGTAAGAGGCCTGAGTTTTGGAGCCTAGTAGTATTTTATAGTTATTATAGAAGTCTGCTTTCATAACTATGCATATTGAATAGTTAATATTTGATGCGTTGTCTACAACTATAGTTATCCTGATAACTTTTATTAAAGTTATATTCTGTTGTTAATTCATCTCTGGCTTCTCTTTGAATTATTGAAAGAAGACTATGTTTATGTGTCATGTCTTAGCCAAGCCAGGAGTTCACAACACAGCCTGTGCATTAAAAGCCATCCTCCCCCCAAGAAATAATTTTAAACTGTAAATTCTTGCATAAAATCTAAAAGCTAAAATCTCATTTTGCTTTTATTTAATAAAAACACAAAGGTGTAAGACTCTGAGGCTAGATTATGTTACTATGTATATAAATGGGTAAGCATGATTAAATTCTGACGTTATATGTAGTGTGTCTAATCAAATATGGTTTATATTTTTAACAGAATTTATAGTCAGTCAACTTCAATTTTAGAGAGGATTTAAAGTGTAGATAGGAAAAAAATAATAAGAGGGGAATGAAAACAAAAGTTTCGTATGTTGACATCTTGGCTACCACCTTCAATACTTTAAATAATATTGAAATTATTATAACCTAAACGTATTGTTTGAATTTCGGCAAAATTATTGACAGAAGAAGAAAAAGAAAATATAGTGTAACATAGTGTAAATAGCTGTAATATAGATCAATAAGTCTGGAATGGGTATATAACAAAAACTTTAGGTTAACATGAAAAAGTTTTTAAAAAATTGATGCAGATTTCTAAAATGTATAAAGCTGGCTACAATCTAATTTCAGTTAAAAAATTTTACAAATCAATAAAAAAAAAGGTATGATAAATAAAAAAAAATATTTTCCTTACTTCTGTTTAACTATTAAAAGATGTAAAAAATTAACATATAATTTAAAAATGTATATGAGTCATGCTAGTTCTAGAAATTAATGACAGTAACTATAGATGCTAACCTGTAAACTTTGTGACAGGTGACATTGGGAGGCTTTGAGTTGTGTCTGCTTAAAATACATAACAAATGAAAAGTTATTGTGCTTGTTAGATTACATATTTTTATATTAATTAATTGGGAACATATAAAAATTGAAGGGATGGAGCAACATAGATAATTTGCTAAGTATGGTCTGTGTGTGAATTGCAAAAAAGTTTTAGTAACCGTAGATCACAAAAAACAGATGATGTTTAGAATGGCTGTAACAAAGATTAATAAGTCCGGAATGGGTTTAAAACAAAACGTATTGCTTGAATTTCGGCAAGGTTATTGAGAAAAGAAGAAAAAGAAAATATAATGTAACATAGTTTGGCCCTGAGAAGGGCTTGAACAATGGATCTCAAACTTTGGTACCATAAAGTTCCCCCTTTCAAACTGTGCAATTAAGTAGAGGATATAATATAAGATAAGAAGATAAGATCTGTTCATTTGGCATCTTAGTGCTGCTATTGTTGTTGGTTTTTGTCAAATGTTATTCATGTTTCAGATGTTCCTTTAGAGTTGAAGATTATCTACCTCCTAGTCAAAACCTTTCTCAAGACTACGGGGGATGAACATAGGGCCATCGAGACAACCAATAGTCCAGTGCACATACCATATGACTAGACCTGTCATGTTTGTTCATAATTTGATTCAGCTCTAAAAGCTTATCACTCCACTTATGTCTATCAGTTTAATTACTACGGTATGGAATCTATCTCTATATAATCTATTAATGTTATGTCTATCAGTTTAATTACTACTGTTTAAAAAAATCTATCTTTATATGATCTATTAATGTTGCCTAGTTTTGTGGTATGAAAGATATTACAATTTAAGTTAGGGTCTTTGCTTATCTTTGGAAGAAGCCTTGGGATTCAATAGGTGTTGACCCTAAATATAAAACTGTTTCTAAAGACTATTATGAATAGTAGATAAGAGATGTGGGTGGGCCCTACAAGCGGAGTTTAATCACCTGACCATGGGTGGTGATGCGAAAACCAGATAACAATACTGACTTGAAAACTCTTTTAATGGGGATCAGGAAGGTCAAAGTAAATGATAGACTTGTATCTAGTCACTTCTAGGCAATAGGACCGGTTTGGCCTCCATAGTTTCAGTCTTACTTGTGCTTATCTATGTTTTGTTATATTTTCTTTCCCATCTTCTCTAAATAACCTCAGTATATCTACAGTTATATGTAACATGCAATATACATTTCTAAAAAATAAAACATAATTTTTTTTTATACCATTGCATATAAATTAAAATGTTAACACTAGTAAGAGCATTTATTAAATATTGTTACCTGAAGAAAAGCCCTGGCTAGTTGCATCAGTATGAATTGTAGTTGATCCTGTTAAAAATATGATACAGATATCATAAATAAAAAAATCAATTTAACTCTATTGGGTAATTGATATTGTGTGGGAAAAAAGTGGATGGTCTGTGTGTTAATTGCAAAAAAGTTGTATTAACTGTAGATCACAAAAAACAGATGATGTTTACAATAGCTGTAACAAAGATCAATAAGTCTGGAATTGGTATATAACAAAAACTTTAGGTTAACAAGGAAAAGTTTAAAAAAAATAGATGCAGATTTCTAAATTGTATAAAAGCTGGCTACAATACAATTTCAGTTATGAAAAAATTTATATTATTAAAAAAAATGGTATGATAAATGAAAAAAATATTTCCCCTATTTCTGTCTGTTTAACTATAAAAAATTTAAAAAATTAACAAATAATTTAAAAATTGGAATGAATCATGATAATTCTATACATTCATGACACTAATTATAGATGCTTACCTGTAAACGTTGTGACAGGTGAAGGTGTAAGGCTATGAGTTGTGTCTGCTTAAAATATATAACAAAGAAAAAAGATATTGTACTTGTGAGATTACATATTTTTATATTAATTAATTGGGAGCATATAAAATATGGAGGGATGGAGCAAGGTAGATAATTCACTAAGTATTGGCTTTAAAACTGAGGAGCTTGTAATGAAATCATACTATTAACTGGGTTTTTGAGTTTCTGGATTTTCAGGGACTCATTGAATCCACCGAACTCTATTGGGTAATTGACATTATGTAGAAAAACATTGAATGCTTTGTGTGTGAATTGCAAAAAAGTTTTATTAACTGTAGATCACAAAAAACAGATGATGTTTACAATAGCTGTAACAAAGATAAATAAATCTGGAATGGGCTTATAACAAAAACTTTAGGTTAACAAAGAAAAGTTTAAAAGAAATAGGTACTGATTACTAAAATGTTTAAAAGCTGGCTACAATACAATTTCAGTTATGAAAAAATGTATATCATTAAGTAAAATGGTATGATAAATGAAAAAAATATTTCCCCTACTTCTGTCTGTTTAACTATAAAAAGATGTAGAAAATTAACATATAATTTAAAAATTGGAATGAGTCATATTAATTCTATGCATTTATGACACTTACTATAGAGGCTTACCTGTAAACGTTGTGACAGGTGAAGGTGTAAGGCTATGAGTTGTGTCTGCTTAAAGTATATAACAAATAAAAAAGATTCTTGTACTTGTGAGATTACATATTTTTATATTAATTATTTCAGAGCATATAAAATATGGAGGGATGGAGTAAGGTAGATAATTCCCTACGTATTAACTTTTAAACTGAGGGGGCTTGTGACTATTAACTGGGTTTTTTACTTTCTGGATTTTCAGGGACACCTTGAATCCACCGAACTCTATTGGGTAATTAACATTATGTGGAAAAACATTGAATGCTTTGTGTGTGAATTGCAAAAAAGTTTTATTAACTGTAGATCACAAAAAAACAGATGAAAAATGATATTGTACTTATGAGATTACATATTTTTATATTAATTATTTGGGAGCATATAAAATTTGGAGGGATGGAGCAAAGTAGATAATTTGCTACATATTAACTTTTAAACTAAGGGGGCTTGTAATGAAATCATACTATTAACTGCAATTTTGAGTTTCTGAAATTTCAGGGACCCCTTGAATTAATTCATTTCTATTGGGTGATTGACATTATGTGGGGAAAAAGTGGATGGTATGTGTGTTAATTTCAAAAACGTTACATTGACCGAAGACCACATAAAACAGATGATGTTTACATTAGCTGTAACAAAGATCAATAAGTCTGGAATTGGTACATAACATAAAATTAGGTTAACATATAAAAGTTTAAAAGAAATAGATGCACATCACTTAAATGTTTAAAAGTTGGCTACAATACTATTTCAGTTAAAAATTTTACAAATCAATATCACAAAATGGTATGATAAATAACAAAAATATTTTCACTACTTCTGTCAGTTTAACTATAAAAAGATGTGGAAAATTAACATATAATTTAAAAATTGAAATGAATCATGCTAATTCTATACATTATTTATGACACTAACTATAGATGCTTACCTGTGTACATTGTGACAGGTGAAGGTGTAAGGCTATGAGTTGTGTCTGCTTAAAATATAAAACAAAGAAAAAAGATATTGTACTTGTGAGATTACATATTTTTATATTAATTAATTGGGAGCATATAAAATATGGAGGGATGGAGCAAGGTAGATAATTCGCTAAGTATTGTCTTTTAAACTGAGGGGGCTTGTGATGAAATCATACTATAAGTTGTTTTTTTGAGTCTCTGGATTTTCAGGAACTCCTTGAATCCACCGAACTCTATTGGGTAATTGAAATTACATGAAGAAATAAGGGGATGGCCCGTTTGTTGGTTGCAAGAAAGTTTCATTAACCGTGGACCAAAAAAAAAACAGATGATGTTTACACAACTTGTTACAAAGATAAAATTATGGCATGGGATCACAATGTACACTTTAGGTTAAAAAGGAAGAGTTAAAAAAAATAAATGCATATTACTAAAATCTTTCATAGCACGATACAATAATATTTCTACTTAGCATTATTACAAATAAATAATAGTATGGTATTAAATAAATGATATTAAATAAAAATATTGTATACTTTGCTCTTAAGCAATGTTTCTTTTATCAGTTTATTACAATAATTTTATTTGTATTAAGACATTCATCGTTCACATTTAAAAACCTTTTTGTTTTTATTTAATTTTTTTTCTATAATGCATAAAGCTTTTTTTTTTTAAATAGTTCAACATCCAGATTTTTCTTGCAATATATCTGAATGAAGATTTGATGTGTCCAAAGATAGTTGCTAGAATCATATTTTTGTGAAATGCTTTTTTTGTTAGTAAAAGAGAGAAACAAAAGACTTCCCCTTTTATTTTTTTGTTTTTATGTAATTTTACCTGAGAGAGAGAGAGATAGAGAGAAAACTTGTCCAATTATGGTTGCTTGAATTTTATTTTATGACAAATTAAAACCTTTAATTTCAGGTTAGGCCTACCTTTTATTAAAGGCAAATATAATGTTTTCCCAGAAATATTTGCATTGTGTTGTTTCACATAGCAGGAATAAAAATCCATATCAGAACTTAGCATATTCTTTATCTTGATCGTAATCATATTTTCAGCTTCCTGATAAAAATAAGAGAATCTGCTTGGAGATATTTTTTTTGCTGAACAGATCCTGACATCTGATTGGTTAAGGGAACACTGGTAATACAACTTGCTGTTTTTGTACAAAGATGCTTCTTTGGGTACTTCATTAGCCTGAGTTTCCCATCTACATTTCAATGAAACACTATTCTCAACTCGATCAGTTTCTTCAAATAAAACTGACAGGCTTTGGACTCTCACAAAAAGTGATGTAACTGAAAAAAAAAAATTCAATGTTTGTGTATTTATTTTTTAACTATAAAGCAATTGTAAAAAAAAAAAAATAATAAGAGAAAGCCATAGATTTCAACATAATGGAATATAATAATATTAACTGTGGTGCCACTAGGAGGGTATTGTCCACACTGGGTGACCCCCAAAATGGAAATAAATGCACTTTTGCAAAAGCAGATAATTTAAAAAAAAATGATTGTAGCTAGATTCCCAAAAAGTTTTATATTGGGATTGTGGTTTTCACATAGTGTATTTTATTTTTTAGGCAATTGATTTATTTTTCTCTCTCTTTTATATTTTGGTGTAAATATTTAAAATATTATGTGTTAAAGGTAAAAATCAGTTGTATTTTCAGTGTGTTCATTCCATAAGTATTTATCAAGTAAAGCAACATTATTAATACATTATTATCAGCCTGTTTCATTTCTGAAGCTCTAAAATGCAGGAAAACAATAGGCACCCAGTAAACCATACCCATACAAAATCTGGCTTATGGAGCTTTTGGTGAACAGTATGAGAACTCTCTCTCTCTCTCCCTCCCCCTGCCCAAGACTTCCACTGCGGCTACAGGGAGTACAAATCAATGGCTGGATTCTAAATAGTATCTTAGCATGCTAGATATGTTTGTGGAATTCTGCAATTTATTTGAGAGTGCTTTGCGCCCATGTAGAGCACTTTCAGCACATCAGCTCTTGCAGCCCACTTCATTCCAGCTAGTTTGTTTGTTCTGATAATTGCAAACCTGTTGGAGGCATTACCTGTCATAGGCTATTTCTCCCAGGCCTGCTAACTGAATAAGGGAAAGCAAATTAAAATTTTGTGATCAAGATGGTTGTCATTAGTAAAAGTTTGAGAAACATGGATTTAATATGGGCCTAAAACAGTTTTCTATAAGTGATAGTTATAAAATTCCTCAGTACCATCAGAGCTGTTGCATCTGGCAACAAAAATCAGTGTACCATTGCAAGGGTGAGCTATTGGATGGTTGAAAATAACCTCAAGATGAATGAAGACAAGACAGAAACATAATGGGAATGATCCAGATTTCTCACCTACTTTTCAAAAAGTCATGTTGTCTCGTTGTTTACAATAGCTAGGCCTTGTTATTTCCAATACTTTTCAACAACTAATGTCATAAGATATTCACCTTTGGTTAACAAGTCAACTGAATAAATATATGAATAGTTCAACTATTTTACAGATGTTAATGAAGGAACAACTGCTGCTAAAATTAGTTGTTTTTTTTTTAATAGCAATGCATGGGTGTAGCCAGGATTGGGAGGGGGTGAATTTTTTCTCCCCTCCCCTATGTGTGTGTATGTTTAATATTTTCTTTTCATCAATGTTGTTTAGAAGGATAAGCGTTTTTCTTTCAGGCACAGAAAGCCTATGTCGGTGGAGAGCTTTACTTTGGAAAGCGAATTTGTGTGAAACCTTCAACTGCAGCATATATTTCTTTGGTGCCCTAGGCAATTTCAACAAAAACAGCCATTCTTTTTGCCACTGGAGTCTGGAATCCAGTGCCAAGTGATTTACCAACCTCCGCTGAGTTGACATTAAGTGGATTATTAGCTGCATTTTTCTGTTTATCCAGACTTTTTCATTGGGCTTAACTAGGCCCTGTATGCAGCTTTTCTCAACCTCTCTTTTTCTCACCACTCTAAGACATAGGCTAGAGATCAAAGCATAATTCTCAAACTAGCCTAATGACAATAACAATTCTAATTGATCTAAGATCTAGATCTATTATTACTGTTCCTTTGTGATAAATTCTGGATTTATAATAGTTTTATATTTCACTTGTATTTAGTAGTAAACCTTTTCAAGCCTTTTGCAGTGCTTACAAGACAGAGAGCAACCTGAACCAGTATACCAGTAGTCATGGTGATGATTTTTACAGAAAAAAATACTAAAAACAATTGCTAGAAATAGTAGAAATTAGACAAAAAAAAGTCCAGCAAGGATGAAATATTGGATTTAAATTTCTACCATTTCTGTTGTTTTATTTAATCTCAGGCTTAGAGCTATAGAGAGATCTATCCAGGTGTAAAGATAACAGCACCATAATTCTAATCAATCTTGATCTACATACCAGACCTAGCCTAAGGACAATACTAGAATAACTAGATCTATATCTAAATCCTAATATATATAATGTCCAAGTCTGCTTCATCCTATGCTAAATCAAGATGTCGAATGTGAGAGGAGGAAGGGCAAGCATTTTTTCATTTAAAAATCTAATTAGTAAATCAGAAAAATTTAGTAGATCTTAATTCTTATAGTGGTAAATTGCTACACAGATTTAAACTTAAACTATATCTAAACTCTAAATAATTATCATAGTAATTTATAGACACCATAATGATCATAATTATACCCATGCATAGTTACGATAGTAGTACTAGTAGTAGCCAATTAGATCTAGACATGATAGAGTCTAGTAAGTCATTATAACTAATTATTTATAATAATAATTTATTAAATTATTAACATCTTATCTTCTTATCTTATATAATACAAACGTTACTTCAAAAAAGAAGATGATTACGCCCTACGCGTCATGCATTTAGTTATGCATATTAACCAATGACTTAAATTCTGCCAAGTCACTGGTTTTCATGGCTAACTCAGGCAACCCCTTTCCATGCTCTAATAGCACTAGGGAAGAAGGAGTATTTGTACAAATTTGTCCTAGCGTATGGAACGAGTAGCGCGCCTTTATCTTTGTGTCTTTCAGAGTATTTTATTAAATTTTGTTTTTGTATTTGAAAATTATGGTTCAGTGTTTTATGTATAATTGCTACTTTACTTTTGAGTCTTCTGTCCTGAAGGCTTTCTAAATTTAGTGATTTTACTAATGGTGTTACTCTAGTCAAATGTGAATATTCGTTTGTTATGAATCTCACTGCTCTATTTGAATGTTTTCTTGAGTCGAGGGGTCCCAAACGGAGGATGCATATTCTATTATTGGCCTAACCAAGGTTAAATAACATTTTAGTTTTATGTTCTTATTTGATTTATAGAAATTTCTTTTAATAAATCCTAATGCTTTGTTTGATTTTTTTTTATAGTTTCATCAATATGTGGATTACATGACAGTTTTTCATTTATTATAACACCTAGGTATTTTGCGTTTTTAGTTAGTGTTACTGGTTTAACATGAATAAGATAAGTGGAATTAATTTGTTTTAGTTTTTTTGTTACTCTTAACAACTGACATTTTGTTGGATGGAAAGACATGCTTCAATTTGATTCCCATTTCTGTAATTCATCTAATTCTCTTAAATATGTTAAATATGTTTAACAATTTTTTTTTTGTTGAAGCCACGACATATAGTTGACTGGTTTAACTTATGCCACCACGTCTGTCAATACAAGTATTAGATATTAAACCAATAAAACCATTTACCAATAGTCCACGATAACTAATCTTTACATTTAAAAAAAAAATTCATTATTGTTTTGTTAGGTATAAGAAATAAGTGTTTTTTTTAGCCAAAAGTGTGCTATTAAAATTATTAATGTCAGTCGTATTTAAAAAAAAAAAAAAAAAAAAATTTTTTTAGTGATTATATGAAGAAAGAAAAGATCAGTTTTATGCATCTTTTTACTCACATTTATGCAAAAAAAAAAATGTTAATTTATAAAAAATGTTATCGGTATAAATAAATACATTTATTGTGTTTTATGGTTTTCTAGCAGTACGCTCGTTGTTTTGTACCTAGGCTTTTTATTGTTTTAAATGAACACCTTTTTTAAAGTTTTAATGAACTGGCCCCATTTTAACAATCAACCTAACATTACATTTTTAGCGGCCCCCGAAAAGGGGAAAAGACGCAATTAGTTCTGTTAGGCCTGTCGGTCCGTCTGTTCGTCTAATTTTAAATGTAAGGATAAGGTTAATAATTAGTATTTCAAAAAATATAAGCGTACGCTAAATGAATATATGGAGATGCTGTGGCTGAGGGGTAAAGCACTTGGATCTGGAAGTCCCGCGTTCGAAAACTGGTGAAGACTCTCGGTGGACCACTTCAGGGGCCGATTTTGAGTTTGGGTTTCCACACAAACTATCTTATTAACCTTGTGAGTTCGTGAATTAGTGTATCTGTTTCCATGAAATTTTAATGACCCGCTCTCTCAGTCTCTATTTCTCTCACATCTTATCATAGATCAAGCTGACATTGTGCACAGTTATTTCTTTTACCTGACGAAACTAAAATCAATTTAAAAAATTAACAAACTAGTTAATTAACTATTGTTAATTAATTATTTTTGGTATCCAGCAAGGGTAAAACATTTAGTTGACTGATGTGATGTATACGTTGAATAAGTCTCCTTTATACTTTGTAAAGAGGAAGCTTTAAAGTTTGAAACGAACAACAGATAATACCTTTTAATTTCATAATACCTTCCCTGGCACAGTGGTTAGAATGTTAGCTTGAGTAGGCTTGAGCCTTCGAGTTCGAATTCAGGTCATTTATTTATTTTTTCATAAACGCATTTAAAAAGAAACAGATATCCCATTCTATATGCTTCACCCCTTTCTCTATTGGTTCAGACAAGGAATAAGATCATAGCGTATTGAGAAAGCTAAAAGCATGAAGTTGCGCTAAACGAAAACAGTTGACCAAAATTTTTCTAATCCACAGATTTATTATTTTTAGTCTGGATCTATAATGACATGATGATCCAAATTAATTGATACAAATACGCTTAATATAAGCTATGTTTTTCTTTAAAAGTAATGTCTATATTTGTTATATTGTTCTTGTTTGGGCATTAGTCTCAAATAGAAATGCAACTTCTTGACATCTGATTACACAAGCAAACATTGTTCTTTTCATCAGGCGGTGTTCGAATTCCGCTTTGCTCCCGATTTCAGAATAAGGACACAGGTAAGCATTGTTAAGCGAAAGGTGAATGCCTTTACCTGCGCATTTCTTTAGCCTATTTAATCGCCCATACCCATTCATAGAATGCGTTTTATGTAACGAGGTGGATTCCCTACTACTGTTGCTTTAAAAAAGGAAAGCTATCTAAACTGGTTAGCACGCAAGTTCATTCAGTCTAAATGAGTTTGGGGTTCACTGGTTTACACGATCGCACTTTTGTCAACGGTTCATTTTGGCTACGAATCAAATTCAAGAGGACACAACTCTCCCTTTCTTTGCTTACTAATTTAGGTTTTCAATTCGCGTAAATGTTACTGTGAATCGTAAGGTGATTACCTTGTCTTTAAAAGCTTAGACGCTGTTTAGACAAATAATAAATATAATTGTTACTGTAAATCGTAAGGAAATTACAGTGGCGTAGTTAGGGTGTTTGATGCCCAGTGCGGCCTCTCCTCATGATGCCCCCCAGCCCCATACAGCAGCGAGAATACGTTATTCTACGTGAACAAAATCTACTACAAATAAATAGAACGAGCTTTCTTGGTCGCAAAACTATCCATAAAATTATCGAATTTTTTTTTCCCACCAATTCCTTAGTTAGTGAAACGCATTGCTGATTGCTATTACTTCTTGATCAAATTAATTAAGTCTGAAAAACTTTGCTCCCATAAAGCCATACTTACCGCAATTGTCAGAAATATGTAAAAAAAAATAAATCTGATAATGCTACCTGAAGAGAATCTTTGACATCATTTTTTTGTTTCTCTCAAAGAAGAATCTGGCGTTCAATAGGCCTCACGAATATTTAGACAATATTTAGAGTTCAATCATTAGATATCAGCTGATATCTTTTTATTTTTTTTAATTCAAGATTTCAAACAGGTCCTTGTTCGAGAAGTTCTAAAGTTTCTGAAGAAATTGCGACAAACTGTTGACGCCTGTTTCGCTTCAGACGAAATTGTTTTTTCTTAATGTTGCTATGAATACTATCGAAATCGATTTCAATCTGAGGATTTAATAGTTGGGATAGTGACAAAAATTCATTTTCACCTACCACATTAAGATCATATTGGGTGATTATTTCTTGAACTATCACGTCCAAGGAAGAATATATCTCAATCCGTAGCTCGTTCTTATGTGATTATACAAAATCTTCACCTTGTTCACTTGGCTTCTTTTTATTGTGGTCAATACATCTTTCATGTTCTGCACTAACCCTCAGATCAGAGCACTTACTTTATCTGACAGCAATAATGGCTTCAGCGTTGTCCTTCCAACTAATAGTTATCGATGTTATTGATATTTTCCATTTAAGTGAGCAGTTTCGAATTGACGATCATTGTTTTTGAAGTTAGACATACCCGTCGTTTATTTCAGCTAATTGAAGGGCCAAGAATCCATAATAGGTGAGAAAATTAAGACTGCAAGGGAACTAACATTCCGCCTACTTAAGAGATTTTGTCTTCACAATTCTTCTTCAAGTCGTTCGTGATGCCCATTGAGGTCCAGATGCTACTTTGAGAGAAAAGGAATGATATCCAAGATTCTTTTCATTATCAGATTTTTACCTTTAGGACCCTTTTATCACTACCGTCAACCATTTTAACTAGAGAAGACAATGTCTCCGCCTGAGCTAACACTATGAGCGCCAGCCCGATTTAGCAATCTTGAGCAGAGCCCATAATATTAACAGTGGCCAAATAAATATTTTAAAAAATCAAATACAGAAGTTAATGTTTGTTCATGCATGTACAATGTGTGCAGTTTTTACTGAGAAATTTTGTGATCACTTGATGCCCCGTGCGGCCCGCACCACACACACATGGCTAGCTACGCCACTGGGTAATTACCTTGTCTTATAAAGCTTAGACGCTGTTTAGACAAATAATAAATATATATATGTCCTGCGTGCAAGGCGGGATTTAAGAAGGCCTAAGTAAGTAGTCCATGGCAGGATTGTATATGAAAGTTCCTTTCCGAAAGCTGTAATAAAACCCTACTTGTTAGTGCTTCTATTTTTACGTATACAACATTTGAGAGGAAACGTAAAGTGTAATTTTCCTTCTTTTTAAAAAAAAAAGTATTTAATATGTGTATTATAGTACAAAACTATATCTTTTTGAGTTTGTGTAATGCCCTGGCTTGACGCACTGCCGTAAATTCAGTGCTGCTTTTATGTATTAGGAGCAGGCTACCAGTGGATAACAGTAAGATTTAGAAAAATGTAATAACAAAAAATTTTCATACCGTTAAAATTTTGATATTTTTTTTATATCTCTTTTGTTGGGGGCCCCTCTCTTGTAAACACCCTGGGCAGTAGCCCGCCTTCCCTCCCTTAAATCAAGCCCTGCCTGCGTGCGTCGATGTGTTATTGTGGACGCGCATTTTGATCAGAAACTTAATTTCTCTAGTATAACTAGACCACACTGGGACATTATTCAACTGGAGTGTGGAGTCTGAAACAAAGTTTTGAGGAAAAAAAGTATTCCTTTCAGGATCTAGTAATCTATGGAATAGATGATATGAAGTTGATCTGTTTCTATGGCCCACAGTGAATGAGGATGTCATATAGTCAACACAATGATCAACTCCTTTATTTTTTTCCGCAACTTAAGGTCAGGAGCCCTTTAGATTTGGGTGAACAAGAGCGTCCTTAACTCTTTCTCTCCGTAATTATTTACTACATTCTGGTGGAATCAACATTGGTATCGTCAGTTAGGAGAGAAAGAGTTAAAACTCCGAATATTTTAAAAAATCACAGTTATCACCAGAATTCAAACTTGAGACCTGTCTAGCTGTATATGAAACCGACAACGTCTAAAATGCAAGCATTCTGTTGTCTTAAGAGGTTTGCGAACTAGAAACTCGACTTTAAAATTACGTAAATCAGTAATTGTGAACTTATTCGCAACTTTTGTGAATTTATCAAGCTTCATATTTAATACTAAAAGTGGAGTAGATAGTTTTTCTGAATTACCGGATTGATAATATCAAGAGACATACCAACTATTCTCACGTGAAAACTGTCCTTATATAAGAAAATTGCACAAATTTAGTCACAAAGTCGGCTCCATTCATAACTTACACAATGTCTTTGGCCGCTGGCAATATTAACTCCTCCGCAAAGGTGTGATGTTTCATAGCTCTATCAATTCTGAGAGACACCAAATAAGAAAAGACGCTTTTTTTTAATTATGGTAATTATCACCTGAGTTTAGTCTAGTCTGGATTTGACTCCATCAGCTTTAAAACTAAAGTGCTGGATACCACTATCGCCAAATTTAGTGCAATTTAGTCTCAGTTTGTTCGGCTTCATACATTCGCATGGAGTTTTTTTTTTTTTAATTCATGCTTGAACTATTGAAGTAAAACCATGCCAAAAAAATGTTCACTGGATTTTCTTTTCTAACATTGTTTTGTTTGAGATCTATGTTTATGAGATATTTTGTAACGGATATATTACCTTCAATGTCATGGGCTAGAAAACGAAAGCGTATAATTAAATATAAGATATATTCGATGCTTCACGACGTGCCAAAATCTTCCCCATTGAAATATTGTTTGATTCCCCAATGGAGTCTAGCAACGTGTTGGATGGACAGTCATTTTGAAATATTTTTGCTGCGACAATTAAAATGTTGACTGCAACATTTATTGTCGAATGACAATGGACCTCATTCACCAATCGTAAACAAACAACATTTAGCCACGTGGTTCTCTATATCTTCTATACAAATTATGTAATCCATAAAGGCTGTCCCGTTATACGTATTTTTCATTGTTATATCAATCTTATGACGTGGCTAAATGTGTTTATTTACGATTAGTGAATGAGGTCCATTATGGTTTTTTTTATAAAAAAAAAAGGCAAATACCGATGGATAAATATGTCTACCTTCAAGCAATGTTATTAGGGGTCCGCTAGACGACGGCAGACGGGGGGGGGGGAGGGAGGGACGAAATAAAGAGGAAAAAGTGTATGCAATTAAGATAATTTCTTCGCTGTAAGCCAACTTATCCAATCGGAAGCTTTGAATAATAATAATCAACTAAGCCCTCAGTCAGGGCCGGCCTTAAGCCACTGCAGCCTATGCGGTCGCAGTGGGCCCCGCGCTTTCATAGGCCACGCGCTAAGTTTATTAAATTATTAATTAAACCATTATAACGTATAATAACAGGGTTTTCGCGACCTCCTGATTTTCCAGGGCCTCCAGGAATTCTCATGAAAAGGCAAAATATACAATAAAGTCCTGAACTTTTTAAAAATTTATTCAAATCTCCTCAAGAATAGACGAAATTGACATTTTCCGGTGTCAATAAATAAAAAGGGGCATTGCGAGCTTTCATTTGATAAAAATGTATTAGCAAAGACGAAAGTAGGCCTAGTGTCTAATTAAAAAAAATAATTTTGACATTATGCGCGATCCGTTCCGCATAGGGCCCCGCAAATGTTAGAGCCGGCCCTGCCTTCACTACTGTTTTATTATGACTATTTCAAACTATTTATTATATGATGACGTACACCAATGATTTAAAGATATTTCCGCTGGGTATTGAAGCCTTTTGCCGCGTAGATAAACATTGGATGCCATTCACA
Organism: Biomphalaria pfeifferi; assembly: GCA_030265305.1. Taxonomy (NCBI): domain Eukaryota; kingdom Metazoa; phylum Mollusca; class Gastropoda; family Planorbidae; genus Biomphalaria; species Biomphalaria pfeifferi. The sequence continues at coordinate 4,227,416 of JASAOG010000007.1, read as the reverse complement.
GATCAATTCATTCTAATACAGGAGCAGCTTATTGAGATATCCAATGACAGAGCTTGGATTCAGTGGTGTAATGAACATTAAATATTTTTTTGTTAAAAAACCTATTGGAGATTTGCGGTTGCTATTAACAAACATTGAACCGGACACCCATATCATTATTTTATTTTTATTTTATCTTAAACAAAGTTACAATTTCAATAAACACTCTTTCAACAAATAAAGTGTTAAACCTTTACAAATTTTAATAATATTTTATGCACATAAATTTTTTTGTTCATTGCTAATTTAAATACTATTCATGTATTTCAGTGGTTCTCAGACTGTGGTACGCTAACCCCAACTGTCCGAGAGACGACCGAAGGCGATCCACAGAAAAATAAAACTTGTAGGTAATTATAACTTCTTCTTCGCTAAAAGCCAGTTTAATTCGAGCGAATACTTTGAATAACAATCACCTCACACCTCACTGCTGTGTAATATGTTTATTACGAACTATTGTATGACCATTGTTGACGCAGCTTGACAAAGCAACAATGATTAATAACAGGCCTGTGATAGAATAATATTTTACAATGTGTCATAAGTTTCTATGCGTTACAATTTGTCATAAGTTTCTATGCGTTACAATGTGTCATAAGTTTATATGCGTTACAATGTGTCATAAGTTTATATGCGTTACAATGTGTCATAAGTTTATATGCGTTACAATGTGTCATAAGTTTCTATGCGTTACAATGTGTCATAGGTTTTTATGCGTTACAATGTGTCATAAGTTTCAATGAGTTACAATGTGTCATAGGCTTCTATGCGTTACAATGTGTCATATGTTTCTATGCGTTGCCGCATTAAAGTTAGAAACCTGCTAAACATGTATGCTGATGTATATGAACTGAAAATGTATGAGAACCTCTGATCTATATAACTTTTCCACTTAGGGATCCATGAGCAAGCTTTGACTTTATAAAGGGGCCACGTTTGAGAACCTCTGCTCTAGACCACAATATCTTTAATTGACAATACTTATAGTGAAGCAGTTTTTAAAATACACGTCACTAGTACGTGAATTAGTAAAAGTACACATGCAAGTCTAAACTGTATGGCCACATCACGTGGTAATCAGGTTGAGCAAAGACCTTCCTGCATTTCTGCGTAAGAAAGGTCCAGTGAAAAAGAAAGAGAGGGTGAAAGAGAAAGCAAGAGGAAAGACAAGATCAAAGATTGGAAGGACCTCTCATCAAAACAGACTTAGTCAATACAAAGAGAAATAAAGACTGACGGTGGACAGATTTATGTGTGTTGCCCGAACGATAGATGAATGTACAGATGACTCATTCCTGACATTTTATTTACACAAATTATTTCAAGCACGCGGAGTATCTAGTTGCAATCATTTCCTTGAAAAAACAAAATGTCGCTTCTAATAGTTGCCAACCAAAGAGGACCGCCTACCCCGCAGATCATGCATACGTTGGTCTAGATCTTTAAACATACAGTTCATCACTTTATTTAATAATTAAAAAGGGCGTGGATTAAAGCCAGTAAGGTAAAGTTCCCATTTCACACCTTGTGGTCTATAGGGCAGATGATCTGTTTCTGTGGCCTATGGCTAACGAGGGTGTCATGTGGCCAGCACAACGACCATCCACCTTTACTTTTTCCCAACTAATGTCAGGTACCCATCTGAGGTGGGTGGACTCAGAGGCGCCCAAAGATCCCGAAATTAAAAATACTAATCTTCACAAGGATTTGAACCCGGGACCCCCCCCCCCCCGCACAGCCACCGCGCCTCCGATCAAAGCCTCTTATGTAGATAATTATTGATACAATGAGGCACACAACTTTACTAGGTTATTTTAAGCCAACCTTTTTTGTTGGTGTCTATGCCTGTTAATATACATCTATTAGTATTAAAGAAAAAAATATACACAAGTTTTTCGTTTTGAAGCACGTTGAAGCTGAAAGTGAAACCATTAAAAATGTTAGTGATATTTTATGCATTTCATTTTGAAATGTCTGTATATTTCCGTTTGGTGTCAGTTTATTTGAGACGTGTTAAGTGGTGTTTTTTTATTTGGTTTGTTTTCTTCAGAATTAACACAAGTCATTTAAACTTATATTTTTCATCCTTGGAAATAACAGTGATCAAGAATTGTAAATGTAATAAAAATCTTAAGATTAAGATTAAACTCGTTTGTTTGTTACAATAAAGTGTCGTTTAAAAGGTGTACATGGATGTATTTAAAAGATACACCGAAAGTAGCATAAACCGTTTAGCTACTTATCTAGAGGTGCCTAGTTCGAATCCCAACTCGAGCAAGTGCGTGGAGGTCGCACGAAAACCATTTCCCACATACCCTCTGCACCAATGCCGGCCTTAGGCACAGGCAAACTAGGCATCCGCCTAGGGCCTCCGATTTATGGAGACATTGAATAGGAATCATAACTTTTTTTTAGAGAAAAGCAGCTAAACTTGTGTCCTGTGCTGTTATTATAATTAGTAAACTATGTTTTACATTAATTGTGTGTAATTTTTTTTTTTTTGCTAAGCAGTAAAGTTCCCTTTTCACACCTTGTGGGTCCATAGGGCAGATGATGTAAAGGTCACCTGTTTCTGTGGCATACGGTTAACGAGATTGTCATGTGGCCAGGCCACCACAACTACCAACCGCCTTTACTTTTCCCCAACTTTTCGCCAACTCATACCAGGTATCCATTACAGCTGGGTGGACTCAGAGGCGCTCAAAGATCCCAAAATTAAAAATCCCAGTCCCCGGTTCAGAAGCTAAGTGCTTTAACGCTCTGTCATCGCGCCTGTTTAGTTAACAATTATCTGCGTTGTGTCCAGAGTGTCAGAAGGTCACATGCCTCCTGTTCACTGTTGTCATGTCGCTATTCTATTTCATTACACGCTGTTTATTTTTTTTTTTTTTTCTATTTTATTTGGGGTCCACTAAATTCACTTCGCCTGGAGCCTGAGAGTATCAAAGACCACCCTTGTCAAGTAATGTCTTCTAGAGATGAAATTATATTATTCTATCTAGATCTTTACTGTTAATCAGGCACATATATGAATGATTAGCACAAGGACTGACTGGGGGGGGGGGAGCGAAATCTGGCCCATCTGTGATGGACACCCAATTGTAGGCCTAACTTGATTATTTATCGATAGCTATACGCATACTCTTTATCTTTTAAGAAATATACGTCTTATGTTGTTTTTCAATCACTAAGTATGTAGGCCCTAGAGGATAAAGTCTGTAAAAAAGTGGGTTTTTTTTTACAATACCGCTATTCGACTCAGAACTTCATGGAGGAACCTGGGTGGGTGAAACATGGTTGGATAATAAGGCTAGTCTTCGATTCCAAAGATTATTGAGGAATGCAGTATTTCCCGTGGCTGACAGTCCCAGCTGTGATCTACATATTTTGCCACATCCAGGGCAAGCATAACCATTGTCCGCAGGCGATCGATTTAGATTTTCTTTTCGCCGTCTGCATTTGTCCTCGGCAGCAGATTTTCTTTGGTCTCAAATGTGTATCCCGCGGCCTTCGTGAGTGACCTCCAGCTGTCTCGTTCTGAGACCGCATGCAACCAGGTAAAGGAATTTGCATACGCTGCCGCCTCTTTCGGTCTATCTATAAGCCTCGGGAAAACAGAAGTCATATTCCAGTAGTCGCCCAATAAAACATAATCAGCCCCAATGATCACCGTAAACGGACAGCCCCTTAATGTGGTAGACCACTTCACATATCTAGGTAGTATAGTGTCAATGACGCCTCACTTTCAAGGGAAGTTGATAACCGTCTGGCCAGGGCCAGTAGCGCTTATGGACGCCTTCAGGCGAGAGTTTGGCAGAACAGATCGCTCCGCCTGCCTACAAAAATCAGTCTCTACCAGGCGGTGGTTCTCTCAACACTTCTGTATGGCTCTAAGACATGGACACTATACAGGAAACATCTAAGAATTCTTGAGCGCTTCCACCAAAGTTGCTTGCGCTCCATCATGGACATACGGTGGCAAGACCGCACTACAAACAGCGACGTCCTTGCGAACGCCGGTATGGACAGTATAGAGGGACTTCTTTTAGTCCGACAGTTGCGCTGGCCAGGGCACTTATCCCGTATGGGAGACGAATGTGGGCAAAAGGCAGTCTTTTCTGGTGAGCTAAAAGGTGGTCGACGGAAACGCTTCAAAGACCAGCTTAGGCGTCAACTTTCCTTGGCTGACATAGAAGATGGTTGGATACGGATATAAAAAAAAACCATTCTATGGATTGTCCTATAAACTTTATAGTTCAAGTATATTGCTGGGAAAAAATACTATCTCGTTAAAAGAGAACATTATACAACCTTTAACAATTGGTATCCATTCGGCATTTTCGGTGTCCCTACAGGCCCATTTCGTTACAGGCCCACCGGGCATTAGCCCTAATGCCCATATAGCTAGTCCGCCCCTGGATTAGCATTATATAAGACAATAAGACACTGTCCTCGATTCCCGAAACTAAGGATTAGTGCAGTATTTCACAGGCCCAATTTAAACCTTATTTCGACCTGTATATTTTAACACATCTAAAGCAGATAAATTAGTTGTCCTCCAGGGATCTATTTAATTTTCTCTTTTTTTATTGGAATGCAATGAAATTGTTATGCTCAAAATATTATAATAAAATATCTGCTTTAAAAAAAGCCATAAAAAAGCATGTTATCTTTCTAAATGATACTGCTTTAAACAACAAATAAAGGAAAAACAATACATGTAAAATTGTAAAATCTAAAATGCTACTAATATTTAAAAATTTATATTTATATATTTATTTATATATTTATTTATCGACGGGTATGTAAGGCATGTCTTCTGATCCGAAGATAAATTAGGAGTGTAGTACTTCACATGGCCACGCAGCCAAAGCTGCGACATTCATATTATGTAATGGCAGTCTGGACTCTAGAAACTGGAGACATTAGGCAGGATTAGTGTGGAGATCCCTACACTATTCAAACTTAAATTTTAATACTCCTTTTATTATCAATAAGTTTAATATGAAGGCTCTAATTCTGAATAATGGACTAGAGAACTTGAATAGGCCTATTTAATCTTTCTTCCAATATATATTTAAAAATTTTAATGAATATGTTTTGTTAATAAACGTACTGGTCTTTTATGTGGAGGCACTTTTTCTTTTGTAAAACGCCCGTTTCTGCCTCGCAGTCGTGTACTGTTGTCAATCTTAACATGTATATAGGTTATAACTTTTTATTTTTATTAAATTATTGGGTTTTTTTTTACTCACCCGCCAGCAGTAGCAAAAGTTTCGGTCTCATGGTGAGTCTCTTTACAACTTTTGTGACGATAGGCCACGAGTGATAATGGTATCTTTTGATGATGCCACAGAAAGAGAAGCTTAAGAGCCTAATAAGGAAAACGAAGAGAGAGAGAGAGCTACTTAAACAAACGAGTCGCACACAGCACACAATATAGGAAAAAGTGGGCCTAATGTATGGCCATCAAAAGACGTCCTACCAAAGTAATTGTTCTAGTTTCGTTTTGTGAGAATAGAACGGAGAGGCGCGTTAAGTGATAACAATCAGGGGGCGCCCTCGGGATTGTTAAGTGGGGTGGGGGGGGTCGCAAGTGTCAAGTTATTCCAAGATCCGCCAAACAGTCAAAGAGCTTCTCAAAGCTTTGATTAAACGTGTGAATGAATTTGTATAAGTCCACATCGTATCTCTCACACACCAGAGGTAAATGTAGCAAGTGAGGTAATTGATAATCTTCTTCATGACACCAACAGCATTACGTACTTTCATAACGCCATTCAGGTCATAGATAACAAAGATTGACAAAGGCGGTGACTGCAGTACAAACAGACCCTGCTAATGCAGTTAATTCATGATTCTGCTGCACGTATTTTTTTTAATTTTTTTTTTCTACTGCCAGAACCAGTTGATCCAAAAAATCACTGATTTAACTCAAACAAGAGCATGTGGATAATTTTCCTAGACTGATGGACATGTTTAAGCTGACATTTTATCGAACGCAAACAGCGACCGCAACTTCGCTAGACTTACAATAAATGTACAAAGATGACGTCGCTCTTCACTCTGGTTTTAAAAATCTTTCATAATATATCTGATCGGAAGACATCTTGCAAGAATGTTTTTTCCAAGGCAAAAAAACAAACAAACAAAAAACAACAAAACATTTTATCAGATTCTAGTCCTTAGCTTACGATTATGATTATGTGCAAATCAAAACATAACGTCACGACTAACGTTCGTAAAATATTTCAGACCTTTTATTGTGCAAATAATTGCAAGCGTATAGGTAACAAAGCATACATGGTTGGCCATAAACACCTGATTAGCCTTCCCATATAACATAAGATATGAGCATAGCAGACACTATATGAATTATTCAATTGAATAAGAAAAACAAGAAGTGAGTGTCCAACTCTGAGTTACGGAACGAATACATACATTGACCTCTTTCAGTCGAAAAATGACTTCAGTTTCATTTCGTGTAGCACATGTGACAAGAGAACCTTAATCTCGAGAAATATTCTCGTCGAAGTACAAAAAAATATATATATATTTCGAAACAGGATCTTACAACTTCTTCGCCGTCAGAAAATAGATTATGTTTTGAGTCGAAGAAAGAAAATATCAAAAGGATGTTTCAAGTCAACTTTTAATTCTCCTCTTTGAGAAGGATTTTGCATGTTTTTCTTTTTTTTATTTCGTCTAATTTCTAGACTACATTTTCTTTTCAAAATCAGGCCCCATTTTTTTTTTGAAGATCTGCATCTTTTGTTTTTGCGGTGAGGTTATTATTTTCCCTGACACTAAAACAAAAGTTGATGCAGCCTTCTCAAGAGGAATTTTGTATGGGAAAATACACATTCATTGACGTCGCTGTAAGCATAATGCAGTAGGCAAGAGAAGATTTTGCCAATCAGAGTAGGTGCGAGCACTATACATCTGGAAAACTTCAGAGATATTACCAGTGCCAAAGAAACCAAAAATAGATTGCTTAAATGATTTCCGCCCAGTAGCACTAATACCTATTGTTATGAAATGTTTTGAAAAATATATGCTTAAACAACTTGTAGCAAAAGTCAATAATAGCCTAGACCATCAACAATTTGCATATAAAGCAGCTAGAGGAACTGAGGATGCCATTCTATTGCTTTTGGACCAGCTTTAGAAGCATTTCGATATACCCAAAACATGTCCGAGTCCTCTTCGTAGATTTATCCTCGGCTTTCAATACCATACAGCCACATCTATTGATAAACAAACAGAGTAATTGAAATTTACCCCTACGTCAAGCATGGGTTCTAAACTTTTTAACCCAATCCCCCCAGTATGTTAAAGTCAACTACACCAAATCGTCAACTCGAGTACTATGTATGGGTGCTCCAAAAGGTTGTGTACTTTCTCCTGTACTATTCACTCTTTACACTAATGACATAAGAAGCATCTATGACTCAGTTAAACTCATTAAATTCGCAGATGATACTGCCATAGTCGGTCTTATTTCAGGAGACGAAACTCAGTATCGAAGCTCGATAGAAGAGTTTACAATTTGGTGCACCGACAACTTTCTAGATCTGAATGTCACAAAAACTAAAGAACTTATAATAGATTTTAGAAAGAAAAAACAAACTAAACGTGAACTGTAAATAAACACTACATCTATAGAACAAGTGAAGGCATATAAATATCTAGGCGTTATCATCAACAACAAGCTTTCATGGGAAGACCACCTTGGAACTCTGGCAAAGAAAACAGCCCAGCTAATCTTTTTTCTATACAAACTCAATAGCTGTAAACTAAGCAAGAAAATCCTTGAGACGTTATACAAAATCAGCTAACATCATACGGAATAACTTGTTGGCAAGGCAATGCCTCGTCTAAACTGTTGCGACGTCTAGAAAACATCATAAAAAGCATCAAAATTACACTCACAACATTACCATATTTAATGGAATATTTTGAACAAAAGTGCCTAAGAAAAATCGAAAAAATCTTGGAAGACAACGGCCACCCGCTCCATCAGAACTAAGCCAGGTCGTCGCGAAGTGGGCGACTTCTATCAATCAAAACAAGAACGGAGCGGTACAAAAACTCGTTCGAACCTCACTCGGTCAGACTCTATCACCGCCACTCATTGATCAGGGAACGTGAAATGCACCAAGATACTTGTGTGTAGTTGCTGAATGAACTCTTTATGTTGTGTCTGTTGTATTTATGTGTATTTTTCTGTTGTGTTGTCTTTATATGAGAAAAAGAGTCCTTGTAATGACAACAAGTTTCCGTTAGGATCAATAAAGCAGTCTTAGTCTTAGTCTTGCCACCACTGCTAACCTCGAAAGGTGCTGATTGGGCTCCATTTAATTTCAGACTACATTTTGATTCCTCATAAAAGCACTCAATGAACTTCATTTTTTTGGGAGGACATTCTATTTTCCTTAAGAGTTTGACTAAGACTTATATGTCGTGCTCCATTGTTCGTAATTGCACTTTCTAACACAACAGAAGACAAGATCTTAGCAGATACTATATGAAATACCGAGCTGAAATAGAAGAAACCCTGAGGCTAGTACATAGCTCTAAGTTACAGAAAGAATGTTATAAATTGGTGAAACACCGAATTGTCAGTGAAGGATTTGTCGTGAACCAACAGTCGGGGAACAAGTTGTCGGTGAACAAAATGTCCACACCTAAGGGGGGGACATCAAATATTACACCACTGTCATGTAATCTTGGTATTCCCTTCTAGACAGCACTGATCTATATAATGTCATAGCGCCTTTGCTGCAGAGAAAGCATGACTTAAGGGAGAAAAAAATGTCCACCAGACTACCCGGATGTAAGACTTGCTTTTGGGGGGGGGGGGCGGGGGGCTGGAGAATCAAGTCACCTATACCGTATACTAAATGCGAAAGGTAATCTTTAAGGCGCGCTTAAAAAAAAAGAAAGGCGTAAGAGACGAGCGTGATTAATAGGAAGATTAAAAAAACAGAAAGTGGTTGAGTCAATCAACATCGACTCTTACCCTAGACAAAGCAGGTTGACTGAGTCCCATCTACGCCAGCAGATTTATGTCTTTCATGTTCGTTTTGTTTGCTTCTTTGGGCGTTTCTTTTTAACTGGGTTCAACAAGTTGCAAGTATAAAAAAAAAAAAAACAAAGACAACTACACTTTGTGTAATTATTGTTAAGAAAACTCAAGGGCCCCGGCGGACTTAGGCTTTGTCTGAATCAGATGTGGAAACATAGGCAAGTCTCAACTGGGTTTGCGTTATCATGTGAGACAATGCTCTCATTTTAAATCTTCGGAATCAAAGGCATTACTATTGTTATTATTATTATTTTGGAAAGGAATTTTCATTCTCTGGCACTGCCAGGGTTTAGCTTTTTTTTTTTTTAAACGGAAATAAAATTTGTTGTAGTGCCTTTAACAGTGTCTACCGAGAAATTTTCTGATGATGTGACCGGTCTGCAGCAATAAAAATACAAATGTGTTGACTCAGCGGGAGTGTCCACACTTTAGGCATTTGTCAACAACATCGAGTTATCGGATATACTTTTTATAATTGGTAGTCCTTATAACTCGGTCATGTGCTGGTGTAACATAGCCTTCTGTTCCTGGGTAGAGATGACCTGCATTGAGTCATGCCAAGGAAGCAGCCTTGTCCCTCTTGTCACCGTATGATAGAACTGGGAATTTCCTGTGGTGTGCTTTTTCTTCCAATTGGCGAATCCCATGCGCTTTATCATCTAAACCAACATTCTTGTTCAGTGGAGTTGCTTCAGAGTCGTTATTATTATTAGTAGTAGTATTTTATTATTTTGTAAATAACTACTAATAGCCTTTTTCAATATGTAGTTTTCTTAAACAACAGTACCAAAAGAAATACTACTGAAAACATTTGTGTTCATTAAATAATTCGTTAAGCTTTGAGTACCGAGCAGTAAATATACCCTTCATGTAGTATGATGTAGGTGTAGCTAGGTATGCAAATTGTCATAATATTCTTCTCGACTCATTTTACTTAATGGACTACAATGTAGGTGTTCCATAATATCAGAATATTTGCATCAATAAAATAAAAGATGTCCAACCCAAACGTAACATATTAGAATTTCAATCAGTAGAGTAACTAGGGTTGGTGTCACTTGGTGCAGTTAGCTCAGGGTGTCACCACCTCCTCACCTGTTCCCAAACATTTCCCAATAAAAGCTATTGCAACTTTTTTTTTTTAAATCGCTTGGCTGGGATCCTAGGTATGAATCTCGATTAAGACTCGGATTTTGAATCTCGCGATTTTTAGTCCACCCAACTCTAATGGATGCTTGACTTTAGTTGGCCACATGACACCCTGCTCATAAACCGTTGACCAAAGAAACAGATGACCTTAACATCATCTGCTCTATAGATCGCAAGGTCTGAAAGGGGAACTTTTTTTTTATAAGAAGGTAGTAGACTCTAGACTCGCGTTGGTAAAGACGCACTGAAATGTCTTCTTTAAAAAGAACTTTTTGAATCGACCTTGGAGTTAACATAAAAAAATTCTTGATAGAATAATTTATTTTCTTAAATTTTAGAAATAATGTTGTTCTTACTTGATAAATAAAAAATAGTAAAATGACTACAATGCAAATCACCTCACATAGATGGACCGCCTTTGCTTCCCCCATTTCAACACGTACCTTATATGACATTAGTAAACCTAGTGTAATATAAGTAATTTAGAAAATGTATATCGATCAAAGCATGTTTAGGTATCTAGCTAGCCATTTTTTGTGTGTTAAATTGTCTGCTTTTACCAAATAACTATATTTTTTCCATTTGGGTGCATGTCACCCGGTGCAGACATCCACCCCCAACCCCCAGTGACGCCACTGATACCAATCTAAACGATGTTTGACACGAAATAAAGTTATACAAATAACTCTTTATCATTCGACGTTTACACAGTTTCTTTGAGAAGAAAATAAACTTCATTGTACAAAAATAGTTAACATTTAAATTACTAGAAGTTTATTTGAATACGCTTACTCTGGTTCTAACAAAAGACTCGTCCGACTAGACATACACCCCGAGCTGCAACATTTTAGAATACGGTACTTTACAATTTGATCCATCTATCAATGTATCAATGTATCAATTTATCAATCTATCTATCTATCTATCTATCTATCTATCTATTTTTCTATCTATCTATCTATCTATCTATCTTTCTCTCTCTCTCTCTCTCTATATATATATATATATATGTATATATATATCTATCTATCTATCTATCTATCTATATATATATATATATATATGTTTTTACATGTTTCGGATGTTCCTTCAGAGTTGAAGATAATTACTTCCAAGTCCAAACCTCCTGCAGGACGACGGGGGATGGAAGCGGGCAGGGTTTGAACCCTGGACCATCGATAAATCTGAACGACAGTCCAGCGCGCAAACCGCATGACCAGGCAGCCATCCAATATATATATTTATTTATTTATTTATATATCTATCAATATATCTATCCTGTATGTTTCCAGTATATTTTATTTAGCACCAAAGTTTAATTGTGTTCATGTTACGCTGCTGGTCTAACTTTAGATTTATTTCATCAAATACCATAAAGCAAAGCAATGGCAGGATTTAATCTCATTCATCTGAAGGACTACGCCCTTTCAATGTCTCAAGCAACTCCGTGAACTGTTATTGTCACACGTCTGTATTAATGACCTGCATTACACTCTAGGCTTTCAAAACGTCAAAGACATAAACAGTAATAAAGAAAAAAAAAGAACTCTTCACTCTTTGACAAAGCAAAGCAAGAATAGGATGTTAAGAATTTTAAAACATTTGTTCTTTATTGAACGAAAAAAAAACAACAACTTATTCTAGATAGAACCTAATCAGTTATTTGTAAAAAAAAAATTACTAAGAGAGTTTCTTTTATCACACAAAATCACAGACGGCCCCCAACAGATACACCCAAAGACAAAGAATATTCAAGTAAAGGTCTTGATTTATTAATGAAAGTAATGAGATTATGTATGGTTAATGCAGGTCTGTAATGACTGCTTTCTGTAATGATGGTGTCTGTATTGACTCCTTTCTGTAATGGTGGTGTCTGTAATGATTGCTTTTTGTAATGATGGTGTCTGTAATTATTGCTTTCTGTAATGATGGTGTCTGTAATTATTGCTTTCTGTAATGATGGTGTCTGTAATTATTGCTTTCTGTAATGATGGTGTCTGTAATGATTGCTTTCTGTAATGATGGTGTCTGCAATGATTGCTTTCTGTAATGATGGTGTCTGTAATGATTGCTTTCTGTAATGATGGTGTCTGTAATGATTGCTTTCTGTAATGATGGGGTCTGTAATGAATTCTTTCTGTAATGATGGTGTCTTTTTGAATCATTTTGCTTTCCTTTCTTCATCCTGGAAATCACGCGTTAAAATAGAGTAAACAATATTGAAATAAGATAAGATTATTTTATTCGTCTAAAAAATGAATGTCACTTTGACTACATTTGTACACTTTATTATTACTTATATAATAACAATACAGGCGCTAACACAACAATAATACCAAAAAAACAGACACAAATCCACACACAAACAGTGCTTTATAAATCGACTCCTTTGTTCTTCTCGGTGTCTAAGAATATATTGAAGGACCTTGTGGACTGAGAGTGGAATCAAGTCTTTCTCTCCAAATTAACGATACCATCGTTGATTTGACCCCATTAAATTCAATTATTTTTGTTATTTTATAAACTCGGCTAGATAACACTTTTACAAAAGATAAATGTGGGTAAGAATAGTTTTCAGAACCAGGCTCTAGGCGCATAAGTCACTATAGTCGTTTTACAGCTGACTATCATCTCTACGAAACATACTGCTTATATCTAGCAACCTTTCTACTGTTTACTGCATATTGCCCTCTTCAGACTCTAACCGACGTTTAATCATCTTCTAGAAATCAGATGAATACTTCGGCATGGTCGGAACGATGTCTCCACAAAGCGTACTCCTAACACATCATAAACTTCCGCACATAATAAGCCCCATACATCATAAACCCCCACAAAGTATCTCCCCCATACAGCATAAACCCAAACACAACACACATCTCCACACAGCATAAATCCCATACATCATAAACCCCCACAAAGTGTATCCCCACACAACATAAACTTCCCTCACAGAATAAACCTCCACACAGCATAAACCTCAACACATCATAAACCTTTTCACATCATAAACCTCCACACAGCATAAACCTCCTCACAGCATAAACCTCAACACATCATAAACCACATACATCATAAACTTCTACAAAGTATATCCCCACACAACATATAACTCCACACAGCATAAACCTCCACACAGCATAAACCTCAACACATCATAAACCCAATACATCATAAGCTCCCACAAAGTATCTCAGCCATACAACATAAACCAACACACACACAGCATAAAGCCCCAATCGGCATATCCCCGTTTCCATGCAGCTTATGTATCCAAAGGAATGGCGGTTTCCGATTGCAGTTTGGAATCAGCTGCATTGCAGGCTTGCCATAGTGCGCTAAACAAAATATCACAACACTCATACATCTAAAAGTACTACAAACATATCCAAAAATTATAGTCTTAAGACTTATGGAAGAGCTCATTAAGTGTAAATTAATGCCAACCCCCAATCTTTATGCCAGCTGGTCATTTCAGGTTCATCATTGAGGCGTCATTTCCTCTCCTAGTTCGACATTCTTGCAAGCGCCTCACACGAGAGTGCAAGCGATAGTTTTCAAGGTGTACAGGTTCCAAATTATTTTACAACTTATCCACGCAAACATCCAGGTTATCGTTGGTTGTTGAACTGATTTCATCTTTAGTATTCTTTTTCTTTTTGCCAGTCACGTGATTGATCTTGCATATGCAAAACAAAACAAAAAAAAAGAAAAAAAAAGAATTAATGTTTTTAAAATAACACGTTTTATGTTATAGTGATGCCTAAATTTAGACAAATTTCCTGTCTATTGGATATTCCCAAGGCAAGCTGTGAACAAAGTCATGGAAGTGGAATTGTACATCGCTGTTGCCAATGAAAAAAAATACAACTGAGCTCTAGTTGGACACCATCACAATGGCTAGCAGTTGATCTGTAACGAGTGGGTCTGTAATGAGTGTGTCTGTAAAGATGGTGTCTGTAATGATTGTGTCTGAAATGATTGAATGAGTGATAATTGTCTTTAATGATGGTGTCTGTAATGATTGTGTCTGAAATGATTGAATCAGTGATAATTGTCTTTAATGATGGTGTCTGTAATGATTGTGTCTGAAATGATTGAATCAGTGATAATTGTCTTTAATGATGGTGTCTGTAATGATTGTGTCTGAAATGATTGAATCAGTGATAATTGTCTTTAATCAACTCTCTTTTAATACTGCTACTTTTTGTCCATTAGCTTTTAAATAAGTATTAATTCATAGAGAAAAATGTAATTCATCCACTAACTGAAAATTATTTGTGATAAAATTAAATTATGGTTTTTATATAGCGCTACGTTCATGCTTATAGCTCAGAGCGCTTTGGTCCTCTCTCAATTGTCGATCAGTGGGGGGGAGGAAGGGGTATCTAGGAGTAGGTTTTTCCGTGCTGCCTTTAGACGCTCAGTAAACACAACTCTGCCCGAGTCGGGTGTCGAACCTCGAGTCCCCTTCACAGGTAGCCAAGCCAAGCCAAGTTCAAGCGCACTTGGCCTCTCGACCACGCTATAAAAAGAAGAACTTTAAACAAATGATTATAATGTGCTAAAAAGACCACGAATACGATGGGCTGATCATATAGAGGAAGAGCTACAAGACACGAAAAGCTCAAAAAGCCTTCGGGAGAGAAGACTTAAAAGTAAGGTACCAATTATACATAAATTACTGAGCCATAATCTTCAAATACAAAAACAAATCTATATAATATATACACAGAAAGTTACCAAAATACAGGCACATTTCTCGTTCCGTATACTAGGATAAATTTCTACAAATGTTCATTCTTCCCTAGTGATATTAGAGCATGGAATGGATTACCTGAGCTAGCCAGGAAAACCAGTGACTTGGCAGAATTTAAATCATTGGTTAACATGCATGACTAAATGCATGACGCGTAAGACATAATCATCTTTTTTTTTTTGAAGTAACGTCTGTATTAAGATAAGATAAAAAGAAATCCGAATGGAAGGCTGTGCTGAAGCAGGCAATAGCTCTCCAGTAACTCCAATGGAATGGATAGATGTGCCAATCAACATGTCCTTCTTTATGTACACCGGATACACCCAAAAAAAAAGTAAAAGTTTAAAAAAATATTTGACAGGCTTAATAATCTAAGAGAATTTAGCCCCTAAAGGCATATGCATAGAAGGTTTCAACTTTTCAACTGCATACACCTAATGTTGATAAGGATACACAACTTGTATAACAAAAGAATATTACCGAATTATCTTAATTCAGTACAAAATAAAGTATATCAACTAATGTTTGAAAAAGACTGTTTAGTAATTCTTAAACAGTAATCTCAACCCCCAAATGTTCCAACCTGTTTGTTTCTTAAATGGCTTTCCTAAATTAATATTGTTATCTCATTTAGATAACTAAATACATCGATAAGTTTAGAGCAGCGGTTCTCAACCTTTTAAGCTCGGCGACCCTATATACACCCCCCCCCCCACTTTGCCGCGACCCCTCCCCCCATACACACACACATACAGCAAAAGAAGAATAGAAAAAAACAATCCCAAGGGGGTCGCGACCCACAGGTTGAGAACCCCTGGTTTAGAGCATACCTGTTCTCTTAGGGTCCACAACTCATGTAAATGCGTGAGGTAGAAATGGTCAAACACGATTCCCTCCCCTTGTTGAATTCTACCGTCTCGTATACAGCCAAGAACCTAAATAGGATTGGAATATAATAAAAGATTTGAAAAGAATAAAGGAGAAAAGAAGCCAACTAAAAACATTAGGCATTGTCGCTATGCTTAAAACATATTGGTACAGTAATGCTAAAAAAGCATGAATCCACAAGCATAATTCAGTTACAAAAAATTTGAAATACATACTTTTAAAAAAATATTTTGTAATAATGGAGCTCCTACAATAATATTTAGCTTTTTCGATGCACCATGATCCTTTAACTTGTCTGAACCAGTTGTGAAAGGGAGAGGGAAGATGTACCCTAGTGAACGTTTACATGATCGTTTTTTTTTAATGCATGGAAAAATAAATTTCACTCGGAGCTATAGTCCTCAAGGGGACTAATTCAACTTATACCACCACATCTATCAAGTACGATTAATTTCACTTGTTCAAGATACCTAACAAAATAATTAATTATCAATAGTTAATTAGCTAACTGGTTAATTTTGTAATTGACTCTTGTGCTGTTAGGTAAAAGAAAAATAATTATGCAAAATTTCAGCTTAACCCGAGATTGGGTGTGGGAGAAATAACGTGTACAAACCTTTTACAAAGACAGACAGAGTTAGTTGATATAAGCTTTGTAACAATACATTTATAAAAACAAATATCCCTCAATGGTGTGTGATTTATTTCATTTTTACTATCACAAAAAAATTAATTAATTACCAATAATTAGCTAATAAAATGGTTAATGTCTTGACGAATTTATGTTTTGTTAGGAACAGTGTATAATTGTGGCAAAATGTTTAATTGATCCCAAATTGGGTCGTTGGAGAAACAACGTGTTCAAAATGTGTACCAACTGACAGACAAATGGAAAGAATTGATACAAACCTTGTACAGACATTGGCTGATTGTTACAGTAAATTTGTAACAATTTTCAAAATTTTTCGAAGCGAACTGATTACTCCATATGTCCCCCAGAGAGCCCTGCGCTCAATGGACTCAACGCTTTGGTGGTGCCACGTTTCTCCCTCAAAACCTATGGTCTGCGGGCTTTTTCAGTGCACGGACCAAAGGTTTGGAACTCAGTCCCCATTGATCTCAGACAGACAACATGCTACACCACTTTTAAGAAGAACATTAAGACCTACTTGTCTAAAACTTTTTTTGGATTAGTTATTGGACTCCGCTGTCGTGTTAGTGTTTGTAATGTTATCACAGCGCCTTGAGCCTACATTTTGTTTGTTAACAGCGCTTTATAAATAAATTATTGTTATTATTATTATTATATAGTACAAAGGATCGAAAATTCCAACATACCTAGATAAATACTAAAAGGATAAGAAGTATTGATTTCAAATTTTTTTTTAACCCAAAGCGTTTAAGTCAGAAGTGCTTAGAGGTTAACATCAAGTGCATTAATTCGAACTAGACACTAAACTTTATATTTTAAAAAAAATTATTATTCATGCTTAGTGCGCATTTAGAACTTCAATGCAGATTTGTCAAAGCGTTTTTAAAACCCTTTTTATGAATAACGTTCCATATCAATGCGAATAAAGCCTAGTCCTACTATACCACCATAAGCGGTAAGTCTTACTTTCTATATTAGTATTATTGATTCTCTACTATTTTCTAGTCTTTTTTTATCATGGCCTGCTTTTGAATATCAAGTGAAAGGCTTTGATAAAAGTTATTCAAAACTAGAAAAAAACATAACTTTACTAAATGACATAAATGTTATGAAATATAACATGCTTATGATACACTATGAATATACTAAACAAGCGTACCATTACAAAAATCAGAAGCTGGATTAGTATATATAATATTATTTATTCTCAGAATATGTATGTAACGAGCTCTGGCAAGGTATACTGTAATCTAAACGACTACCCATGTCTTAAATGTTATCTCATTTACAAAGTAAAGATCATACTTTACGATCATATATATATATATATATATATATATATATATATATATATATATATAATTAGATATATAGATATATATATATAGATAGATAGATAGATAGATAGATAGATTGATAGATAGATAGATAGATAGATAGATAGATAGATAGATAGATAGATAGATAGATAGATAGATAGATAGATAGATAGATAGATAGATAGATAGATAGATAGGTAAAAGAAGACAGGCCTGTCAATGAAAGCGACTCTAATTCTGGCAAAAGCCAGAGAGGTATGGAGAGATATGGTCAATGGAGAATTTGTTGTGCCACAACGGATCAAAAGACTAATGGAGAATTTAAGACTTCTTTGAAGTATTCATTTTTGCTTAAAGAGTAAACCTCACTACCAGAGCCGGAATTAAGTAAGTGGAGGCCCAGAGGCAGAACTTCGTGGAGGCCCAGAGGCAGCATTTCGGGGAGGCTCCTATACGTTTTCGAACGCGTTAATAAAAAATAAATTATTAATAATAAAACATATCTAAAAGCATGCCATATTTTAGAAGAACGAAATAGACTTGCCCTACTTGTAAATTTAATCCTATTTTCCTTTAAAAAATGTATTATGTAAATTTTAGTTTTGAAATGTCTATTTTTGAGCTTGTGGAGGGTTAAGTCCTGGGTTGACGCATTGGCTTAATCAGTAGATGTTCTTATATTACGAGAAGGCTACAAGCGGACTCAATATGACGATAAAAAATGGTTCAAAAAAAATAATAACTTTTGACCCGTCAAAATTCGGATTAAAAAAAACCCACTCTTTTGTGGTGAGCCCTTCCCGGGAAAGTAGCCCCGCCTGGCTGCTCAACCTTAAAGCCGGATCTGTTCTTTACGAGATCACATACATTTATTTTTACAGCATATATTTATTTCAATTATTATTATTATTATTATTATTTATTTCAATAATTATTCAAACTAGATCAATATTTATTTCCAATGTTTGCACATATCCTCTTTCTCTTTGCAACTCCAGCTTAGTGAACTAGGGATCATTATATTCTACTGAATAGACAGACAAATCAATGGCCCTGGTTATATCGTAAAGTCGTAAAACATTTTCATATATCTTTATTTAAATTATTATGAAGACATGTCGTGATTGATTAGAATACAAACATCGTAGCATGGAGTGGTTTTCGGCTTTTAAACGGAGTCTCATATCTCAACTTCACTTAACCATGTTCCCCACAGGAGATATTTGAGAAATATCGCTAACTGCGTGGTCGGGTGTGATAAAAGAGTTTCTAGGCACCAAAAGGAAAAAAGAATGTTGTTAAGTAAGACAATAGAGATTGACATGAACCTCCGGAGAGAACAATGAAACACAACCATTGGACGCCCCTATATAACGGTGGACACCAGAAAGATGGCGTTATGCACAAGGGAACTGGTTCCTCAATGAAAATTATTAACTGTACATTGTAAATAATTGTTACATTTTTAAATATAACAAGGTTACAAAGACAGTTTGTGTGGAAAAACAAACTCAAAATAGGCCCCCGAAGTGGTCCACCCAGGCAGGCTTCAATATTTTCAGAAAGAACATCCGAATGAAATTATATCAAAGACATTTGAGAGATAAGAATGGAGAAAGAAGGTTGACAGATCTTGTGTGGTGCTCCAACAGTCCAGCAGATCAAATGATAGGTGCAAGTGAATACAAAGTTAGATGTGAACCTGGCCTAACTAGTTCCCGTTTGAGACCTTGTGGTCTATAGGGCAGATGATGTAAAGTTCATCTGTTTTTGTGGCCTACGGTTAACGAGGGTGTCATGTAGCCAGCACAAAGACCAACCGCCTTTACTTTTCCCCAACTAATTAGCTTTTGCTCTTTAAAAAAACTGTTTGCATAAGGGATTTTAAAAATTGGATTTTTCGCTTTCAGAAAAAAAAGTAGCCTATCATCAGAACTTTGAATGGTCTAAAATATTGTGATGTCGGATTTTCACTATCTTTTCTAGTTTACGAGATCTAAACGGGGTGGACGGACAGATGGACAGACGGACAGACATTTCACACAAAAATAATAGCGTCTTTTCTACTTTCGGGGCCGCTAAAAAAACAGTCTCAATTAATATCAAAGGTGTTGTTGCTAGGTTACAATCAAGCCTCTATTTCATTGTCCATTCCCTTCTATTTAACGTACCGGTATAGATGTAGCTGCCATCCCTACGGCTAGTAGAACGAAGCTTGATATATGACACACCCAGTAGCTGAGAGGTTTATATGGCAGGTAAACATCCATTAGTGTCCACAGACCTGGCAGGAAATATACATTATTACATTTTGATTGAGTAAAAGTGTTCATTATAGTTTGCTCAAATGTATATTACTTCTTCTTCTTAAACTGTCAGGTAGAGTTGAGCCTTTGGCTCTTGGAACTCTAGGCCAGCAAAAGTGAACAAGAGCTCCCTCTCACCGGCCTGAATAAGAACAGTGTACACTACGGTTGCACTTCGGGTGGGTCAGACTCGCGGCAAGAGACCGCGTACACTAAGATCCCCGCCATTTTCCTTTTCTATACCAGGCTAACTGTGCAAGACACGCCATTTATGTAACGGCCTTTTGAGGAACAGCGCCTGGATTGTGACAAGGTTGTGGTAGCTTTTTTTACAACTCCGCACAGTGCAATGAGGATGTTCTCGCACCCCCTTAGTCTTGTTTTGCTACCCTTTAGCCTCATCCTTTCCTCTTAGGATCGTTTCCACCCGGGCGCCACTATGAGGCAGGGTAGCATGCCCGGGAAATGTATATTAAATATGACTTCACAGGATAGTTTGGAGCTTAGACCAATAGTTATTATAAATTAATTATCAACGTCACTTCCGCCAATCTCGTTCATTAAAAAACAACTTAATGTATCTGTTAGAGAAGGAAGCTTATTATATAATAAGTAAGTGGTTTGTGGCAGTGGCGTAGCTAGGGATTTTGGGGCCGGAAGGGCTTGACCTCTTTAGGGGACCCTGCATTATGAAATTCGACATCATGACATGAGATAATAGCTTAAATATTTAATGTAAAAATAAATTTCGGGCACTCCTTTGTGGGGCCACGTCTTAAGTTGGGATCCGGGGGGGGGGGGATTTTCAAATTTGGCCCCCCTTTCCCCACCCTAGCTACGCCACTGGTTTTAGGAATACATCGACATCTTAAGTTTAACAACATTTTTTTTTACACTTTCATTGCTGCCTGGGCCTGGTCGTCTGGTAATTCCATCCAGGAAACACTTCTCAGCATGGCGCTTGGATAGAAAAGATGTTTAAAAGATATTATGGCCCATTGGGGAAGCAAATAGAACCGATCTCATTCCGGACACATCGTCAAAGAAGTCCTGAACACTGACATGCAGCGTCCCCTCTGTGGGCAGTGTAGACCAATAGCTTGTTGCCACGTTATAGGTCTGTGCGACGTAGCGACGCGCTATTGGTCTACACATGTTAGTGTTGAGGCCTACTATAAGGATAGGGGTCGGTTCATTGCCCATGAATGGATAGAAGTAAGCCCTAACCATATCAAAGCTCACCTTCCGCTACCATCTCTTGAAGATCTTTTCCATGAAAGATGCCTTTTCCAAAACACTCACGATTCTTAAAGATAACCTTCAGTCATTAAACCACTATTAAATAAGATCTGAAAGAAGTGGTCGTCTCCTTTCCATTAGGACTAAAACAGAAAGAATTAAAAACTCCTTCATCCAACTGTCGGTCAGAGTGTTACAAGATCATCTGCCATCATCTAGAAGTACATAGAAGTCTAATTCATAAACCGCTGGTTATGAGTGTGTATATGTTTCGTGTGTGCATGTTGTTCGTATTTGCATCTACAATGTTAGTGTTACAGTAGTTACGCTGAGGTTGTCAATTGTAGTGAAACTGAATTTCCATTTTATTGGATCAAAAAAATTTATCTTATCTTATCTTAAAGGGTCGTTTATGACGGAGACCCACACGGCTATTACAGAGAGGGAAAATGGAGTGGATGCGGGTTCCCCTAGTGCGCTAGGTATTTGGCCTCACTTCTGACCAAGTGAGCCATCAGAAACAGGAATTAAACGAATATACATGTGCTTATGATTTCCAGAGGGAACAATAGTTCAGACAGACCGTTTCATGGGAACTACCTCGAGCGTGTTGCTTTAAGAGAAGTTGTCTTCACTATGATGGAAGCTAGAAATTGGTTGAAATGTTATGCGCACAACACTGTCATTATTGTCACAAGACCAACATCCCAGCAGCCACGTCCCTTAGGAGTCTATTGGGACCGAATAATGTTGCAAACATAGACTTATATATGTTGTATCTAGACTGGTCATGCAGATATTTAAAAGCCACTAAAAATATCGTGATTTTTTGTTTTAAAAGTTGAAACAAGGTGTTGTTTTGTAAAGTGGATACAAGAAGTAAATTCTTTTTTTCAACCCAAACCTATGTACCATATAATTTAATTTTTAGATCTAATTCTAGATCTAGTAACTGAACATCAAAAATAACAATATTCTAGTCTCATAATTATTATTTTGCAATTTTTAGATACATAATCTAGAAAGATAGATGTAATCAATCTATTTCAATATTCATAAGATGATGAAATTAACAGACATGAATTATTTCGATTTTGAATTTTTGAAACATTATCTCAATGAAAACTAACAGAAAATTGCTTTTTTTTCATATATTAGTGTGAAAATATAGTTCTGTAATTACTAGCACATTCTAAAGAAAATCCGAGAAATGATTTGGCATTATTTCTAAACTTTGAAAACTAAAGATCTTTACTTTTCTAAGACAGAAAAGATTGATTGGGGCGACTTCCTTTTGAGCTTGAAAAAGAGTTACTTACATAAAAATCTATATATATAGGTCTTTGAATCGATCAATCGCGGATAAGAATTTGTTTCCGGTTTCCAGTTTAGATATAATATATAAGTCTATGGTTGCAAAGGTAATATTAACGAGAGATATAATAACAATGTCCAACTAACCTCTCCAGTGATTGATGGTAACAACGGAGTGAAGAATTGTGATAAAATCTTCAAAAATTAAAGATACGATCCAATGTTGGCCTTCTAATGCTAAAGACATTCTTGTCACATAGTCCTGAATAAGAAATTATATCAGATCATTTTAATAAAAAGTAAAGCAAATGTCCAGTTTCAGACCTTGTGATGTATCAATGCAAAGGTCATCTGTTTCTGTGGCCTACGGTTAACGAGGGTGTCAAGTGGCCAGCACAACGACCAACCGCCTTTACTTTACCCCAACTAATGTCAAGTACCCATTAGAGCTGGGTGGACTCAGATACGCCCAAGGATCCCGAGATAAAGGATCCCAGTTTCGCATAGGGCTCCACAATGGTTAAGTACGGCCCTGCTATTTAGTGACGTGTGAATACAGAATAATTACTTGTTCTGTTTCTATGACCTATTGGTCACAATGGTTAAGTACGGCCCTGCTATTTTGTGACGTGTGAATACAGAATAATTACTTGTTCTGTTTCTATGACCTATTGGTCACAATGGTTAAGTCCGGCCCTGCTATTTAGTGACTGGTTAATACTATTTGTTCCCCCCCCCCTCTCTTTTTTTTCTCTTTTAAGTTACGTAGGTTAACTCTAGTCCGTCCGACTTGAAAAAATAAAAAAAGTGATCTTTCCTTTACGTGGTGTCCAAACTCTTGAGCCATGAAGAGAATTAGATTCTCTCTCTATATATAGATATATTCTCTTTAGTGGAAGGCATATACAATCAATGATTTTAAGTTGATTCGTTAGACCCAATCTTAAAACCTGAGGTTTCCTTGCGTACATATTATTTCTCTGGTGTATGGTTTGAACTAAGTTAAATTTTGTTTTCTCATCTGGCAATGGCTCAACGTGGTCTCGAGAAATTCTCATTCGCTTTATTTTTTTTCTTTACATCTTCTTGGTTCTATTCTACGTTAACATCTTTTTTAAAATTTCAGATACGATGTAATAGTAATCCCAAAAGTAAGTAATAGTAAAGGCACCTTATCTTCTTCTTATTAATACAGACGTTACTTCAAAAAAGAAGATGATTAGGTCCTACGCGTCATGGATATTAAACCCATGACTTAAATTCTGCCAAGTCACTGGTTTTCATGGCTAGCTCAGGCAACCCATTCTATGCTTTAATAGCACTAGGGAAGAAGGAGTATTTGTACAAAATTGTCCCAACATATGGGATGAGGAATGTGCCTTTATCTTTGTCTCTTTCTGAGTATTTTATTAATTTCGTTTTTGTATTTCAAGATTATGATTCAGTGTTTTATGTATGATTGCTACTTTACTTTTGAGTCGTCTGTCCTGAAGGCTTTCTAAATTTAGTGATTTTACTAAAGGTGTTACTCTAGTCAAATGTGAATATTCGTTTGTTATGAATCTCACTGCTATATTTTGTGTCTGTTCCAGTTTCTTAATGTTTTCTTGAGTTGAGTGGTACCACTATTAGATTTTGCTCTGTATGGATGATGTATCCATGTATACTTCTATAGCAATGGTCAGAGTGGGGTGTCATGTGACCAAACCAACGACCAATCTTCTTTACTCCCTCTACGTGAGTCAGATTTTATTAGAGATGGATGGACCATAAGCTTAGCCAGTAAAATTCCGAAGCTCAAAATCCCAGTCTTTACCGGGACTCGAACTTGAGACACTCACCTCGGTTAGGAAGAGCTTTACCACTCAGCCACCAAACCCCGAATTTAAAAGTACGAGCCCTTTCTTTTTTTTTTTTGGGGGGGGGGCACTAAGAATTAGTTAACACATTGTCAAAACTGGTTGACATGATAGATTACTAGAACTGAATCGTAGGTTACGTTTAGTAATGTGGCCGTTCTATTATCAAAAGGTACAATCCTTTGCAATCCTTACTATTCTCAACCTGGGCATGCCCTAGAGCCGGCCCCAGTATCAAATTATGAATGTTGTCCTAGCTTATTTCAAAAACATTGCAACATTATGCAACCATGTCATGTATTCTTTCTGGGTAGAAGAAAGTTGAATAAACTCTACCTGAGATAGGAACAAGGTAATGGCTAGGCCATAACTGATGACCAGGCTCCACACTCCACTCATAGTTTTGTCGTCTGGGGTCAGTGTGAAGTCCATCACTTCCCATAATCCTCTCCAAACGGCTATCCCCACTGTGTCAATGACCAGCACCGTAAACACTGAGTCAGCAGCTTTAAAGCGCAGACCTGACTAACAGAGATACAAAAGTAGACTAATAGATACATCTAGAAGTTAACGACAATTAAAATGCATGAAAAAATTAAAATTCTCCAAAAATAGCGATACTACAAAGAAACATATTGCTTAATAAAATGTAAGTAAAACGAAACAGACCAGTTCTATGAAGACCCCTTCATAGTGATGGTAATAAAAAGGAACAGATTAGATTGGGCGCAGTTGCTAAGTGGTTAGGCGCTTGGCTTCCGAAACTGGGTCCTGGGTTCGAAACTCGGTGAAAGCTGGGATTTAAAATTTCGGGATTTTTAGGGCGCCCCTGAGTCCACCCAACTCTAATGGGTACCTGACTTTAGTTGGGGAAAGTAAAGGCGGTTGGTGTTAGTGCTTGCCACATGACACCCTCATCGTTGGCCAAAGAAACACATGATTTTTACATCAGCTGCCCGACTAAAGATCGCGAGGTCTGAAGGGGAAACTTTACTTTCGCTGGGCAAAGTCACGTCGAAAGAATGTCAGAGAACAGAGGAACAATGATTGTTGACCGGCAAAAAACAAAAAGGCAGGCGTCCCAAAGCATGACCACGAGTACGGTGGCTTGATGATGCAGAGGCAGATCTATAGCAGCTTAAAGTCCGACATAGAGACGTAAAGGCCAGCAGAATGGAGAGATATGCTAGAACAGACCCTGCTAGAGCAGCCCCTGGGCCCATCCAAGGGCTGCAGATCCACTGGGATGGGCAAGCAAAAAGAACTGATACTAAACAATAGAGTATAAACTGAAACAAAAAAAGTTACAAAAAAACTATAACAATTCTTTTATTTGAGAAATTTCAAAATTTAAAAAAAACAAAAAAAAACAAGGTTACAAAAGACAGTTTGTGTGGAAAAACAAACTCAATATCGGCCCCCGAAGTGGTCCACCCAGACAGGCTTCAATATTTTCAGAAAGAACATCCGAATGAAATTATATCAAAGACAAATGAGAATGGAGAAAGAAGGTTAACAGATCTTGTGTAGTGAACAAAGGGTACCACAGATCAAAGGATAGGTGAAAGTGAATGTAAAGTTAGATGTGAACCTGGCCTAACTAGTTCCACTTTCAGACCTTGTGGTCTATAGGGCAGATGATGTAAAGTACATCTGTTTTTGTGCACAACGTTTAACGAGGGTGTCATGTAGCCAGCACAACGACCAACCGCCTTTACTTTTCCCCAACTAAAGTCAGGTACCCATTAGAGCTGAGTGGACTCAGAGGCACCCAAAGATTCCACCAGGATTCGAACCCGGGACCCCCGGTTCGGAAGCCAAGCGCTTTACCGCTCAGCCACATGCGGCTCTTTGGATGTGAAGCTGCGGCTCTTTAGTACCATAAGCAACTATTATTTATTCTATCGAAAAATGTTTTAAAGAAGTTCTAAATCTTTTAACGAAGATTAGGCACCGATTCGATCTCTCAGCCACTTGTATTCCTTTTCACCACACCCTTCCCCTATTACAAGCGTCGGAAGATCTCGGCCGTCATCGGATGTTTCTATGTAGGTTTTAATTTGCTTTCGACGCAAGACGAATTGGCATCTTAACCAAGTGCTTTGACTGTGACGTATAGTTTGTTGTTTCAAGTAAATGAGTTAGAAGCCAATGATCTTCTCAAAGTTACAAGCAATCTACAAGTACCACTAATCTGGCACGCTTTGCGGTACCACTAGAAATTGCACAAAAAGGCAAACCATTTACAGATAATGAGTATGTCGAAGACTGCTTCATACTTGCATCTGAAGAACTGTTTTGTGATTTAAAAAAACAAACCAGAAATATTGAAAAAAAAGATTTGCCAATATCCGCTGAAACAGTACAAAATAGAATAGCTAAAATGTCTTCAAATGTAAGATATTTGCATGTGGAAGATATTCAACTTTCTTCTGCCGTATCACTTGCTATGGGTTAGTCTTGCGACATAAAGACACGACGGCACAAGTTGCCTTTTTTGTCAGGTATATGTCGTTCCTGGGATTGCTACCGCTCTCGTGACAAACTAGAGGGGACGATAGAGCGAATGCTATGCAAAAATATTTTGAAAAAAATAAGATAAATCATTTAAATAGCAACTGATAGAGCCAGAAGTATGACAGGAAAAACTAAAAGGGTAACAAAATAAACCAAGAAATACTTATGTTTCACTGAATAATGCACCAAGTAACGCTTTGTGCCCAAAACGATTCCGACCGAAATAGATGAGTTCATGAATTTGGTAATCAGGATTATTAACAGCATCTTGTCAAAAGCACTCTACCTCTAAAACGAAATTTAGACTCAGTATTCCGACCTCCTTCTTCCCAAAAAGTGCTATAACTTTCCAAAGGTAAGGTGTTGAAACGTTTTGCTTTGTGCTTGAATGAAAGAAATACATTTGTAAATGATAAAGGCATTTATCATACCGAAGTAGAGAACGACTTATAGTTGCAAAAATTTTACTTTATGATTTATATACCGGTAACAGCGAAAACTAAAAACTAAGAACAGCGAAAACTAAATGAGCCGAATCTAAAACTGCAAGCCTATGTTTTGGTAGAGGAATTGATTTGTTTTGATGAAAAATTAATTCTTTTTGCAGAAGATATTCAGAGAGGTCAATTACTCATTTAGAATGGCTGAGGCAGTATCGCGATAAAATTAGTGCCATTTTTGACACGAATTACTTCAGCATACTTATTTTAAAAAAATCAAAGATGAATTTCTTGACAGAGGTAAGCAGTTCAACACCAACAAAACCATTCTAGCATTACGAGTACACCATTTCAGCACAAATAGTAACGAAATTCAACTTAATTTATTTGTAATTGATACTGGATTACAGAGTTGAAAAACAATTTGAAAGAGTTGAAGGTCCAGAAATGTATGTACGTAACGCAACGAAAATGGACAGCTTTAAAAAGAAAGCCGCGAGTTGATTCGACAGATGGAATAATCTCCCAGATTGCTACAGTGAGGTGAAGATATTGGCATTTAAAGTGCTAACTATTTTGGATCGACATATTTGTGCGAGCAAGCGTTCTCTTGCATGAATATATTTAAAAGTAATGTAAAAAGCCAACAAACAATTGAAAATTTAGAGTCGTTTTTGAAACTGAAAACAACAAGTTATGAGCCAAATGTATCCAAACTTTCTAAAACCAAGCCATCGCTCCCAGTGAATTTGTTTGCTCTTTTTTTTGTTAGTGAAGTTCAAGTAAATGTTTCATTTCTGTAGTTGTTACCAAAATAATAAAAAAATTATATATATATATATATATATATATTATCTAATTTGTTGTGCAAAACACTACTTATATATCAATCTCTTTTTTTTTTTCAAGAAATTACAATTTATTTAATATCCACTAATTTGTAGTCATTAAAAAAAAAAAAAAAAACATAAGTGGTCAATAAATTACAATTCATTTAATATCTACTAATTTCTAGACATTTTCCAAAAAAAATAAAATAAAACATGAGTGGTCAAGAAATTACAATTCATTTAATAACTACTAATTTGACAACGCTAATTGTAGTCAAACTGAATGTAAGTTATCTTATCTTGTAGACATTTTCAAAAAAATTAAACAAAGCAAAAAGAACTCTGTAGTGTAATTGTATCCAATTAGTTTATGTTTCCTTTTAAGCACTTAGCATTTGTCGTTATCACTTTCTGGCTAAAGGGGACATAATGTAATGAACTTGGTGGTAGTACGAAGAGGAAAAGTGACTAATTTCATCCTAAGCCTCCATTCTGTCTCATAAAATAGTATTTTAGACATATAATAATATTTAATTTTACACAACAGAACCACATCTTTTCTATGAAGTAATACAGAGAAAAAGGACTTCCTTGATAAGTAGACTCAGTATTATTGCTTTAACAGTAACAATCTTCAACATAAATGAGTTCATTAACAAAGCTGCACAGCAACATTAACAATCTTTCAGAAAATTGACTTTGAAGCAATGCTATGTTCCTAGGTAGTAGCAAGTAATTAGACAAGGCAAGCCAATATAGGGTTTTATACAGCTGCCCTGTATGCCTTATGTATTTTAAAAAGACTGATCAGGGAACAGGTTAATCCCTCTCACGACAATTTTTTAAAGGTCACCTTGAGAGGTAAGAGGGCTACCCTGGTATCATCAAGGTGGCCCTTGAGTCTGTTAGAGTCATTTCGGGATAGTTAACCAAGCAAAGGTACTGCTGTATCACAATTGTTCAGGGTTCTGTTAGGGTCATGTTTAAATTATTTCAGGATAGGGGTGTCGATTAAGGATTCTTTCTTCTCTCATTACAAGGGGTTTTTAAAAAAATTAATAAATAAATAAAAAAATATTACATTATTCATAAAAGATTCTTGACGTTCAATTGTCTGCCCTTGTCTATATTCTTTAGGATTATTGGTTTTGGTTATTTTTGTTTCTAGTCTCTTCGCAGGCTCCATTCAGTTGCGTCTTGTTTTCTTGTTCCTTTGTTTCTCAGTATGTCTAGGATGAGGCTGCCGCTAAGATACAGACATTGTCAGAGTGTTCTTGTTACGTTTCCGCGGGCTTGCCGTGTTCTGTGAGTGCAGTACAGACACACTTGATGTTGACTTGTGGCATGCTCTCCGATCATGTCATCAAAGTGATCAAAATGTGATCAAAGAGGACGTAACCGCGAGGGAGAAATAATTCTTCAAAAGTGTTGACTTCCTTTTACAAGACAGTTCTTTAGTAGTTTTCCATAGATAAATAAAGTTCAATTTGGTTCCTATCCCGCATCTCTCAGCCCAAACTCTCTTTAACCCAGGTACATACACACTCTCACACACTCGCATAACCACTTAAAATAATTGACATAATACCAATAGAGTAGCTTTACAGATTGATTACAGTATTTAGATTTTTATCTCTGTCTGACAATTTAGTCAAGGACAATAAATTATACAATAATTATAATTTCTATCTAACCAGTATAGTTATCAATTCTATGTTCAATTATTTTTCTAAATATTAAATCTAGATTATAAGGATTTAAAGATACATAGTTATTAACAACTTTAATTCTAATGTGCCACACAAGACTTCTGTATTCACTCACTATTATTAGATTAAATTTATGAATCATCTTCCTTTTGATTTTAGGCAATTTATTTAAAACAATAGCTAGGTTAAGATTAACATTGGTGTTACAGTTTGCCTCTAGTAGGTCTTTCATAGTGCTGATCCTGTCCGCAATGCCAGCACTGTTGTCTACGTCCCGGGATGGTCACTAGGACCTTTTAGGTCCTCGGATCGTCCTCGTACGGTAACTGAATATAATGGGGGAGTTCCGTCTGTTTGCAGAATTTTATCCAAGCCGCCCACTTATCTGAGTTGCCTAGCTTGATTGGCTCTATCTTGGAGCCTTCTTCTGCAAAGGCTCCAAAGATTTCTCCTATCTTTGATTTGTTTATGGTTGGTGCTACCCAGTGAAGAGTAACCCTGATTTTTTCGTCTTCCAAGGTACAGACATCTACCTTGAAGTCCTTATCATTCCCAAATGATTTCCCTAGTATACGGGTTTCTCACTCGGGCGGATGTTGGGACCAGGAACCAGACAAAGGGGTTCTCTATTATGCTCGCCATAGTGGCCTTAACAGCCACTTAGCCTGACAGCTTTAGAAGCAAAGTACCTGGAACGTGGACAAGTCAACCATCCAGGTCCTTTTTTTCAATAAAAAATGTCTTAACTGACATTTGTACAAGGGTTTATCACAAGTACAGAGACAGGAAAGAGACGATAACTACACTACCAACTACACAGTACTTTACTACACAACCCTCGCGCCGTCCACTCTAAACAGTAACACACAAAAATCCACAGAATCACAAAAAAAGACATGAGAGCAACAGAATAAATCCTCAAGTGTTAGCTACTTAATCAATCTCTTTTTCTCTTTAAAAAACTGCTTGCATAACTGGTTTAAAAAATTAGATTTTTCGCTTTTAGAAAAAAAAAGTAGCCGTCGCATCAGAACTTTGAATGGTCTAAAATATTGTGATGTCGGATTTTCAATATCTTTTCTAGTTTACGAGATCTAAACGGGACGGACGGACAAACGGTCAGACATTTCGCACAAAACTAATAGCGTCTTTTCCCCTTTCGGGGGCCGCTAAAAATAGGAATTTAAAAAAGAAGCGAAAATTGAAGTGGTGAGATATCAACTGGTTTAACTTACCTAAATATAAGTATATTTCTTATACCGTATGTTATTAATTTGGTTTGCTCGAAGCAGCCAAACCAGCAGATTTTGATTCCCTTATTAACATACACGATTAGATTATATCTTGGACAGGACGTTAATATCTTATTATTTAAAGAACTTTAGTGTTTTATAAGATAAGTAGGCTGAAACTTAACAAGAAGCAAAGTATAAAAAATATTTTTTATTATAAAACAAAGCTTATCAAAGGGAAAGTACTCTGCACTTACAACTATATTTCTCAATATTGTAAAAGTTATTTACCTTATTCGATATCCAACAAAATAATTAATTACCAATAATTAATTCACTAATTTTTTATCGATTCGTGTTTTGCTAGTTAGAATATATGATAGTTTAAAGTTTAACCTTATCCGAGAATTGGTGTGGGAGAAATTACGTGTTCAATTATCAAAGTAAACGAAACCTTACATATTTTGGGTATCTGTAAATACTGAAAGATTAATTTGTTTGAGGTATCAAACAAATAGTTAATTACCATGATTAATTGACTGATTAAATAATTTTTAATTGATTCTTGTCTTGTCTTTGCTAAAGAATAATTGTGTAAATTTCAACTTGATCCGAGACTGGGTGTGGGAGAAATAACGTGTGCAAAATGTTAACCAGACAGAGTAAGTTGATAGTGTATTAAGTGTATTAATGTTATAAAGACAATGGAGTGCTGTCATGTTACGCTAGTAGATATAATATGTTATTAACGTCTTTTCATTTGAACTGACACTTTGCTTCATTAATTGCCATTTAAGAGCCATCACTCACATCATGTCATTAAACATCTGTTAATTTAAAGCATGTTTTTAAATACTGTACGTTAGTTCAGTGGCAGTACTTGTTTGGCTTTATAAAAATACTTAATTGATAAACTGTTGGGATCGCCCGGGCAGACGAGCAAAGGCTTTAAAAATATAACCCTATCAAGAAGATAAAGTGGGTTTTTTTTTTACTGGACTGATCAGACCATCTTTTAGCTTGGTATTATATATATATATCTCAGAAAGAGAATTGTTTCAGAATCTGTATTCAAAAACTATTTCTTATTACTCTGTCAAGAGCACACACAACAATTGATTGGTTCTCCAGAAAGCTGTCTGCTTAGTCGTGCGATTTGCGCGCATGACTGTAGTTCGGATTTGTCGATGGTCCGGGTTCAAGCCCTGCCCGCTCCCACCTCCCGCAATCTTACGGGGTGTGTGGACTAGAAAGTAAATTATCGTCAATTCTGAAAAAACAGCTAAAACATATAAAACAAACAACAAAAGCGCGAGACTTCCACACAACCAGCATTAGTGAGACATTGTACTATTATTTTCCACTTTCCTTACAAAGTGTTGACTTTTTGAAGACCTCCGTGAGACCAGTTGACTATTCTTCATCGTTTACATCATTTCGTAGATGACAAAAAAAAAGTTAGTAGATCCCATTTCCTGGGTTTTGATCTCTAGCTCATTATGTTAAGTACTCTTAGAATAGGACCTACTTCAACTTACACAGTAGAATCTCAGAGTGCTACCCGAGTGTCATTCCGATAGGGCTGAACATCCTGCCATAATGTGTTCAATTGACTCACCAACATTTTCACAATTATTATTATTATTATTATTCCTATTTTTATTATTATTTTGTCAAAAACGAACGAGTAGTCATTTTTGGCGCTGCCAGGGTCAAGTTTCGTTAGAGAAACAAATTCATCGTAGTCCCTTTAACAGTTTCCACCGAGGAATTTACTGGTGATGTAGCAGGTCTGCAGCAGTACCGCCCTCTGACAGGCAACGAGGATATTCCTAGGAATGTTAAGGGCCTTGAAGCTATCTGTGAGGTCAGTTGATATTATCCCCTCGGTTGATATAACAATGGGGTATATTGTTATTTTGGATAATTTCCATAGACGCTTATATCTCCAAGCCTAGGATCCCATATTTTCGTTTTTTTCTATCTCAGTTTTTCTTAAGTTATGAGACAGTGGTACGGCGATGTCGATAGTGGTAGCGTTTTTTTCTTTTTTATCAACGAACAGAAGATCCGGGCGATTGAAATCTACCGTTTTGTCGGTCAGAATAGGCCTATCCCAGTACAGCAGATGTTCAGTAGACTCGAGAACCTCCAGTGGCGAGTATTTATAATAAGCATGAGTATCCTTACCGATCAAATTGTGTGTCAAAGCTAATTCTGACGTCTTCTGGTTAAAAAACATATACTCACAATCAATGTGTTTGCAGGATGGTATTGCCTTGCAGTAAAAAAAAAAGCCATATATTTTCTTATTTTAGTCCAATGGCTGGCGGACGAAGGA
The DNA here is from genome assembly GCA_030265305.1 of Biomphalaria pfeifferi. Classification (NCBI taxonomy): domain Eukaryota; kingdom Metazoa; phylum Mollusca; class Gastropoda; family Planorbidae; genus Biomphalaria; species Biomphalaria pfeifferi. Next base: position 4,193,735 of record JASAOG010000007.1, on the reverse strand, counting down.
CGAGGCCTCTAAATGGAGGACGTGTCCTCCTTTAACTTTTTCATTCTTTTCGACCATGTAAGGTAAACCTAACAGCGGAGTAGACTCTCTAAAGGGAAGTGTGTTTCCGGTGCATTAGGTGGTTTTCTACTCGTGTGGTATACGTTACAATGTCCTTCAACGTCTTCTAATTCTTTCCGCTTCCTTGCCGTTCTATAGGAACTCTCGAAACATGAGAGATACGTAACTTACTTGTGCAGAGATTATTTTCAGAACCTAAATTTACGAACGTATTTTTCCCCCTAGCTTTATATATTTATAATGAATTAATTCTATCAGACTTGAGTCCAAATGACGTTTGATTACCCAATCGGCAATCATTTTCTCCGAACGAATAAATCAAATTAAAAAAAATTGCTTCCGAAATTGTATGTTGTCTTTATGAGGAATTATTCCCATTTGCACGGGAGCTCCTAAATTTAATTTAGAATATTTTTTCATGAGGTGCCTGGGTTACGACGATACGCTTAGCTTTAGTTATAACTGATATCGTTGTTTAAGGCTTTAAATAGCATCTAACAAGAGAATAACACATAAAAACATATTACGTGTGGAATTTCTCATATACTGACCAAGTAACTTAAAATTTACAACTCGTAATACGATAGAGCGATTGCTGGAACCCACTATGAATGGTTTATTGATTGCAAGGTTGTTTGATACTGGAAAGACAGAAGAGTAGCCTTTATTTTTAACGTTATAATTTGAAAAGCTTTCTTTTCTTAGAACAAGTACAGAAGAACTACTCGCCCCCCCCCCGGACTGGGCTATACTGACTTATCTCACTAACTCTACTTTTACAAAGCTTATATCAACTCACTCTGTCTGTTTGTCTGTCTCGGTAAATAAAATGTGTACACGTAATTTCTCCAACACCCACTCTCGGATAAAGCTGAAACTTCGCCCAATTATTAATTTTTTAAAAAGTAGCAAACCGCAGAATTAATTAATAGTAAGTCATTCTTTTGTTTAATAGCAAAAAAGGGAAACTATTAATTTAGTATTCACATATATGGCTAAATTTGATGGGTTTAGTCTCCTTAACTAATTGTTTATGTTGTTTCTCCCTCACGCATTCTCCGGTCAAGTTGAAACTTTAAGCAATTATTTATTGTTTCTAACAAAAGATGAATCAATAAACAAAAATACTAAATTAATCAATTGTTTGTTGATAATTAATTATTTCGTTTAATATCGAAAAAGGGAAAAAACTTGTTCATTTTTGGTGCTATAGTTTTTAGAACGAATTCTTCTCCTTTAGATAAGCTTTGTTTTATTTTAAAGGAATTTTTAAAATTTTGTTTAAGTATCTGTTTGTAAAATACAACCACAACAAAAGATTCACTCACTTGAATTTCGAAATATGTGTTCATTTTAAAATGCTCCTTTACAGGCAGGTCCATTCGTACAGTAGAGGGTGCCGAGGCTATCGTCCGATGCGCCCTCAGCAAGAGCAATAAAACCGAAGACAATGAACATGTTAGGGCTGCATTTAGAAGGTACGCCCCTGTGTACTCGTCCAGCAGCACCCAGACACATCGCCACTGGTTGACGTTTCCCCAGCACATGGCGTATGTGTAGGCTTGCACGATGGCACACTGGACTATACTGTTCTTCTGACGCACGGCAACATCTGACATCACATCTTGTAGGAAGTAACCCAAAAAGAAAATGGTGTATCCGACGGCTCCAGAGATCCAAGCTGAGGTCACTGGGTTAGTCGGGAAGAGGTAGTTCTCAGGAATATGCCAGGAGTTGCACCAGTAGACGGTCACCAGAGGACCCACCCAGAAGTACGCCGATGCAAAATTAAGCAGCCTGAATACAGAAGAACTATTTCTTTGTGGCGTTTTTATTTGTGTAGCGTCATTAGGTTCTGAGCTGAAAGTATCGTTTGCTTCGTTGCCATTTGCAATAATTCTATTAGAACTATGTGAATCTGTGATTTTCATGTGAAGTGTTGTAGCTGCCTCTGGATCTGACACAATGCTAGCGGAAACAAAGGTTGGCTTCTCACTTCGATGTATAATATCTGTTTGAAATTCTATTAGATCCATGTCATTACTAGACAATTTTGAAGTAGATTTATCTAAGTTTTTCTTTAATATACTTTCACGTAATGCTAATAATTGTATTCCTTTGTTATCTTGACTAGTATTGTTATTGACAAAGAGTGGTGTCGCCGCTGTAGAGTGGTGATCCTTAGATCTATAGGAGAGCTCTGTACTTGATAAAGTTTGTTTGTGAGTTACACTTGGGACTCGCTGCTGGCCATGCCGTGAACTAGCCAGTATCTCAGACGATCCTTCTGTGTTTGACGTCACTTGATGGACAAGGCCAACCTCTGAAGAACTTTTAAAACTATATGTGTCGTTTGAAGAAATCAGAAGGGCTAATTCTCTGTCGTCAACTGAGGTGTCTGCAAAATAGGGTTTAATATTGATATAAACCTGGTGGTGGCACAAATGGGGTTAGTGGTGTGAGTGAAGTCAGTCGACGCAAATCGCCCCACGCCAGCGCTAGACGAGCGGTCAACCGTGACGAGTTACGACGGTCAGCCGAGACGAGTGTCAACACGGCGGTTCGGAAAGGATCGACGTCGTGAACAGAGCTCAGGAGCGTCACGAGAGTTGTATTCATCTGACCACCTAGAAACGTCGAGCGGCGTTTGTCCGGTTCGAGAAGACCAGTAGGGACCCTATATAAGAACGGAGGCGTCGCAGTCAAGACGGTCGAGAAAAAGAATCAATACAGCACGGTGCACGACAGAAGGTTCACGACAGGGGCTCAGAACACGGTCGACTACAGCACAGTTCAACGGTGTGGTTCTGCATTACGACGGTTCAGTGCGGAGTACTGTCAAGTACAGTTGAAACGACTGGCGTCTTATCTTGGTCTGAGATCGAGTCCGACACAACGAGCCTAGTGTGTGAAGTCAGTCCTGAAATGTTGCACCCAGTGCAAGCCCGGAACGAGACGGAGAGGCCAGTGCAAGAGTTGATACGGCGGTACTGTGTTATCGGAGAGATATTTGTACAGTGTACGTGTTGCCAATTGTACAGTATTGGCTGTTATTTATTCAACTATTAAAGTGTTACGTTACTTTGGAGCCCTGAGTTGTCAAGTTCTTTAAGTTGGTGGTGTATGGTGCAGTTTGCAGAGAGCCTCGATAGGGAGATTTGTAACAATATGTATAGATAGATAGATAGATAGATAGATAGATAGATAGATAGATAGATAGATAGATAGATAGATAGATAGATAGAGCAATTCTTGTGTGTATGTATGTATATATATTTATGTATATATATATATATATATATATAAATAATTTTATTTCGAAAACGGCTCTAACGATTTTCTTTAAAATTTCAAGGTATGTGCATATTAGTTAGAAAAAAATTCTCAACTCGTTGGCCACATCGGGAAAACTCGAGGTCGACCGTTATATCGGTTAGAAAATGGCTCATTATCGAAAAATTAATTTCGGCTAGAGTGTTTTATGAATGAAATTTTCTATATGACGTCAATGGGAAAAAAAACTTGACACCGCTTACGTCACTAGGCTCACAGCAGTACACTAAGACATTTCTTTGCAAACAAGAAAAAGTTTTAATGATTCAATTGGCGAAATTAAACATTTGCGCACCATCTTATTGTACATTCATCCATTATAAAACTATAAAAGAAAAATAAATTAAATATATTTATGTAAGTATGTAGGCAATATAAATTGTTTACACTTTAATTGCTTACACCCGTGGGTAGCTTTTACTTTGTTATTATTTTGCTGATGAATTATTGCAATGTGTTTAAGCTTCGAAGTCTACTGTCCCATACCAAAACATAGGAAACGGTCATAAGACAGCTTATCTATGCCTTACTTGCACAACCAGGGCCGGTCCTAACTTTTGCGGGGCCCTATGTGAAATGTGAGGATTGCGCGCGGACCAGTAAGGGTAGGGATAAGGATAATAAGTGAAAATAAAGATTTTGTATTAAAAAATAAATTCGTATTTGCATTACATTTTTATGGCGTGACACCCCAAAAGGAAAATTGTGTCTTTTTAAGGACATTTTTATGAGTTTCAGGAGATTTCCAGGATCTCTTTGAAAACAAGGAGACCACGGGAACCCTATTATAAATTATAATGGTTTAATGTAATAATTTACACCTAGAATTAGCGCGGAGCCTTTGAATCTTCGGGGTCCACTGTGGCAGCTGTCTCGTTCGGAGACCGCATACAACCAGGTGCTCTCTTCTATGTCACCCAAGGAAAGTTGACGCCTAAGCTGGTCATTGAAGAATTTCCGTGGAGCGCCTCTGTTACGTCGACCACCTTTTAGCTCAACACAAAAAAAGACTGCCTTTGGCATACGTTCGTCTCCCATCGGGATACGTGCCCTGCCCAGCGTAGCTGTCGGACCATAAGAAGTCCCTCTATATTGTCCATACCGGCGTTGGCAAGGACATCGCTGTTTGTAGTGCGGTCCTGCCACCGTATTTCCATGATGGAGCGCAAGCATCTTTGGTGATAGCACTCAAGAAGTCTTAGTTGTTTTCTGTAAAGTATCCATGTCTCAGAGCCATAATGAATATATTAATTGCAATATTAAATGTCAGAAAGTAACCATTTTAGAAGTTACACTGCAAAGACTTTCTTCCAAGCCCCATAGTTTTACTCGAAAGAAACAATGTAAAACATTAAGATGTGAGCTGGGGTTTTCTATGGGCCTACTGTTGGGGGGACTTTCTATTCTAATCGCCATGTTCAATTACATTGAGAACTGACAGAACGAAAAAGCAACTCTTCGGATTGATAGTCTTTACCCGATGGTTCATTTTCGTAATTACAACAACATTCCCAACATGACTTCGGGTATATGTCCTTCCTTAACAAATTATTCATCGGAGCGAGGCTCGGTCACCTGATATTTAATATTTATCATAAAAATTAAAACAACCATTTTCAGTGACAAAATAAGGAACTGATTCCACGACTGTTAACGAGTGTTTCATGTTACCAGCACAACGACCAATTACATTCACTTCTCACGGGTAATATTATTTACTCATGAGGATGGTTAGACTTTGCGGTGTCCTAATAATCTCAAAGCTTAAAATCCTTGTCTTTTCTAGTCTGGATGCGAATTTCTGGGAATGCGATATTTATATTGATAAAAAATAAAGTAACCCTTTCAGATTTTGCGATCAAGTGGCAGATGATATAATCTGTTTCTTTGACCTACGGTTAACGAGGATGTCATGTGGTCAGATCAACGACTACCTCATTTAACTTTTCCCAACCAATGTCGGGTACCTACTAGAGTGGAATCAAGGGCGCGCTTGTAATACCGAAATTCAATCTCCCAATCATCACAGGAATTTGGACTCGAGACCTTTCAGTTTGGAAGCCGAGAGTTTTATCGCTCAGCCATTTTTATTCATAAACTGGATAAAAAGATAGCGACGAATTCCTAGGAACTTTTCTTTTTTTTTATCTTTTTTTTTTTTAATTGTATACGTGACGGTAGCCATTGTAGCGAAGTAATAGAGCTACGTAAATGTTTCAGACACAAAGCAAAAAAAAATATGTATTTCGGACTATACAACTAGCATAAAAAAATGATGTATTTCGGACATGGCTGGTCTTAGGCCACTGCAACCTATGCGGCCGCAGTGGGCCCTGCACTTTCACAGGACCTGCGCGAATTCTATGTGTAAATTACTCAATTAAACCATTTTAACTTATTATTAAAGGGTACCTGAATTTTCCTAAAATGGCAAAATATACAAAAAGTCATGAAAATTTCCTGAAATAATAAAAAATCTGAAAACTCATGCAAATCTCATTACTAACAGACAAAAATGTCATTTCGGGATGATTTAGTACTTAGTAAAGTATAAATAAAATGCAAAGCCGAATTTATTTTCTATTACAAAATCTTAATTTTCACGTAATAGCCTTATCCCTACCCAGAGTGGGCCCCGCGTAATCCGTTTCGCATTGTTCCCGCAATCTGTAGGACGGCCCGGATTTCGGACAAGATAACTACATCAAAAATTATGTATTTCGGACAATACAACAGCAAATCTTTTTACCTTGGTACATGAAGTAATAATTTTGTAAATATCTCAATTGCTTAAACAAGCAAAATATTTTTTTTAAAATAAAGGCTGTTTTGAATGGAAGAACTCCATATTTACAGCTATATATATCTCTATAATATTTATTTCCCTTTTACGGTAGCAAACAAAATTATTAATTATCGCTATTCAATTAACTAATTGGTTCTTTGATTATTATTCTTCATTTTTTGTTAGTGACAAGGAATACTTGATCCTAGAATAGAATGTGGGGCACAAATACGTGCTCAAAATGTGTCCCAGGCAAACAGACTGAGCCTGCGAAAACCAGCTACCAATGTTGCAAGGCAGGCACTTGACTGGAACCCACAAGAAAAGAGGAAAATGGGTAGACCCAAGCAAACCTGGAAGAGGTCAGTCATCAGCGAAGCTGAGGGTACTGGAATGACATGGGAGCAGATGAAGAAAGCTGCTCAGAACCGAGTTCGGTCTTACGTTATCCTGGGAGTATACAGGATTAAGTAAGTAAGTAAACAGACTGAGTTTATATAAGCTTTGTAATAAGGTAGCCAGTATGTTAATCATAAGTCTGCTCAGGTCCGGTAGCTGATTAATATTTATATTTTCTTTGAGTTTCTTCATTTGTCCGTCACCAACTTCATCTTGCTACCTGGCCGTTGAAGTCCAGCAACCAATCTTACTTAGGTCAGGTAGCAATGTTAACCTTCTTACGTATATGTAAGTCGGTTAGCCAAAGCATCTTCTGTACTAAGCTGTGTCAATAGGTCCGGTAGCTACCTGTGTATTAGAGTCAAGTATTTACTTAATCATCTAAAGTACCTGTTTGTTAAGGTCACGTAGCCTTTAATCAACCTACCTGTTTGTTAAGGTTAGGTAGCCTTTAATCTACTTACCTGTTTGTTAAGGTCAAGTAGTCTTTAATCTACGTACCTGTTTGTTAAGGTCAAGTAGCCTTTAATCTACGTACCTGTTTGTTAAAGTCAAGTATCCTTTAATCTACTTACCTGTTTATTAAGGTCAGGTAGCCTGTAATCTCCCTGCCTGTTTGTTAAAGTCAGGTAGCCTTTAATCTACTTGCCTGTTCCTTTCTCTTTGTAACCAACTCGGAAAAGGTTTCCAAAGCGTTGACCTTTCACCGCGATCTCCTGTGATGAAAGGTCAACACCGCAACCATGTGAACCTGATGAACGTGACGTCACACTGCTGGCGTTCTTTCTCCACGCTTCATTGGCGATCCTTAGCATCGTTTTTTATGGCTGGATCTGTGAACATATCAAACAAGAAGCTAATCGATTGCAGTTATTAACAATGTTTGCTTACAATAAACGTAACGACACGATAAATGACGCCGTCAATTAGCTTTAATCTAATAGCAATGACTCGAACGTTAAAAATTTGGAATATAATGCAGATGTGCAGTGTGTGTGTGTATCTATGCATCTATGTGTGCATGTATCTATGTCTGTATGCAACTATGGGTGTATGTATCTATCTGTGTATGTGTTTCTCTTATCATATCTTATCTTCTATAATACAGACGTTACTTCAAAAAAGAAGATGATTAAGTCCTACGCGTCATGCATATTAACCATTGACTTAAATTCTGCCAAGTCACTGGTTTTCCTGGCTGACTCAGGCAACCCAGTCTGTGCTCTAATAGCACTTTGGAAGAAGGGGTATTTGTACGCACTTGTCCTAGCATATGGGATGAGGAATGTGCCTTTATCTTTGTGTCTTTCTGAGTATTTTAGAAAATTTTGCTTTTGTATTTGAAGATTATGGTTCAGTGTTTTATGTATAATTGCTACTTTACTTTTGAGTCTTCAGTCCTGAAGGCTTTCTAAATTTAATGATTTTACTAAAAGTATTACACTAGTCAAATGTGAATATTCGTTTGTTATGAATCTCACTGCTCTATTTTGTGTCTGTTCCAGTATCTTAATGTTTTCTTGAGTTGAGGGGTCCCTATGTATATATGTGTCTATGTGTATATGTATATATATATATATATATATATATGTGTCTATATTATCAACATGTCTGTGTGTATGTGTATATGTGTCTATGTATGTACGTGTCTTTGTGCTTATGTGTGTATGTCTATATGTTTATATATCTTTGTATCTACGTGTCAATGTGTCTATGTGCCAATGTGTGCAGGTGTATGCATCTATGTGTGTATGTTTATAAGATGGTGTTGAGTGATAACCATATATATCTATCTCCCAAACTCTTTGACATCTCTTATTGATGCTATGTATACATTTGGCCTAGGCTTAGGGGACATAACCCGAGCATTTTAGATCAACACTTGAGTTCAATATTAGTTCAACAACCAACATTTACGATCTAGTTAAAATAACAACAATCATGTTTTGTCAAATGTTTTGCAGGTTTCGGATGTTCCTTCAGAGTTGAAGATAGTTTACTTTCTAGTCCTAACGGGAGCGGGCAGGGTTTGAACCCGAGACCATCGATAAATCCGAACGACAGTCCAGCGCGCAAACCGCACGACCAGGCAGCCACAATCATTTATTGACATAGACAAGAAATGAATCAATAAAAAAAAAGGAACCAATTAGACAATTTATTTCTGGTAACTCATTATTTTATTGAATAGCCACAAGGGAACATAATACGTCAGTATTTACAGATATGGCTAACTTTGTTGGGTTTTGCGCCCTTAAATAACTGTTAACGCTATTTCTCCATCACGCATCCTCCGATCAAGTTCGATAATTTAAACAATTATTTATTGAACCTAACAAAACATGAACCAATAAACCAAAATACTCAATTAGTCAATTAATTATTTTGTTTGAGATCTAAAATGGGGAATAACTTCTACATTATTGATAGATCTTGTTTTCAGTGCGAAGATAACTTTTTTTTTTGAAAGGATTTTTTTGAATTTTTTCCCTAGTTTTATTATATTATATCACCTGTATCTGTAGTATTTTTTCATGTGGCCAGTGATTGCTACATTGAGCATTACCATCGTCATCCTCGATTCAGTAAACAATCAACGTATTAAATAATTTATATGTAGGCCCCTACCTGAATGCCATTAAAATATTACACGATACCCACTACACCTGTCATAATTCTATAACTCTCTATATCATTATAGGGGAAAGAGGGACGTAGGAGGCGTGAATATCGTTCAAATTATAAATCCTCCCGACGAAAGGCTCGTATGTTTCCGCAATAGTGCAACGTTGCCTTTTGATAATCAGTAACTTAAACTGTTAAAAATACTGCGACAATTTTTAATATTAGAAATTCTGATTCAGTTCTATAAAGAAAATGGTAGCTACCAATTGAAAAGGTTGTGCAATGTCAAGTTTTGCACTTTAGAGCAGGGGTTCTAAGCCTGTGGGTCGCGACCCCCTTGGGGGTCGATTGACGATTTGCCAGGGTTCGCCAAAGACCATTGAAAAATGGATTGTTATTGTCTATTCTTCTATTGCTGTGTGTGTGTGCGGGGGGGGGGGGGGTCGTGGCTAAGTGGGGGATTGTAAAAAGGGGTCGCCGAACATAAAAGGTTGAGAACCGCTGCTTTAGAGTAAACCAAAAATCCATATTTCCGAATGATCTATGTAGACCCCTGACAAATCGTCAATCGACCCCCAATGGGGTCATGACACACCGGTTGTGATCAAAAGTATAAAATTACTTAGCCCTAAAAAAATGTGTACAATTAAAAAAAAATAGGCCTATTAAGAGAACTAACGGGAGTTTCGCTGTTTTGAGACAAAGAAAGTGCAATCTTTGTGCTATGTCAGCTTTAAACAAAAACAAAAAACGCTTCCTTTGCGATCGCCAAAACGATTGGATGTTCTGATTGCCTGGTAAGTAAATATATATATATGATTAATTTTTACTTTAAACGCGTCCGTATTCTACAATACCATCTAGAATTTACTACTTTTTTTCAGGTCATAAGTACCCTTACGTTGAGTCGTTTATGTAAACAAATAGTAGGTCGACTTCACTTTTGTATATTGTGCTGGAAAGAGATAGTTTGTTTTCAGGTAGATCCTCGTCGCTATTAATCTGACATTAACGCCAGTCTATTGACTATTCAGGTACTAGTTCGCCCGGGTTCGCTGTTCTGCCTCATCGTGGCACCCGGGTGGAAACGGCTATTTGAGGAGATAGCTAGGCTAAATGAATGGCAAAACATAACTCCCGTGGGGATGCCCATGGGTAGACGAGAGTCCACCCCTTACACGGGCGGGGTTGTAAAAAAGTCCTCACAAAAACTGTCACACATCCATGCGCCGTTCCTCAAAGGACCGTTCCATAAATGGCGGTTCCCCCACGGTTAGCTTGGTACAAAGAAGGAAGATGACGGAGACTCCCAGTGCTCCTAGGCCTTCGGCCATGTGTCGGAGGCTGAAGACATTGGATACAGCAATGCTTTATATAGGCATTGACTAGGGTCGCTCTCAAACAGAACTGTGTTCCCACAGGTTTGTTTTTCTTTTTTTACTGTTACGGCTGGACGACCTAACAGGTTTTTTTCTTTTCAAACTTTGAGCTCGAAGAGCCTTCGGCTCAGCTCAGACGACAATCAAACGGTACTAGTTCGTCAGGTCAATGCCTTGAAGCGTAGGATAACACCTTTAAGTTGTCCATTTGTTTTATTTTGACAAGTTTTCTTTGCCCTCTCAAGTGGGGGTATCGAAAGAAAATTGACATTGACTTGGAGCTCTTCCAGACAGAACGGTTTGTTCAAGCAGGCTTACACGCCTAGAGTTCGAAGAGCCTTCGGCACAACTCTTTTGACAATCACACGGTTTTGGTTTAAAAAATCGAGAGCAAAGAACAAGAACACACACACAGAGTGAGTATACAGATATACAGATACAGATCTAGACAAGAAAATACATACAGAGTGAGTCTACAGATATACAGATACAGATCTAGACAAGAACATACACACAGAGTGAGTCTACAGATATACAGATACAGATCTAGACAAGAACATACACACAGAGTGAGTCTACAGATATACAGATACAGATCTAGACAAGAACATACACACAGAGTGAGTCTACAGATATACAGATACAGATCTAGACTAGAACATACACACAGAGTGAGTCTACAGATATACAGATACAGATCTAGACTAGAACATACACACAGAGTGAGTCTACAGATATACAGATACAGATCTAGACAAGAACATACACACAGAGTGAGTCTACAGATATACAGATACAGATCTAGACAAGAACATACAAACAGAGTGAGTCTACAGATATACAGATACAGATCTAGACAAGAACATACACACAGAGTGAGTCTACAGATATACAGATACAGATCTGGACTAGAACATACACACAGAGTGAGTCTACAGATATACAGATACAGATCTAGACTAGAACATACACACAGAGTGAGTCTACAGATATACAGATACAGATCTAGACAAGAACATACACACAGAGTGAGTCTACAGATATACAGATACAGATCTAGACAAGAACATACACACAGAGTGAGTCTACAGATATACAGATACAGATCTAGACAAGAACATACACACAGAGTGAGTCTACAGATATACAGATACAGATCTAGACAAGAACATACACACAGAGTGAGTCTACAGATATACAGATACAGATCTAGACAAGAACATACACACAGAGTGAGTCTACAGATATACAGATACAGATCTAGACAAGAACATACACGCAGAGTGAGTCTACAGATATACAGATACAGATCTAGACAAGAACATACACACAGAGTGAGTCTACAGATATACAGATACAGATCTAGACTAGAACATACACACAGAGTGAGTCTACAGATATACAGATACAGATCTAGACTAGAACATACACACAGAGTGAGTCTACAGATATACAGATACAGATCTAGACAAGAACATACACACAGAGTGAGTCTACAGATATACAGATACAGATCTAGACAAGAACATACACACAGAGTGAGTCTACAGATATACAGATACAGATCTAGACAAGAACATACACACAGAGTGAGTCTACAGATATACAGATACAGATCTAGACTAGAACATACACACAGAGTGAGTCTACAGATATACAGATACAGATCTAGACTAGAACATACACACAGAGTGAGTCTACAGATATACAGATACAGATCTAGACTAGAACATACACACAGAGTGAGTCTACAGATATACAGATACAGATCTAGACTAGAACATACACACAGAGTGAGTCTACAGATATACAGATACAGATCTAGACAAGAACATACACACAGAGTGAGTCTACAGATATACAGATACAGATCTAGACAAGAACATACACACAGAGTGAGTCTACAGATATACAGATACAGATATAGACAAGAACATACACACAGAGTGAGTCTACAGATATACAGATACAGATCTAGACAAGAACATACACGCAGAGTGAGTCTACAGATATACAGATACAGATCTAGACAAGAACATACATACAGAGTGAGTCTGAATAATAAAAAGATTCGTACTGTTCTCTTTTAAATTTACAATCATCCTTTCAAGGGAATGTTCGATTATAAAATTAATACATAAATTTAAAAGAACAGTTAATTAAAGTTGACTATGATCTTACATATTAAGTAGAATGTAACGTGTGTGTATGTCTTTCATAGAAATCAAAGTTGTTTGACCAATCTTATTAAAATTGGCATGAACGTTCGTTAGATAATAGCGGTGATCTTAGGATATGTAAAGGTCAATGAGACATCTTGACATAGATTTTAACTGTTTCAATTGCATACATTAAATTTATAATATGACAAAACAAATAAACAGGAAAAAAAATCCGCCCAAAGCCGGGTAAAAAACATATTTTGTGTAAAATATAACTACAATTCACAATGCTTAACATACCTGCTACAAATCCAAAAGAACAAAAGAAATAACTACTGCCGAAGACCTGGAAAGACGGCAAAAAGAGAACTTAGAGCGACCACCGGAAGACAAAGATTTTGTCTGCATTGGATGTGGCAAAATATGTAGGTCACAGCTAGGACTGTAGATTCACGTGAATTACTGCATCCTTTCCTTATTCTTCGGGCATTAAGATAAGTCTGAGAACAGTCTTCATACAACATAATCACATTGACAAATGCCTTTATATTTAAGCTAAATATAAAAGCACCTGTGACATCGTAGGTAACTTTCACTGGTTATAGTTCAGCCACACTTGCTTTAGTTATTGGTTATTGCGCAGAACGTTTTTTTACATTGAGAAAGTCATCAGAATTAATGAAGTGCCCTTAGGTTTCACCAATGTTGCGGTTAGCAACACAGCCGCTGCCTGATACACAACAGCCGCTGCTTAGATATTATACATATACACATACATGTATAAAGATAGCTCGAGATGTAAAATTGTTTTAATGAGAGAGAATGGTGATTTAAATAAGTCGAAATGATGGACAGTCCTGACCAAAGCCCTCCAATAGATGCCCAGAAAGTCAGCAGTTAAATGACCTATCATTCAGATCTCTACTACTCGCTACAACCGAGACCCTCCTTATAGTAGGCTTAAACACTGACCTGCCAATTCGCAACCTGTGGGTAGTGTAGACCAAAAGCTCGTAGCCATGTCATACATGGGGGCGCGGTGGTTAAGTGGTTAAGCGCACGGCTTCCAGACCTGGGGTCCTAGGTTCGAATCTCGGTTCGAATCTTGGTGAAGACTGGAATTTTGAATTTCGGGAACTCTAATGGGTACCCGACTTTAGTTGGGGTAAGTAAATGTGGTTGGCCACATGGCACCCTGCTCGTTAGCAGTAGGCCAAAGAAACAGATGATCCCAATTAACATCAACTGCCCTATAGATCGCAAGGTCTGAAAGAGGAAATATACTTACTAAGTCATGTGACGTGGCAACTTGCGATTGGTCTCCACTGCCCATAAGTTGTTGTTACAGATATGTGTGTGTGTGTGAGCGAAGTTAATTATTTTGTAAGGTGTTTTCACGGCTCACCACAGACTTGACAGAGTAAAGACAGACAAAGGGTAGGAATAGTGTGACACTTAGATTTATACCTGGTAGGGCGACTCGATACCCGTAGGACGGGACAGACACGGAAGATTTAGTAGCGTTAGTTTAGGCGTGGGTTAGGATCTCCGCCTATATACGGTAGAGTTTTTGGGGCAGTCGGGACACAGCGCCATGTAGTGTTAGCAGGGGCGTGTGTCGTGTGCTAGGCAATTTTCTGGTGAACGACACATACAAACATTGGGAGCAAGTCGCCAAGGCTGGTTCGCGATCTTGGCTCCAAGAGGTGTGAGTTGTTTGCCAGAGACAACATGTAGGAATTAATTCTAAGGGACCAGGGTAAGAACAAATGTTTTTATTTGTTATATGTCTAGCATGACATGTTAGTTGATTATGAATAAATAGAAAGGCGCTTTCTAGTTGTTAGCCATTCGTCATTTGTTTATTTAGGGTGACAGTCTGAGTGACCAACAGTCTGAGTGACCAACAGTCTGAGTGACCAACAGTCTGAGTGACCAACAGTCTGAGTGACCAACAGTCTGAGTGACCAACAGTCTGAGTGACCAACAGTCTGAGTGACCAACAGTTTGAGTGACAGTCACAGTCATAGTCAGAGTTAGAGTCAATGTGCAGTCACAGTCAGAGTTCGTGGCGGTAGAAAGCAGTCTGGGTAGCAGTCTTGAGAATGTGACAGTCTAAGCGTAGAGACACAGAATAGATGTTAGCGACAGTGGCGAAGACCAGATAGCAAGATGATGAGCGACATGCAATGATTGACAGCAGATGACATGGACAGCGGTTCTGAACTCTAATGCAGTCTGCGGCGCTGGGTCCAGTGCATGGAGGATGGAGTAGCCGTGGTGGTCTGATTGGCATGGGTGATTAATTGCTGTTTTGTTGACTATGTCTTTATTGTTTATTATGTTATGCTTATTATGTTATACAATAGTTTTGTTGGTATATAGTATTGAAGCCACTTGTCTTATGTTATTATTTTATGTTATTAATTATCTATATATGCAATTATTAATCCTTACACTTATTACATGATTTTAAAGTGGCCATCGATGCCCTAATTAGAATATTAATTATTATTGTTAATTAGAGAGTTTGAGTTTATGAGTATTTATTATGTAGTCATGGATGTTGTGACATTGTTGTCATTAGTAAAATTTATATATATTCAAAGTACTCTAAAAATTATGCAGCCAAAGTAATTACTCGCACCAAGAGTGAGAATCATCATTAGACGAAAAGAGCCAATGTAATACTACTGGTACATATATATTAAAGTGAGTTAAAATGAAGTAGTAACGAGAGGGCGAGAATTGGGTCGTGACAGTTGTGACGTCGCAGGTCAGTGTTCAGGTATCTTATGACAACTGGTCTCACTTTACCCAACTAAAAAGTTTAGTTTTAAACTTGCGGTCACAGAGTTTTGGAGTGTCGGTCTCCCTGGTCATATGCAGTTCTCACTTGCTCCTGTATTGCTGCAAGAAAAGTTGTCGAGATGTAATAGAGTGTTGGGTTCGTGCCTGGATACTAGGTGAAGTCTAGGTCAAGTCTAGGTCAAGTCTGGGTCAAGTCTGGGTCAAGTCTAGGTCAAGTCTAGGTCAAGTCTAGGTCAAGTCTAGGTCAAGTCTAGGTCAAGTCTAGGTCAAGTCTAGGTCAAGTCTTCAAGAGTTATTTCGACTCTTTTTTATGTAGTCTCCATAAAGTGTAAACAAGATGAGTCAATGAATGAAATGATCGACTACTTTCTCCCTCCACACCCTTCTAACTATTGAAATAGAGAGACTTTATTTCACGCGCTAATTATTGAGTCTGCGTTGACAACGTAGTTCAAAGATCACATTTCTAAATTAATAAAAGCAATATTTAGAGAATGACGGATAAATTTGGAGCTTTTTAAGAAACATTAAAAAAAAAAAAATTTAAAATATCAACATTTAGACATTTATATTTGCTCTTTATTGTATTTTTTTCTGAAAGCTTTGTCGAGCTCTGAAATTCTACAACACAATTATGTGTCAAAACGCTATCTATATGTGCTAATATGTTTATATTGCGTCATTGTTTGTTATGAATGTTTTGTGAGAAAGTAGGATGTGACGTAATAAAAAAGATTGTCTTCCATGTCTACTTGTATAAACACAAAGTCTTTGTTATTATTATTATTATTGATTAATGTCTACAGTATGTTATATACCTGGGCATCTGTGACAACAGAGCAGTCTAATTAGAAGGCTAATTTTTGGGATATTGTTTATTACCCATTCTCTAAGTAAATTCAAGACATATCAGCATTAAACTGTTGTCTAGGTTCAGTAATAGATTGTTCTCTCATAATACAAACATATAAATAAAATATTCCTTTCAAGGCTGCGTGGTCGTGTGGCATGCCCGCTGCTATCCCACGTCGTCCTGCAGGAGGTTTGGGCTTGGATGTAGATTCTCTTTAACTCTCAGGGCACATCCGAAACATGTAAACGTACGTAAGCCCACTGCCACAAACAATATGTACAGATTATCCCGAACTAGTAGTAGTCCAGAGTTTACAATAAACATTATGTACAGATTATCCCGAACTATTAGTAGTCCAGAGTTTACAATAAACATTATGTACAGATTATCCCGAACTATTAGTAGTCCAGAGTTTACAATAAACAATATGTACAGATTATCCCGAACTAGTAGTAGTCCAGAGTTTACATTAAACAATATGTACAGATTATCCCGAACTAGCAGTAGTCCAGAGTTTACATTAAACAATATGTACAGATTATCCCGAACTAGTAGTTGTCCAGAGTTTACAATAAACAATATATACAGATTATCCCGAACTAGTAGTAGTCCAGAGTTTACAATAAACAATATGGCAACACTATGTATTATTTATGAAGGGAAAACAATGTTCATTATTCTGTGGTATTTTACATCTCGGGAGACGATTTTTTCCCTTTGCAACTTCTTGTGTGACAAAGAGGCCAATCCTTGATACACAGCTGCGGTCACAGGCTGGGCATATGTAATCCAGAGATGGAGTGACCACCTCTCCATTGCTGGGGGAAAGCCTGGGCGGTAAATTTGCGAGTACTGGGCTGCCCACACATCAACACTCGCATCTCTTCCCTACTGACCGGGTCCAAATGGATGGCAAGCCATCGCAATTTTGGGTCCGGTGGCTGCAGGAGTTTTCCAGAGGACCGTAGTCTTACTACTGTCCCCCAGCCTACAGGGCTCCAAGTCCGGATTTTCTGTGCATTAATAATGCTGTTGAATTTTTTCAGAATTGAAAATTTTGAATTGGAACTTATTTTATGTCGCTCGATTCTCAATTAGTTGAAATTAAAAGAAACCAATTGTGCTAATGCATCACCATTAGTAGATTGATATATTTTTTAATTGCAAATATATTTGTGAATTAGTTGAAATGAATTTACCTGCATACCTGAAATATCATTCATTTGTATACAGCCATCGGGAAAGTACCATGAATCCTTACATGTTAGACTATATTTCAGTCAGTCATATCATATATATACCTGTCTTTGAGTGATCGGTAGATCGGCTTGAATGTATCTTGTTCCTTATTGTTGTTTTTTTAGCCCAGTGATTCTAACATTTGTGCACGTCGGGCACTTTTATCCAAGATATAATATGGTTGTGTACAGAAATACAAATGAATTTTTTTTATATTATAATAGAATATTTAAGTCTAATTTTCAAACACATTGTTCTTAAATGATGTAGAAATAGGGTAATAATTTGGGCCAGCCTTAGGCATA
Source organism: Biomphalaria pfeifferi (assembly GCA_030265305.1). Lineage (NCBI taxonomy): Eukaryota > Metazoa > Mollusca > Gastropoda > Planorbidae > Biomphalaria > Biomphalaria pfeifferi. The sequence continues at coordinate 4,175,784 of JASAOG010000007.1, read as the reverse complement.
GGCCAACTAGGCAGCCGTGTAGAGCCTCTAATTGGTGAGAACCTCGCGCAGGATTGAAAACATTTTTTAAAAGAATAAATAGCAAAACTTGTTCTCATTGAATGCTATTGTTGGAGTTCACTTAGGTTTTAATTTTTTGTTTTGTTTATTATTTATTTTTCCATGTCATTTGGGGGCCACCAAATTCACAAGGGCCTCCAATTATCTAAGGCCGACCCTGTACTAAACTTTAATGTATTTTTATTTGTGGGGCACTTCTGTAAATAGTTGGAATAGTTGTTAAGGCTCTAACATGCCCCCCGTTTAAGAGTCTTTGACCAACGGGAAGAAATTTTAACTCATGCCAGGAATAAAATATTAGTTTTTCACCGACCCCCCTCCGTCTTCAGCCCCCACCCCATCAACTTAATGATCATTTATTCACATACGTTGTTGTAAGACAGTTTCTCAATCCTAGCGAGGTCAAAGGCCTAGCCCACAAAGGGGTCCTCCGTATTCGGATATTTTTACACGTATTTTTATCCCGATCCCCCATTCTCGGATCAAGTTGAAATTTTATATAATTCATTGCTCCTAACAAAACATGAGACAATAAGAAAATTAGCCAATTAGGTAATCGATTAGGGATAATTAAATAATTTTGTTTTGAATAATGAATAAGGTGAGATAAACCTTGCAGTAATGAGAAATATGCCAGAGATTGTGTGGTGATTTAAAAAAAAAAGCTTTTTTATAGCGCAACTTTCAGGTTTATAGCATGCCCTGAGAAGTATGGTCTAATCTCATTAGTAGAATGGGGGAGGGATATATGGGAGAAGGATTTCCGTGCTGCCCTTAGGCATTCATTAAACACAACCCTTTGATTGGTAGCCAAGCCAAGCCCAGTCATCTTGGGCACACATTCCCTTTTATATTCTGTGTTCATAAGTATTTTTTGGGTTTTACCCTGTTATGATTAATCTTGAATAACTTTTTTATTTGTCATCAGAAGTTGGTCTAGAATTAAAGAGGAATGCATGCTCTTTTTATATAACGTAAAGTCCAGTTTATAAAAATCAAACATTTGTTCAATTTAATGAGGCCAAATCAACGATGGTATCGTCGATCAGGAGAGAAAGAGTTAATGCTTGTTCAATACAGCGGCTGTCGTCCTTAATCTGTTAACATGACGTATGTTGTGAAGGTTGTGAATACATTAAACTCTAAGAGAGTTTCACGCCAACACTGCGTACGTCAATGCAAGAATTTATATACAATAACTTTGTGTACGTTTCACTTAGAGCAGCGGTTCTCAACCATTTAAGCTCGGCGACCCTTTTTTTACAATATACCACTCTGCCCCCCCCCCCTCCAATAGAAACACACAGCAATAGAAGAATAGACAATAACAATCCTTTTTTTATGGTCTTAGGCGACCCCTGGCAAATCGTCAATCGACCCACAGGTTGAGAACCCCTGACTTAGATTGTGTACACAGTACTTCATATCGCTGGCTCATTGCGGGTCACTTTTATATAGGTATAACGAGTCATTATGCAATTTTTCGAAAGCTGAAATAGTTTTCAGATTTCTTTACTTTTAAATTTTGCCGCATAAGTATAACCCACTATAACGTACGTCAGAAAAGAGCTCTACCTTATTCTAAAAAATTGTTCAATTTAAAAAAATAAAACCTTAAAAATACCCTACCTCCATTATTCAACTTATTGAGTGATTGTTTATCGCTGGGGGCAGGACTTTTTTTGAAGGCCGCTTCACTTTACCACAGGCGTTAATACAAAACATCTACTTATTACTATTATCAAAAAGCATGTCATATATATACATAGTAGTTTGCCGTTAACTTAGTTGTTTATTAAAAGTAAAGTTGCTTAAAGTTTATTGATAGATTATCTAAGCTTTGCTTATATTTTAAAGTAAATCTAATATATAGTACGTTTAGAATCTAGATCTAGAGATCCCTAAAAGTTCTTAATCAGATAATGATAATTTAATAATAATAATTTTATTTATAAAGGTCTGTTAACAAACAAAATGTAGGCTCCAGGCGCTGTAATACCAATACAAACACGACAGCTAAAACGACAAACTAATCTCAAAAAGTTTTAAACAGTGAGGTCTTGATGTTTTTTCTTGTGTAGCATGTTGTCTGTCTGAGCTCAATGGGGTGTGAGTTCCATACTTTTGGTCCGTGCACTGAAAAACCCCGCACACCGTAGCTTTTGAGGGTGAAACGTGGCACCAATAAAAACGTTGAGCCCATTGAGCGCAGGGCTCTCTGGAGGACATATGGAGTAATCAGTTCGCTAAGGTACAGTACTACAGGGGCATCTCATTGTTGTAAATACACTGATGACAAAGTGTGGCGACCTTGTAATCGATTCTCGCGTTCACGGATACATGTATTGAAGTTACGCTACCAATAAATCAGTGCTTTCTCATGCCATGCCCGACGGCCGAATTGGTAGAATCGTATGTTCTTGGAGCTGACGGTGTCATTATCACGAGTTCAATTCCCAGTTTGTGCTTTAAAAAAAAATAAATAAGTTATATATTTTTCTTTTTTTTTTTATAAATTATATTCCAATTTGTATAATGGAGTCCAATGGAGATAATGTCTTTCTTGTAACCATTAACAACATCAAAAAAGTAGCCTAATTAGGGGACACGTGTTGCTTTCTTAAAGATCGATTGCAATTGCCCTAACTTTCAATGCTTTGACCGACTTCTTTCCAATATGATTTAAAGCCTAGTTCAAAAGATATCTTAGGAATCGATAACATGCAAAATACAAATCACAAATAGACAGAATGTCAGGACCTTAACGTTTGAATCTCCGTTAAATGCGTGTCACAGTTATAATCTGTTTGTAAGACTCCATATCAGAGGCGGCCTTAGCACTAGGGGCGAGTTTCAAAAGCGGGCCCGTGAACAATAACCATATAAATACATAAACCGTACTAGGCTCGTTTGCTTCTAATAATATAGTCCTTATTAATGTTATGTACTTATGTAGGCAGGACTACTTCACTATTGGTCTTATAACATTTTCGCTCTGTTTGTGGGTAATATATTGTCCCAGTCCTCTCATTTTGACCTTCAATCAAGATAAAACAACTATAAAAATAATTTTTGTTGTCGCGGGGCCCCCTCAGGCGCGGGGCCTGGTGGGGTCACCCCACTCTCCATTCCCTAAGGCCACCTCTGCTTCCTATACAATATATAGGCCCACTCTAAATGTATTTTGCACACTGGCTTTCTCATACGCTTAACTGACTCTTGAGAGTTTTCTGGATTTAAAAGCACTTTGTATAGAATCTAAGGAAATGAATTTAATTTACATATATTCTTACAAATCTTTTGTTAAAGTCAGAAAAAAAATTCAGCAAGAAAAAAGCTTATATCAAGTGTAATTGTATCAATTAGTTTGAATCAGTCATGTAGTTAAATTTGTAATAGATCTAGACCAGGGGTTCTCAACCTGTGGGTCGCGACCCCTTGGGGGTCGATAGACGATTTGCCAGGGGTCGCCTAAGACCATCAAAAAAAAAAGGATTGTTATTGTCTATTCTTCTATTGCTGTGTGTGTCTATTGGGGGGAGGGGGACGCGGCAGAGTGGTATATTGTAAAAAGGGGTCGCCGAGCTTAAAAGATTGAGAACCGTTGATCTAGGCCAACAACAATAAATCTGTGTGATTAGAAATATTTTACCAATTGTTTATTGTTAAGCGCAATTTCAGGCTTCTAGTTCTCTCTATACTCCATGATCCTATCACTTATCTGAAATATGGGCGGTGAATTTTTACCGAATTCGCTTTTTAAAAGCATTTACACAAAAAAAAATTAAACGACCTGAATTTGAACTCATGTCTCAAGCCGACACCCTATCCACTCTGATTATAAAGCGCCTATGAAAAAAGAAAAGTGTATAGTTATCTATTGTTTGTATAAAGTTACTTCAAACAGCGACATGTAAAGGGGACTAATTCAGCTTATACCTCCGCTTCAGTTATGTAGGCCCACAATTTCTTTCTCTTCTCCGAGATACCAAACAAAATATGTAATTACCTATAGTTGATTAACTAATTGATTTATTTTAAAGTTGATTCTTGTTTTGTCAGGTAAAAGAAATGTGTGATGTGTCTGAGAAATGACGAGCATAAACTTTTTTGTAACTGATTCAAAATAATTAATACTCTTACACTTTGTATAAACTAGTTTGTTTGTTTTTTAAGTACTTTATTTGTGTTTTCGTTTGTTTTTTTGGTGTTTTTCTTGTTATAAAGAGGCGAAACCAATATTTCTGTTATTTGTCGATCAAAGCCTAGAACGAGGCTAACTAAGTCATGCAACAATTAAGTGAGGCTCCTACGACCTTCAGCGTGAAGTGAACCAAACAGAGTTCTCGAATGTTATCTCGGTTAGAGTGCTGAGGAACAATGGGAACTGGATAACTCGGTCATGGTTTACAAAACAAACACCTCATGGGTTACTTACCCGTGTTTCTCTGTGGGACCGCACATCTCATTTCACATAATGCTTTATTCGACTACAATGTAATCAGACCCTTGCACCCTACGCAATATAGAAAGTTATACTTTGTTTTTAAAGAATATTTGCACGAAAAGTACATATATAATAGTTTTTTTCTTACAAAGCTTATATCAAATCATTCTGTCTGTCTGGTAAAAAGCTTGAACATTTTTTTTCCTCCTCTTTTCTATTGTCGGATCAAGTTCATACTTTGCAAAACTATTCATTGAACCTGACAGGACATGAATCATTTGAAAGAAATCAATTTGGTTTAATAATTTTTGGTGATTAATTATTTGGCTTGCTTTTGAAATAATAATAATAAATAATAATAATAATAATAATAAATATTAACAAATAACTAAATGAGAGATGTGTTATATATGTAGATTTAATCCCCTTATTAGGTTTTGAAATATTTTCTATCACTTCTCATTCTCGAATGAAGTGGAAATTCTACATAATTATGCATAATTATTTATAGTAGATGACATTACACGAATCAATAAAAAAAAATTTACGACTTATTTAATCATTCGGTACGAATGAATACATTTTGTATTGTAAAGCAGAAAGGGAGCTTAACCCTGTAATTTTCAGACAAATGGCATTAATAAGCGGTTCTTTCCTTTACAAAATCTTTGTTTTTAACAAGCTTTCTTTTTTTTTCTATTGCTTGTTAATTTCGGAACATTTATGGCGCCTCTAAGTCCACCCAGCTCTAATAGGTAGCTGACATTAGTTTTGGAAAAGTAAAGGCGGTTGGTCGTTGTGGTGGCCACATGACAGCCTCGTTAACCGTGGGCCCCAGAAATAGATGACCTGCCCTATAGACCGCATGGTCTTAAAGGAGAATTTTTCTGTCCTTTTTTTGTAAGGCTTTGTCCAATGTTAAATTATGTCGCCACCCCCCCCCCCTCCCCTCTATTTTGCTGGAGGTGAATGGGCAAATACATCAATCCCGACCCCCCCCCCAAACCCTTATCTTGGGGGGGGGGGGGGGGGGCGATACAATGTTTTAGTAGAAATCACAGTGAATTAGTTACATATCTATATAATAAAAGCTACTTATTACCATTTTAACCAATCTTTATATTGTGTCGCCCCTATTCTTGTATTTTGGTCGACTCGGTGGGCCGGGGGCGATTACATCTACTGCCCGTCCCACCCAAACCCCGTCCAATTTGTATGCAGAAATCGAAGTTAGTTAACAATATTACTTGAAAATCTTTATAATAAATTTTTATATTATGACGCACCCCTCTGGTATGGCCGATTCGGTGGCGTTAGGGTGGGCATTGCATCTACTGCCTTAGATACCCAAACCCTTTGAGAGGGGGGGGGGGCGGTCTAATTTTTATGCAGAAATCATAGTTTGTGAACAAAATTAGTTGAATATCTATATAAAATAAGCTAATTATTGATATTTGAACCTATTTGTATAGTAAGTTGAACCACACTCTAATCTCAAATTAAATCCTTAGTAAATATAAATGATCGAGTGTGGTCGCTAGCAGGTGGGGCAGTGGGAGGGGCAATAGATGCAATACCCCCCTTCGCGCCGTATTCCGGCAGAAGAATACTTTATTGTATTTAATGAAGAGAGGCCCTAACCGGACAATACCCCATGGCAGAGACTATCCATGCCAGACAGTCTTTTATTGCAACGAGTAGGACGGGGCGTTGTCCCGTTAAATTCAAACTTTGGATGTACAGGCCAAACAGAGACACATGTCGCGAGGCTGGAGGAGGAAACAGGGTGTCGTACTGTCGTTTGTCACCCATAAGGGAAATTAATACTTCAGTATTTACATATGCGTCTTAGTATGTATGGTTTCGTCCCCTTCGATAAGTGTTGACATTATTTCTCCCTCACCTATTTTTGGACTTGGGTTGAAAATGTAAACAATTAGTTATTGTACCTAACAAAATATGAATTCATGTAAGAAAAAACCAGTTAGTCAATTTTGTTTTGTTTGATATCGAATAGGGGAGCTAACTTCTACATTATTGAGATATATAGCTGTAAGTGCGGAATTAGTTCCCTTACATAAGCTTTTTTTTAAAGGAGTTTAAAAAAAAAAATTATTTCGCTCGTTTAATTCTTTATATTTGACACACACCGGATACGCCAAAAAACTAGCTATTTACATTTTTTACGTCATAAAAGAAAATCTGGAATTATAAAAGCCTTTCGAAATAAATCTTTTGACCTAATAAAATTATCTGGAACGAGTTTCACATTACCTGATAATTTTAATATGCAATCATTTCGTAGTGACCCTGACATTCTGTTTTCTGTATAATTTTAAAAATAATTCGAATCTTATTTATTATTGTCAAAATGATCTTCTAGATCAAATTATTTTTTTTTACAAAGCTTACTCACTCTGTTTGTCTGTCTGTCTGTCTGGTCAAACGTTTGTACACGTTATTTCTCTGACACCCAATCTCGGATCAAGCTGACATTTTACACAATTATTTCTTTTGAATGACAAAACAAAAAAAAAGTAAATTAAAAAAAAGTAAACTTAACTAATTAGCTATTAGTAATTAATTCTTTTCTTTGTACCAATTTGTCCTAGCATATGGACGGAGGATTGCGGTGGGAAGTTTTTGAGCCCGAGACATTCGAGACCACATATCTAGAGACAATACCACACGACCAGGCAGCCATCCGTAGTTCACACTATGTCCATTAACCAATGCGACTTATCATTTATTGCATGTCTATGATTGTTTTGTGTTTTACATCATTTTCATAAACAGTTTTGACTTACGCATATTTGTTTATTAAAAGACACATTTTATTTTTTAAAAAAAAAGAAAAAAAAAAAAAAAGGAAACAAACTATCTCCAGCTCTATAATTAAAACATGCTAGGTGTAGGTCTTGTCTTAAGCTAGGTGTATGTCTTGTCTTAATCTATGTGTAGGTCTTGTCTTAATCTAGGTGTAGGTCTCGTCTTAATCTAGGTGTAGGTCTTATCTTAAGCTAGGTGTAGGTCTTGTCTTAAGCTAGGTGTATGTCTTGTCTTAATCTATGTGTAGGTCTTGTCTTAATCTAGGTGTAGGTCTCGTCTTAATCTAGGTGTAGGTCTTATCTTAAGCTAGGTGTAGGTCTTGTCTTAAGCTAGGTGTAGGTCTTGTCTCAAGCAAGGTATAGGTCTGTCTTAAGCTAGGTGTAGATCTGTCTTAAGCTAGGTGTAGATCTTGTCTTAAGCCAGGTGTAGGACATGTCTTAAGCTCGCAGTAGATGTCTTGTCTTCAGCTAGGTGTAGGTCTTGTCTTAAGCTAGGTGTAGGTCTTGACTTAAGCTAGGTGTTGGTCTTGTCTTAAGCTAGGTGCATGTCTTGTCTTAAGCTAGGTGTAGGTCTTGTCTTAAGCTAGGTGTAGGTCTTGTCTTAAGCTAGGTGTAGGTCTTGTCTTTAGTTGTTCGTCTTTGTCTGCGTCAAGACAAGACCAAACACAAAACACCCTTACCCCAAATTTTTTTTTCAAATAAAGTTATCTCTTTAAAAATTTTCTTAGCTTGTGCGGACAATTAACTAATGTCTATATTTTTTTTAAAATTCTTTTCGGAATAGAATTCAGTATATGTAATCCAGTGTGCTTGGCAGAACTCACATATAATTTAGGGGGGGGGGGGGGGGGGGAGAGGGAAGCATTTCATTAACGTGGTCCCAGGTGGGAATCAGACTTATTATATATTTATGAAATAATCAAGATCTTTGTCAAAATACAATTCGGTGGGTGGTGAAAGAAATCACACTATACACACAATAATATAGTATAGTATAGTGACAAAAAGCTTATTATAAAAATTACGTGTTTCTTAAATTATAGTCAAAATATCTCGCGACGAAACATCCCTTGCGCCACAATGGCTCGCACCAAAAGGTCTCGCGTCAAAACGGCTGCGTCAAAATGGTCGCGCCAAAACGGCTGCGCCAGAACGGCCTGTACCGCAAGGCAAAGATTCAACAATATTTTTTGCCAAAGAAACAAAAGTTGTGTACACACGTAAATAAATTGACATCTGGTGATAATATTGAGTTTTTGTGTCAGAAGATGAAAGATGATTGTATTTTTTTACTAGGTTTTGGCGACCCAGCTGTTACCAGAATACTCAACAAAACACGCGAAATATCTAAGATCCTTTTAATAAAAAAAACAAAGCTTACCTAGAGGTAAGAACTCCACATTACAACACATATCAGTTATGTAGGCGTTATTTCCCTTATTTGATATCAACCAAAAAAGAATTACTTATAATTAATGGACTAATTGGTTAATATTGTTTTATTGATTCCCGTCCCATTTGGTACGCAAAGCATTATCTAAAGTTTCAACTTGATCCGAGCATGGGTGTGGGAGAAATAACATAAAAACTGAACCACCCAAACAAAATATTGCCTTTTAAACCCTTGTAAACGTAGAATTAATTTTTTTCAAAGCTTATATCAACTCACTCTGTCTGTCTGTCTGGTGAAAAATGTGTACACGTTATTTCTCCCACACTCATTCTGGGATCAAGCTTTGGGTTAGGGTTAGCTTTGTTTGATATCGAATAAGATAAGATAATTTTTATTGATCGAATCTAATGGAAATTCAGTTTGGCTACAATGACAAGCTCAGCGAAACTACTGTACAAAAACAATATTGATTAAAAATTCGAACAACATTCACACACGAAACACATACACACTCACAACCAGCCCTTTATGAATTAGACTTCTATGAACTTCTCGATGATGACAGATGATCTTGTAACACTCTGACCCAAAGTGGGATAAAGGAGTTTTTAAATCTTTCAGTTTTAGTCCTAATGGAAAGGAGACGACCACTTCTTTTAGATCTTATGTAACAGTGATTTAATGGGTGCAGGCTGTCTTTAAGAATAGTGAGTGTTTTGGAAAGGCATCTTTCTTGGAAAAACTCTTCAGAGATGGTAGCTGTACTTGAGTGATATACGATTTTTATTAGTCTATTTATTCTAATTCCTCGTGCCAGTGAAGTATTACCATACCAGCAGGTGATGGAAAAGTTAATAAGACTGCTGATGGTTGCTGTGTAGAAATGTTTGATTATTGTTTTGTCTATGTTGAATTTTCTTAAGGGAATAAATTAACTTGTACATTATTGGTAGATATAGTTTTAAGGATGGAATTCTCTGCCTTTGGTTAAGCCTTTTAATATTTTGCTTGTTACGGTATTGTTTTTTTTTTATTATTTTTACAGCACATGTTTTAGTTTCAATACAATGATTAAGTTTCCCTCCCTTACTGCCACGGGGGGGGGGGGGGGGGGGGGGGGAGGTACACTCCTGGTCTGTTTAGCGTTTTTTTTCTTTCGGATAATCGGTCCCTTAAAAACAAACTAAAATTGCATCTTAATCGGATTAGAACAAATGTGTGCATACAATAGTCAGTTTATATATTGGCAACAGTAAGATTAGACATGTCACTATTATGAATAATACAAAAATGTGTTTTCGGATTACATTATATTGTGCTTTTATGTGTATATATATATATATATATATATATATATATATATATATATATTATGAATCCTAAAAAAATATCTAAATTAATAAATCTGGGGAAAGGAATTTTAATAAATTTAACACTCTGGTGAATATAAATTTCGACAGTTATCCAGAGGCCGACCTAATGGTCTGAAGAGGAACTAAACTTTTTTTTTTACTTTATAGAAAGATTTTATAGAATGAAATTAAATTTAAACAATTATTGAAGTATAACCCGATATACAATGAAATAAGCAAAAATTTATAAATGTGCATTTTAAAAAAATAACTTTTGATGAGTATACATAAGCGTGAGTAGAAGACATTATGGTTTACTTTTGTCTTCGTGTACTTTACATGCTACAGAGAAGTACTTTAGATCAATACTATTTGTACTCTTGATTTATTTCTAGTCTAGCTCTTCTCAAAATGAGGATTTTCTACTCAAGGAATCTTTCCTGCTTTATTTATATCATCAGCGTCATGGCGTTGTCAAGCTTGGTGCTTAGTTTACTTGAGGGCGTCATCTCCATCCGTTCGCCATTTCTTTATGATGCTCCTCTAGGAAATGAAGTATACATCAATCCAGCCAGTTCTTTCATGGGTGCAAGCGTCTACGTCGCCAGACCTGGTGGTCCCAGAGTTGCGTCAATCCTTAGGCATGACCAAGGAACCAATCACACCTGCAATTCAAATCAATATGTCGAGTGCCAGGGCGTCTACACGCCATGGTTAGCCCCCAACGGGACTTTCGGCATAAGCATTCTGAATAGACCATCGGTGATGAAGTTCCCGCAGGTGTTCGACAGAAAGGAAGCCTTAAGTGTATTCGATCTTAGCGAGTGTTTGTACAGTAACTGTTACTTTCAAGATACAGATGTGTTCGTGGATACAAGCATCGTGATTATTTTTCTCATTAATTTAAATGATCATTTTAAGTTAGAAAAAAGATGGCCGCATCAATTATACGCTGCTTATACCTATGAAACTCCATATTATTTATATCCACAGCTCATGCAAGGTAAGGCATTATTTTCATTTGAAAATTAAACATGTATATATTTGATCTAATTCAGAGGTTCTCAACCTTTTTACCTCGGAGAACTTTTTTTTTACAATTTCCAACTGTGCAGCAACCCCCAACCCTTAAAATTATTTTCGTTCAGAAGCATAATTAATTGTGTTTTTGCTAATATTAAAACACTGTAATCCTAATTGCAATTAAATTGCAAATAAATGAAATTTTATCTATAAATTACAGTTTTTTACTATTCTGTTTCGTATTCACCATTTTCATGTTGCATACTTTTGTAAGAAATCGAAAAAAAAAAATAATGGCGGACCGTGGTGGTTATAGGACTCTGAATTTTTCTTTTTTTTTTTCCCATTAGATCAGGAATTCTCGGGACAGTATTTGAGAGTTCTCCAAAAACTTTTTTTTCTTCTGTATTTAAAACTAACAGGTTGACGAACTTGTGTTTCGCACAATTACGTTTATGGGCGAAGAAGGCGCTAATCGGGATTACACTTGATCCAGATTTATGTAACTGACATTGAAAAGAAATAATTTTTCGCTGTATCGCTATTAATGAGTTCAAAAAACTTTTTCTGTCTCTGGAACATCTTCAGCTTGGACAGTGAAGGCAGTTCTGACAAGTATAAACGTGATGTCTGGTAGCTTTGGAAAGTAGGAGGAAACTTCTCGTCACAGGATACATACTCGAGCCCCCTTAGGAAAGCCAAGCGGTTTAGCCTCTCAGACATAACATCTTACCTTAGTCGATAAATCAAACAGTAATTCCGATGACCTGTACTGACTCATTATGTACCAACTAGGTGAGTTGGCTGACAAACCAGGTTCAAATCCTGGAACAGACTGATTTAAAAAAAAAAAATTATCTTGAGACCACGCAGCTCTAAATGTTATCTGACATTAGTTGGAGAAAAGTAAAAACGTTTGTCGATGTGCTGGCCACTCTCGTGAACCGTGGGCAGCAGGAACCTTCAATAATCTGCACATGGGATCGCAAGGTCTGAATGGGAATTTTACTTAACTTTGCTATTATGTACCAATAGCAGACTAATAAATAAGCATATTTGGAGCACCCTCTGTGCGACACCACTTATATTTGAATAGAAAATTTTATATTTTACCAAAAAATGAACCAACTTTTTTTCATACATAATGTGCTGTTAAAGTTGTTTCAAGAGGTTTGCAAGAGGGAAACTCTTCTTTTCAATCGCCACCATCTACATAACTAAAACTTATCTCTAAAATTCCGGGTATCCTTGTTGGCAAAACTCGGATGTTTGCAATCCATTATTGCGACTTCATTGATTTGGCTTATTGCATTTCGTTTTGAATAAAAACCATTGAAGTAAAACCAGACCTTGGAAATATCGACCTTTTCTTTTTCATCACATTCTTTTGTTTGAGAACAATGTTTATGTTTGGTTGTATAGTGAAAATATTCCCTTCAATAGCATGCAATTGACTATTAAACTATGGCTTAGTACTAATTATAAACGAAGCTGGTTTTTTTTTTCAAGTGCGTCACCACGTCACAATAAAATAATAAGTCTATATTTCGGATGGTCCAAGCGACCCCTGGCAAATCGTCATTTGACTTTTGTAATCACAACATGTCACAGGTTGAGAACCCCTGATCTAGTTTCTGAACAAATGTGACTCATATATATGGTATAGTTTATTTGCATATCTAAACAAAGTATTTAGACTTAATGGACACAAATGTAGCATTTTTTTACCAAGCTTATTTCAACCCACATCGTCTGTCTGTCAGTCTGAATGAACGTTGCTATTTCCGTAAAGATAAGATAAGATAAGATAATTTGTATTGCTCCAATCAAATGAACATTCAGTTTGACTACAATTAACCACCTCAGCATAACTACTGTAACAATAACAATATAGATGCAAATACGAGCAACTTCATACACTTTCAACTAGCGCTTTATAAATTAGACTTCTATGTACTTCTATATGGCGACAGATTGTTTGTTTTACATGTTTCGGATGTTCCTTCAGAGTTGAAGATAATTACTTCCTAGTCCAAACCTCCCGCAGGAGGTTTTTATCGAATCTACTGAAATAGAAGTTAGCAGAGTAATATCTGAATGCCAGCCAATAGTCATTGTTTAACCAGTGGCGACATTCTTCAGGCATATAATATTATCGAAATCTCACATGTAATTAATGTACATTTTGTAGAATTGGCAAGTAAATGAGTTGAAATTGAGATTTTTTGAAGATTTTGAAGATTTTGATATTATTTTAGATGTTGAATGTAAAAGAAACTCTAGCCAAGATGAAGGAAATGTTACAATGAATCATTCTAATGATATAGACTTTTATATTTTAGGGGATTGTTCCTTTTTGTCGTGTGCCTATTTCACAAAAGAAAAAATACGCCAGTTGTTAAAAGAATGGTTCTAATGCTTCCTATTGGGCATGATTTAGTCACTTAATAGCAAGAAATTGTATGGTTTTTGCTGTCAACTATTTTCAACAAGTTTTATAGAAATGAAATTAATAACTTAATTTAATAAGTGCTGGAAATAAAGTCCGAAATTGGAACATCAGATGACGTGTGTAAACTAGTTATCTGGATTGGGAAATCGACAAACAAGGGCAGCATCTGGCTACAAATACTTTAGGCAAAGAAGTCTTTGCTATGATTTTTGTAAAGAAGAAAACAATGGAAGGATAAATTGCACAGATTGTTTCTATAAAATCAGAATGTTCGACATTCCGTGACCATATGAACGACGAGTCTTTATTTCTTCTTCTTCTTCGTTCTCATATTTCATGTTGAAGTGTTCAGATCAGTAATTGTAGATCTGAGATGAACCGCGCGGTGGTTTCCAGATCAGGCAGTTCTCCGTATAGTTTTTGTTCTATAGGAGAGTTTGGGGCCAGAGTCTTGTTCGGGCCTATTGGTATAGTATGCAGCTTTGAAGTACATGGTTGCCATTCTCTGGTGATGCTCCACAGGGGAGGTTTTCTCTAGTCCCGACTTTTATCTTCTGGAACATATGTTGTCTCATTCTGTTAAGTCTGGTTCAGAGTAGAAAAATTATGGGTTGGTCATGTCGAGATAATTGGGATGTGAGCTGGTCCAATTATCATTTATTCAGTCTTTATTGAATATACAATTTCTATAAGATGATGGAAATGGTGTGTGAATAAAACCCATAATTGAAATTGTATCTACAATGTTGAAATGTTTATAAAAGTTTTAGAAAATCACGTAATAGATATATTTTAAGAGTTAAAATGACTGCAGTACGTTTGACAGCACTCCTGTCATAGTGCACACTAATCAGTTTCATAAGTTATACGATTGTAAGGGAGAGAAAAGCTGGTGAGATTTACTTTGTTACACATTAGTCTAGAAAAGAGGGTTACCTTGAATTTATGATATGTCGAGCTCAGGGATATAAAAAAAAATGCTTCGGTGTTTGGAGTTATAAAGGAGTACAGGAAATTTTAAGAACCAACAGAAAAGCTGTTTAGTACATGTGTATTACATTCACCTAATCTAGATCGCCAACATTTCTTGAAGAGCTTTTTCAAGAAAGATGAATTTCCAAAACACTCACTATTCTGAAGACAACCTGCACCCATTAAACCACTGTTACATAAGATCTGAACGAAGTAGTCGTCTCCTTTCCATTAGAACTAAAACAGAAGGTTCAAAAACTCCTTTATCCCACTATCGGTCAGAGTGTTACAAGATCAGCTGTCGTCGTCGAGAAGTACATAGAAGTCAAACTCATAAAGCGCTGGTTGTGAATGTGTTTCGTGAGTGAATGTTGAATGAACTTTTCATCCATATTGTTATTGTACAGTAGTTACGCTGAGGTTGTCATTTTAGTCAAACAGAATTTCCATTTCTTTGGATCAATAAAATTATGTTATCTTATCATATCGGGAAGCGTGGTCGAGAGGCTAAGTGCGCTTGAACTTAGCTTGGCTAGAGGTTCGACACCCGACTTGTGCAGAGTTGTGTTTACTGAGCGCCTAAAGGCAGCACGGAAAACCAACTCCTAGATACCCCCTTCCCCCCACTGGTCCACAAATGAGATTGGACCAAAGCGCTCTGAGCATGCTTTAAGCATGAAAGTAGCGCTATATAAAAGCTCTAAATATAAGTATATATATATATATATATATCTTATCTTATTCTTTTCAAAAAATGCTTCTTGCCTAAAATTGTTGGTACAATGGAAGTTATTTTTTCGTTCTAAAATTATAGCCTTTTTTGTTTACGTGAAAGGTGTACTCGAAAGCCAACGATATGTAAGAGTAGGCCTAACCTTAAACTATGGACGAAGTGGTGGCTAATTAATCTTTTTCTTTACCAAAAGCATCACACATTGGACACTTTAACATTGGGCACATTTATTAGAAATGAAATTGTTAAAGACATTTATTGTAAGTGATTGATACGTTTTCAAGTTTGAAATCCAGAAAAGAAAAGAAAAATTGTAATTTACTTAAGGTTGCATTGTTGCAAAATCGAACTTTACATTTATAGTTGTTTAACAATCAATTAATGTATTTAAATATAAATTTTGTGTATTATGACATAACAGATACACAAAAAATGACGGGGAGGGGCGGGGAGTGACACCCTGAACTGGCCGCACCGAGTGTCACCCATCCTAGTGACGCCAGTCCAGGGTGTCAGTTTTTGAGTCATGCGATGTGGTTGGATGGTGCTGAATGCGGATGAAAAGTCAACGAATAATACTCTGGCGTAGTGTCTCTTAATACCAAGATGATGGTATAGACCAGTGATGCTCAAAATACGGCCCGCGGGCCACATCCGGCCCACATCGTGGTTCTATCCAACCCGCCGAAACATCAGAGCAGTGTGTAGAAAATCGTCCATTCAAAAAAAAAAGTTGAAAATGTATCTTTTCCTAATTTAGGTACCTCACTATTAATCTGTAACACTGGCGCGTTTCTGAAATGGGACTCTGAATGATTAAACGTAAATATGCATAAGCATTTTGAAAATATTTTTAATTTATGCATTTTCAGTTAAATTTTGTGGAATGATGCTTCATAATTTTTCATGCCTCATGTTAACTTGTAAAATGTTTGTAAAATGTTTTACATGTTTCGGATGTTCCTTCAGAGTTGAAGATAGTTTACTTCCTAGTCCAAACCTCCGTCTGGACGACAGGGGATGGGAGCGGGCAGGGTTTTAACCCTCGACAAATCCGAACGTCAGTCCAGCGCGCAAACCGCACGACCAGGCAGCCATCCATAACTTAGTAAGGATATTGATATCAAATTGTGTTTAGAAAGAGCAGTGTACACAGAATTAATGTCAAACATAAGTTTAATGCAACTAATGATCAAGAAATTTTAAGCAAAACTTCTTGAAGCTGATGATAATTTAACAAAAGAAAACATGGCAGCATCATATCTTAGGCCTAAATTATGTGAAGCCTTAAACCTCTTTGGTGCCCTTGCTGCAACTTATATTTTTAGTAAAAGTGAACGGATCTTTACTTTTGTTGTGCAACATGATAATAAGCCAACATATTGAATGTGTTAAGCAAGTGTGGTTGTTTAAAAAAAAACAACATATATAACGGCATTATCAAACAGATATGACGGCATTCTTGGTTTGAGCCGCGAATAAAAGATAATAATGTAAGTTTCTAATCAAATAGCTTCAGGTCGATTTCATTTCGTTTCTGTATCTTTTCGGTTATGTGGCCCGCGACACGAGTGCTGGGAATGAAAATGGCCCGCAGGTCGAATAAGGTTGGACATCACTGGTATAGATGATTCAGCATGAAAAGTATTGCATCTTTTTTACTTCTGTACTGTGTAAACAAACTGTTGCAGATCACTACGTGTTTCTACTATCAGCACTCAAATAAAAAGCACATCTGGCGACTCGAAAGTATAATCAGGACCAGCTCAATCAATATAAGCGACTATTCTCTCTCTCTCTCTCTCTCTCTCTCTCTCTGTATATATATATTTATATACATTTTACTTTTTATTTGAATCAGCTTAATAAAAAAAAACCTGAGATTGATCCGATGAAAAATTAAAACAGATTAAGACAGAACTAAAGACACTAGGCTGTGTTAAATCTGTTCATTGGTCTAGACCACGCAATGCTCCTTGTCACGGGCCTAAGGAGTAACTGGGTTGGTGTCACCCACCCCCTTAATTACTCATCCCAAATTATTTTTTCAATGAAAGCTATCTTTATGATAAAACGTATAGAGCCATGTTCTAGTATCTAGCTAGTGTTTAAAAGAAAAGTTTTTTTCAAAATAAAACCAAGTAAAAAAACAGCAACACGTTTTACATAGTTTATATCAACTCTCTCTGTTTGTCTTGTACAAAGGTTAAACACCTCCTTTACCCTTTCAAGGATCAAATTAAAGATTCGCACAATTGTTTCTTTTACCTGACAACAATTGAATCAGTCAAATAAAATAACCATTGGTTAGTTAGCTATTGGTAATTAATTATTTTTTACACATGTATTAATTGGCGAAGAAATACGTGAATCAATTTTTAAAAAATAACCTATTATTATAATTATTATTATTATAGCTTTTAGATAGCGCTACTTTCATGCTTTTAGCATGCTCAGAGCGCTTTTGGTCCAATCTCATTTGTAGGCCAGTGAGGGGAAAAGGGGGTATCTAGGAGTTTTCCGTGCTGCCTTTAAACATAACTCTGCCCGAGTGTCGAATCTCGAGCCCCCTTCTAGGTTGCCAAGCCAAGTTCAAACGCACTTGGCCTCTCGACCACACTTCCCAGTGAATATTAGTGAATTAATTACTTATAATTAATTATTTTATGATACCAACAAGGGAATTAATCCTTTAGTACTCACGATATGTCTAAATATTTGGAGATTTCTCCCGTTAGATAATTGAACACGTTTTTTTCTCCCACAAGAATTTTCGGATCAAATTAAAACTTTAAACAACTATTTATTGCACCTAACAAAACATGAATCCATTATAAAATTAACTAATTAGTCAACTAATTTTCTTTGATTAATTACTTTGTCTGAGATCTTATTTTATCTTATAAAATACAGACGTTACTTCAAAAAAGAAGATGACTACATCCTACGCGTCATGCATTCAGTCATGCATATTAACCAATGACTTGTTTTCCTGGCTAGCTCAGGCAACCCATTCCATGCTCTAATAGCACTAGGGAAGAAGGAGCATTTGTACAAATTAGTCCTAGCATATGGGATGAGGAGTGTGCTTTTATTTGTGTGTCCTTCTGAGTATTTTATTAATTTTTGTTTTTGTATTTGAAGATTATGGTTCAGTGTTTTATGTATAATTGCTACTTTACTTTTAAGTCTCCTATCCTGAAGGCTTTCTAAATTTAGTGATTTAACTAAAGGTGTTACTTTAGTGAAGTGTGAATATTCGAAAAGGGACATAGTTTCTACATTATTAAAAGATATAGTTTTTAATGTGCAGATAAGTTTTTTTGTTTGTTTGTTTTTTTATCGCATATTTAATACTTTTTTTCTTTCTCAGATCCAAATTCGTATTGGAATTCAATGTTTAACCTCACAATTTCCTATCGCACTGATTCGGATATATTTGAGGCCTATGGTGTTCTTAGGTTTAAGCCTAAACCCATTGAGGCTCGCCCTAACTACTGTAAGTATAATATATACAACAACATATTGTGTTCTTTCTAGACCATAGGGGCTTTTAGAATATAAGCAGCATTTTTTACAAACCTTATATCAACTCTGTCTGTATATCTGCCTGTTTGTCTGGTAAAAAGTTTGTAGACGTTGTTTTTTTCCCCACACTTTATCTCAGATCAGATCAGTTAAAAAAATAACTTTTGGATTTGGGGTTTTAAACTCCAAAACCCCCTTGGCTACGCTCATGGAATTTGTGAACGTTTTAAATTTTTGTTTGTTTTATAACCTCATAACCCTCTGGATGGGGATTTTAAACTTAAAACCCCTTTGGATGCGCTGGGGGAAGTGATGGTTTAACATGTAAATCTTACATAAAATAAACAAAATAAAAGCGAACAAACAGTCACAAAATTTCATACCCCATATATATTATATGTGTGTGTGTGCATTTTTTCTCATCTTAAGCTAACTTTCAATTATGCACATTGTCATATTATCAAAATTGCTAGTTCTGGCTAGTTGAGACATATATATATATATATACATTCATAGATGATATAGCTAAGAATAAGACCAAATCAGTCTTGTGGTTTGTTTCAAATTGTGATCCTCCTTCCAAACGGAACATCTACGTGAAACAAATGCAGGTAAACTTAATGTTAAAGTACTCATAACTTTTTTAAAGTGTTATTATAAAATTAAAAAATATATTACGTAACTTTTTTTTTTTATTTTTTGTTATACAGTTGAATATAGTTTAATTAAAAGATTTTATGGCCTATTAAAACTATAATCTTTTTTC
Source organism: Biomphalaria pfeifferi (assembly GCA_030265305.1). NCBI lineage: Eukaryota > Metazoa > Mollusca > Gastropoda > Planorbidae > Biomphalaria > Biomphalaria pfeifferi. The sequence goes on along the minus strand of JASAOG010000007.1, from coordinate 4,156,230 downwards.
ATACTATTTTTTTTCTTTTCAACAGAAAATCATAGATGTAGACATTTTTGGAAGCTGTGGAAAACCTTGTCCCACAAATGACCGCATGTGCTCACCAGACATCGCTGCTCACTACAAATTTTATCTGGCCTTCGAAAACGCATTCTGTAAAGATTACGTCACTGAGAAGTTCTTTAAATTATACGCTAAAAATACGTTCATCGTTCCGGTTGTGAGAGGCGGCTTTGACTACGACAAATATTTACCCACAGATACTTTCATCAACGCGGCCCACTTTAAGAGCGCCACTGATTTAGCGCAGCATTTAAAGGAGTTGGGTGACGACCCCATTGCTTACAGCAAATATTTAGAGCGTAAAGACCTCTACGAGCTCAGAAAAGACTACAACATGGGATGCCAAGCTTGTATTTTTTTGAACACAAAGAAATATGAAAGACAAATACCAGACCTGAAACACTGGATTGAGCACGGCGCGTGCCATCCCCCAAGGGATTTGTAGAATATTAGAATGAGTTGCCTGAGCTAGACAGGAAAACCAGTGACTTGGCAGAATTTAAGTCATTGGTTAACATACATGACTAGATGCATGACGCGTAGGGCGTAATTATCTTTTTTTTTGTTTGGAAGTAACGACCGTATTATATAATATAAGTGTTACGATCATCAATGGTGCTAGGATGTCACGTTGAAGATTATCTTGATCTATATTGCACAATCAATGATCGTGGTTGCCGAGGATTTAGAAATCGTCAGTTGATAAGATGATCATTTAGAAGTTGCTAGTTGATATGATGATCATCTAGTAGTTGCCAGTTGATAAGAGGATCATCTAGAAGTTGCTAGTTGAGAAGAGGATCTAAGTACGTTATTATTAAATTCAATGAAGAAACTTCTCTTCGTCTAAAACAAAATACTTTAATTCAAAACTTGGAAAGCTATTCACAAATAATTACAATGGTTAAATGTACTTGAATAGAACAGAGTGTGAATATTTCTACTTAATAAATGATCTACACAATAACTTCTAACACCAGTCTGGCGCTAAAATCTAGAATCTTACCGAGCTTTGGGCGTTTTGCCATGTGACTAATATCTCTTTGCCGCTTGGTTAATCAATCTGACCAATAAATGCAGCTCAATGTACAATAATTAATATTTCTAACCAATCACATTCACTCCAAAACATAAGTTTGTTGCATGAGGAAATTCCCCGAGGTAGCTGAAATTCTGCTGGCAACCTTGGGCTAAATATAGATACAGTGTACGTGACAATAAGATATACAAAGAGAGTTTACATTATGTTGTTAACCCAAGTATTTTTGTTTATATTGTCCTACTCTTTGGATCTAGTCCTTTTTTCGCCGTTGACCTGTAGCTTTTGTATAGGGAAAATAAAACAGAGAATCATGTTATATTATATAGTATATACCTGTAAGCTTCTTTTGCCTTTTTCATGACATTATTAAAACCCTCTAGAGCCCCACTGTGGAAGCTTACAGTGCTCCCTAGTCATCAAATGGGGAAGAGAAGACATTTTTTTTAATTCTAAAAGAAATGGGGTGGGGGAGCGGCGTCACAAGTAAAGTTAAAGAAACACTGAAACATGTCTGAAGGTTAACGAGGATGTCATGTGGCCTGCACAACGACTAACTGTCTTTACTCCCAGTGGCATACGTAAGCAAGGCAGCATTTTCCTAAATCATTAGATGCAATACGAAACATGCATTGTAGGCTAATTTAGGTCAGCAAAAGTACTATTATCTGCAGATTTAACCATACAAAAAGGTGACGCCAATTGGACCTCATTCACCAAAACGAACGGTCGCGTGGTAATATTGATAAAACAACGAAACAAAACATTCACGTGATAACCATTGTTGATTAAAATTAGATCGTAATTTGTATAGAAGAGATAGAGAAGCACGTGGCTCAATGTTGTTTGTTTACGATTGCTGAATGAGGTCCATTATAACAATGCGTTTTATTCTTGTAGGCTATACACAAATAAAGACGTATTTTTTCTAGAAATACTTGGTTAATCTAAATTACTAATAAAAGTATTGTAAAAGATTTGCGAAAGTCCGTGGATATTTTCTGTGACGTGTTGATAACATGAAGCGATTAAGCACTTAACTCTTATGCAAGTTTCTACCTGGCAAATCATCTCTTTATTAGGACGCCACTTAAGGTAACAGCAGTCAACAAGAGACATTACTCCTAGATGCTGAATAGCATAACACACAAGCTAACAATAGGGATGTTTATTTTCATGAGTATTTATTCTGGAGTACATTAGTGACCTGTGTGCCTAATCCAGTGTGACCGAGACCTGCCGTTATAGAACTGACTGTGCGTCGTCGCAACCTGTTAGCAGTTTAGACCAATAGCTCGTTGCCAAGTCACATATCTGAGGTAAAAAAATGGTCGGTGGCCCCAGAAGGGACTACAGACAAAGATTAGATGAAATGTTGTATAACCTCATAAATGATTCGACGAACGCCCAGTCGTGTGTGTTAAGATAATAACATTTAAGTCGAAATTGTTCGTAACGGCTATGGAAAATACAACTCTTTATCGCCAGAGGATGCCTTCAAGGCATAATGACGATTAATGATTTCAAATATGAATACTAAATCTTATTATCCTGAAGGAAATTCGGTTTAAGATTCTGCGTGGGAGGAGGAAAAAATTAAGATTACTAATGCGATAAATTAATAAAATGTTAAAATATATAAATACATAGCCTACACGGTAGGCCAACATTCATAAAACAATCGCTATCAACTATTCAATATAGAATATTCATAATTTTGATGCTAATTTTATCACTAAGTGTGACATAATGGGGATTTAACTAATTTTTTTTGTGGTAATTTTGATTATAGGAGTGATTCCCCTTAAGAAGTTTATATAGGCCTAACGCTTTGCAGAGTGTATTTAGTTGCCACTTGCTTGCTTTTGAGTTACCGTGTGATTGTCAAAAGAGTTGAGCCGAAGGCTTGAACAAACCGTTCTGTCTGGAAGAGATCCAAGTCAATGCCTATGTAAGACAGTGCTATTTTCGACGTATCTGTCACTCCCGGTGCATGGACTAGAATACATATCCAAAGGCCGAGCACACAGGGAACCCCCGCCATTTTCCTATGTTTTACCAAGCTAACCGTGCAGGACTCGCCATTAGTGTAACAGTCTCTTGAGGAAGTGGAAGCTCTCTTTCAACTCCGCAGTGTAATGGGAAAACTCTCGCATTCCCTTAGGCACTCTCACAGGAGATTTGTTTTTTTATTCATTTAGCCTAATCACTTCCGCAAGTAATCGTTTCCGCCCGAGTGCCATGTTGAGTCAGAATAGCGTACCCGGATCCTGAGTTACCAGCTTGACCAATGTACCTGTGTTGTGAACTGTGTAATTTTTGTTGCTGTTAGTTATTTGTCGTGTGTCTTGGGGTACTCAGGAGAAGTGTGCCCTGCTCTGGAAATCTTGAGACTAAGTATATCTTTATTAATCTTTAATAATTATTGTATTTTATATGTTGTGATTAATTAGTAGATATAGCCTCAAATGATTTCCAGGAAGTATATTTTATCCCTGATGTTATGCATCCTGGGGGTACTCCCAAACGTGACATATTTTTCTAGCCTTGTCTCTAATGGATTCAACTTTGTATTGAATCATCAGATAGGCTTTACCGAACGGATGACTATAAGTTGTATTCTATGAAGCTTATAGTTTTTTTTTAGGCTAAAAGTGGCTGTGTTGGCCTGAAGCCTGTGCCCCCCCAGAGTGGCCAAAAGTGATCGTGTGTTGACCTAAAGGCCTGTGACCTTCACTTTTGTTTACACTGATGTGTGATTTCCCGAATTGTACAATAGATTATATAATTAGTAGTAACATTTGACTAGGGCGGTTAGTCATACTATTTTTGAATGTGTAATATCTGTCTGGCGTTGACGGCCAGTTTAATTTGCTCATTTATTTGAATTTTTGTTGTTGTAAATAAACTATTTGTTTATATGTTTTTCTGCGACATTTTAAAGTCTTGTTTTGCATACATTAGTTTAATTGTATACTTAGAGGTTATATTTAGTAACCTAGGAAATACAAGTATGGGCCAATATGCCAGGACACCTTTAACACTGATCTGTTGATCTAAAATACCTAATTCTAGCTATAAGTCTCATTGAATCTTTTTAGCTATATCCTCTACTAGGTAATATTGATACATCAAAATTTTGTTATGTAACATTGGGTGCTCTTTATCTTATCTTATATAATACAGACGTTACTTCAAAAAAAAAAAGATGATTATGTCTTACGCGTCATGCATTTAGTCATGCATGTTAACCAATGGCTTAAATTCTGCCAAGTCACTGGTTTTCCTGGCTAGCTCAGGAGACCCATTCCATGCTCTAATAGCACTAGGGAAGAAGGAGTATTTGTACAAATTTGTCCTAGCATATGGGACGGGGTCAGTGCCTTTATCTTTCTGTCTTTCAGAGTATTTTATTAAATTTTGTTTTTGTATTTGAAGATTATGGTTCAGTGTTTTATGTATAATTGCTTCTTTACTTTTGAGTCTTCTGTCCTGAAGCCTTTCCAAATTTAATGATTTTACTAAAGATGTTACTCTTGTCAAATGAGAATATTCGTTTGTTATGAATCTCACTGCTCTATTTTGTGTCTGTTCCAGTTTCTTAATGTTTTCTTGAGTTGAGGGGTCCCAAACAGAGGATGCATATTCTATTATTGGCCTCACCAAGGTTAAATAACATTTTAGTTTTATGTTTTTATTTGATTTATAGAAATTTCTTTTAATAAATCCTAATGCTTTGTTTGATTTTTTTATAGTTTCATCAATATGTGGATTTCATGAGAGTTTTTCATTTATTATAACACCTAGGTATTTTGCGTTTTTAGACAGTGTTACTGGTTTGCCATGAATAAGATAAGTGGAATTAATTTGTTTTAGTTTTTTTTTTACTCTTAACAACTGACATTTTTCTGGGTGGAAAGACATGCTCCAATTTGATTCCCATTTCTGTAATTCATCTAATTCTCTTTGTAAAATATCTGTGTCTTGTGCTGTTTTTATTGTTCTATATACTATACAATCGTCTGCAAATAATCTGACTTTTGTTCCTGAAGTAATGCAATTTGGTAAATCATTTATGTAAATTAAAAATAGTAGTGGACCCAAGACTGTTCCTTGAGGTACACCTGAGTTTACTGTTATCGGTGTTGATTTAGAGCCATTTATTATTACAGTTTGTTCTCTCCCTATCAGAAAATCTTTAATCCTCTGATGCAGTGGACCATTTATGCCAAAATATTTTAATTTTTTAAGCAAACTATGGTGGTGAACTTTGTCAAACCCCATTTTTATGTAACATGGGCAGCTCTTGCAAACAACCTCCTTTGTATGTAACACTAAGTAAATACTACTTTTTAAGTTTCTAGTTTTTATAATTGATGAAAATGTTGGCTGATTGGTGACCCTGTGATGATATTCCGATTGGGAACAGAAAAGAAAGAACTAATCCTCCCGTTATGCTAGTAACTGGTCTGTCTGCAACGTCACAACCTGTGAACTGTTTAGACCGATAGCTCGTTGTAACGTCACAGGTCTGCACGCAATAGCAACGAGTTATTGGTCTAAAGTGCCCACAGGTTGTGACGTTGCAGGTCAAGGTTGAGGCCTTCTATAACGGATGGTCTCACCTACATACAGATGGAGTGACCATCCAGACACGTCCCCCCCCCCCCCTTAACTCTCGTACAAGACATGCGACACGCTCTCTTCACAGTGACGGTATCCGGAGTCATAGATCGGACGAAACCAGGCACACTATGCCCAAACAGGACAGTGTTCCATCATACACTGCGCAATGATTGACTGCTTTGACCTCTACAGTCGCCAACATGGATCGTCGCGATGTCAGACACTACGCTTCCACTTGGATTCTTCGACATAGAGAACTCTAGGTTTTTTTAAAAAGGAAGTTTTGATTTGATAATAAATGTTGTTGTTTTTTTTTTTACATTGATTAGCCCAAATGGCATAATATTACTAAACTTTATTTTAAATTCATGAATATAAAAATTTTACTAGGAAAAAAAATTTATATACATTTTGAATTTTAGGAATGAAGCACATTTCCGTTGTAAAATAATATTACTTTGATTAATTTATTTATATAAATAGAAACTGTTGGCACAAACCCTAATTTCATTATCACGAAACATTTAATCGATGTGTTTGCAAGTACTATCAAACCAGACATACTGGAAAGCATAATCAATCATAGATTATATTTAGTCCTCTAAACTTCTCATGAGCTCACTGCAATGCTGTTTGGCCTCAGTCTTCAGTTGACGACAAGTTAACGTCTGGAAACCGTACCTGTCTGTCCACTTGTGGAGGTCCGCAACGTGATGTCCAGGAACATTGTTGATTAGCCCAGCTTTAGTTGTTGGACATGAAAACATCAGATCAATAGGACTTCAGGCTGTTCTGTCAGCTGGTAAACACACCAACAAAATCATTAACTATGAATAATTTTGGATCTTCGCTCTTTGTAATGAAAATGAAGAACTGATCTTGTTTTGACCACTCGCTAATGCTCCTATATCTGCGACAATAACTTTATAGTTGATAAACTCCAGCGGTTATTAATCATGAACTATATACAACTTCTCAATAGCCTTGACTGCACAACAGTATTCTATGGTCTGGACGTGAATGCATTAACCTGTTTGTCCTATGTGTTAGTGTAACTGAAAGTATAATCTGAAACGCATTTTATTTAATTTACAGAAATAAAAAACCACATAAGAATGTGGCATACACATAGGGTAGTTTGGAGAGCAATTTGTACATTATATTTTAAATGTCGGTACTCTTAGTCCAGCCAGCTCCAACGGGTACCTGACTTCAGTTGGGGAAAGTAAAGGCGGTTGGTCGTTATTCTGCTTTTTAACCGTTGGCCCTATAGATCGCAACGTCTGAAAGGGGAATTTTCACTTTACACACAAGGTCAAATATTGCTTTCTCAGTAACTCGGAAACCTGGTTTGACATCTTGGAGCTGGATGTGCACAGAATAGAACATCAAGTCCGTTTGTCTGGCAGTAATTTAACATCCTTACGTTCAGTACAATAAATGCTGTCAGAGACTGGTTCATGTTTTATTTTAGCAAAGCCTCAATGTATATCAAGCTAAGTCTATATCTTTGTCGTCTTATGGTGTTGAGCCTGTTCATTCATAAAGTTGGTAAATCCCTAGTGCTTGCCAGAAAACAATAATTTTACTACATGTTTTTTGGACAGGACTCTAACAATAGCTGCTTTTTATCGTCTGCTCATTTTTGTTTTCGATTCTTTCGCATTTCGATTCCAATGAGCCTAACACATTCCTACACTGTTTAAGATCATTTTTATGAGTTGTGAAGGACTTCGTAGCGGGGCCAACTCGAGATCATGCGACAACTCCACGGAACCAATAAGAATTAGTATGTGACTGTGACATGTCTTAAGACGTTGGACTTGAAACGTTATTGGTCTCTTTATAGATTCATCCAAATAGATATTCACACTAATTTCGATCTCTATAAGAAATAAGGACCTTATGTCTCATGTTTATCGTTTAGTGTGCAGGCCTATAAGGAATTGACTACTACTAGAAGAGCTAATGGAATGTAGGGTGTTTACTGCAAATGCTTAAGATTAGTATTAGACTTCTAAAGTGTTAACTTTTTTTTTTTTTAATCACGACAATCAAAGTGTTGCTTTTATTGAGAATATTATAACATATTAAAACATTTCAATGGCATTTATGCGGCCCTTTCGTAGGCCCCACCGGCCCACCGGGCATTTGCCCGAATGCCCATATAACCAGTCCGCCCATGATGGACTACCTTACATATAATTATTTTCGCTTGGAGGCGGTGTTGACAATATGGAAGCACTACCTACCATTTGACAGCTGCACTTGGTCGGATATTTATCCTAATGGGGGAACGACCATGGAGAGCTTAAAGGAAGATGACATAACAGAGGTGCCTCCGGATGAGATATTAAGAACAAGGTGCTATTTCGACTTTACAGGCATATAGGAAAGTATAGCTTGCAGCAGATGACCTATGAAGATGAGAGAGATGAAGAGGTCTTACAAAGGCCGCGGACAAAATCCCCTTGCCAAAATTGTATCCCCCGAGGACAACAGCTTTGTCTATATCAAAGGGGACACAATATGTAGGCAGAAACTGGGTTTGCATGGTCACGTGAAACACGCCTGCTCTCGTCCTTAATTTTTGAAATCGAAGACAGTACCATTAACAATGGAGACTTACGCACCTAAATAATTATTTATGTATTAAAAACAGGAAAGTAGTCTATTTAGTGCTATCAACAGTTGTATCAAAGCTTTATACAGACTGCGACTACGTGGTGAGACGGAGCAATTTAAATTTAAAAGGTTTAATAGAAAGCTAGCGATTTTTCTCAAACGTTGAGTCCATGCTCAAAACTACATTCAAACCCGTTGGCAGGGCTGGATTTAGTATGTGGAAGCCACGGGGCAAGACTTTTGTGAGGTCCCTTCAAAAGCTTCAATAAAGATCCACTAATACATAAATTGCTTTTATGTAAATCAGTGATTCCCAGTGGTGTATATAGACCCCAAAGGGTCTACGAGGGCTTCCAAGGGGTCAACGAATGTGAAAAAATTAATTGGGGATCTATGAGATGTCTACGGGGGTCTACGATAATAGGTTTCATGTACCCAGGTCATTACTTTAATTTTTATATCTCATTAATGTAACTCTTTCACTAATGTGTGGTTTGCACCTTAGCTAACTCTTTCAATATTCATCTTGCTATTGTTGTATTCAATTTCAATACTTATTTAAAATAGTTTAATTTTGTCTACATGTAACTAATGTTTAACAAAAAGAAAGTAGATTTTATTTAAATAGGGATTCATTCCTTTCTTGTCAAACAAGTGGTTGCCAATTGCCTTTTTTATGAAGATATGAAACCAATTAAGCAGGAGGATCATTTGAGAAAATGTCACCCTGACAAAATAGATAACGATTTGAAAAACTTTCGAACACTCAAAGACAAAGTTCAGAATAGACCCACAAAATCTCTTTTCTACATCTTGTAGAGAAGATGTTGGTTTGTGAGCGTCTTACAAGATCTCTTTACTTATAGGAAAACATGGAAAACACTATAGATAAAACAGCGATTTTCCCAGCCATTGTAGTTTTAAAAGCTTCTTGTTTAATTCTTTACAAACGACATATACAGTTTGGGATCAGCGGCGTCACAGGCTCTGACATGGTGTAGCGCTGTGTGGTGCAAACTGCTCCATATTTTACCTCAGGCTTGACCAAGAAACCTTTCCCATGTTTGGCTTTAGCTACTAGGCAGCAGAAGTTTTAGTTCAGTTTTCCTTCTGCTAGGTGGGTAGCAAGCAAAGGCTAATGAGTCCCTACTGTCCGAAGCTTACTGGTTTACTCGCTTTCGCCCCTTCTTCTGTTAGTGAAAACAGTCCCGGGTGACTAATATTTGAGCCACGCGTGAAAGATCAAGAAATGCACGAGAAACTGCTCTTTTGCGAAAACTTTTCCATTGGTGCATAAGAGAAATTAAGTAATTAATTAATATCTAATGTTTGAAGGACTACTTCATATAACAAATTCCTATATGAACATAATATCCGTTACAACGAATAATATGATACACCTGAGAAAATATTTTTTAGTGTATTTTGGTGATTCTAGCAATACAAATTAATTGTTATTTTAATGGTTTAAATTTTAATTTTATCAATAAAAAAGATCTCAATACATTTTTGTTCGGCTTTATATTACTTTTTCACTCTTCAACCCAGTACAGTTAGAAATTAGTTTTAAAAATGTTGATGATTTTGTAAATATGTGCAATTTTAAGTTAAGCAGGGCATCTACTGAAAACCCGAAAGCATGGCAGCAGGGGGTCCTACGAGACACAAACCATTTGGGAACCACTGATGTAAATCATGCTATATTTTAAAAGAAAGAAATATAGTAGGCTCTCTATATATACGTGTAGCCCAAACGTAATCTCACTTTTCTTTTTTTTTTAATATTTAAACCCAATATGCATATTATAGTTTTCTATATGTTTGAGTTTGGACGCATGACCGTAATTCCTGAACAACACCAGTATTTACATGTTCCAAGAATGCTACAACAACAAGAGGACACGTCTTAATTTCGACATTGTTGCCACCCGACTTAATTTAAGATTTAAATTAAGTGTTAGTATTTAAACTGAGAAAAATTCCTATATATTTTTCTCTTTTGTGGAGGCCTCTTTCTTGTGGAGACCCCGCAAGCCCTCCCATAAATCTAGCCCTATCCGTTGAGGTTCCAGAGATTTCTTGGTAGATGTAGATCTATGATGAATAAATGGTATTTGGCATATAGTCTATAGGTAATTTTAACAAAGTCACGTGATTTGTATGCCATTAGACTTTGATACAAAATGGCTGCTTCCATATACAAACAAATTGTCTCGAGTGTTTTTCGGAAGAACTTATTTTATAATAAAGTAGCGATTGTAACGGGAGGAGCAACTGGGATAGGAAAAGCGATCACAAAAGAACTTCTCTTTCTAGGTACTCTGTAGTATCAAAGACCTAGATTTAGCTCAAGAGACGAGAGTCTTGTCTTGTATTATATAAAATAAATAAATATAATATTAAATTAATTATTAATATAATATATAAAAAAAATATTATATAATATATAATTAGATCTATATTAAATTTAAATATTTGCTTTGGCTGTACTGGTAATATTACTTAGCTTTTTCCTTTTAGTGATGACTTTCTTTAGTTAGACTTAGTCTTAGTTGTCATAGTGACTAGTCAAGTTTAGAAATCTAGGCCAGTAGGCCGCGTCTACTTCTAGCTAGGCCTAGGTCTCTAGATTCTCTAAATAATCCTTAGCAGTAAATCTGGTAGTATTCTTAATTCTAAACTTAATAACTTAATTCTTCTTCATTCTAGATCAGGTAATTACTAATAGATCTAAAAAAAAAAATGAGAAAAACTGGCATTGATTATTGGCTACTTCACAAAATTGCAACGCCAACACTGAATTTTAGCTTTAAATAGATCGCATCATCCTATGTCTGCTTAAGTGCTTTTGATTTTGTAAGCAAAAGTCATGCTTAGTATAAATATTCAATTAATGATTAAATAATTTATGTTCATCTTCTTTAGGTTGTAATGTGGTAATAGCATCAAGAAAACTAGAGAGATTACAGGCTACAGCCAGTCAGATTCAAGAATGGCTTCAGGAAAATAGCAACAGCCCAAAATTAGAAATAATGCAATGCAACATTAGAAATGAACAAGATGTAGGTTTGTTTTTAAAAATGTTTTTTTCTTTTTTTTTTTTTAGAAATTGTTAAAGTTCTGGTTGGTCCAATTTGGTGAAATCTACTTTTTTGTTATAAACTTCTTTTTAAAAACATTAAAATGTTGTAAACATTTGAATTACTAGTATCTAAAGATTTTTCTACTGAAATGTATGTAAACATTTAAATTTTAACAATTCCGAGGGGAATTAAGTTGCTACGTTTGACTCTCTTTTTTAATGTAATGCCACCAGTCTGAATCTTTGCTTGTTGTCTCAACAAAATGTACAACCTATGTTTGGTACAACCATCTTCTTTACATTTCTTGCTTTCTTCTATCTGGTAGCAAAGTAACTTAGGAACAGAAACTCAATAGTAAACTAAATTTTATATAAAGAAAGTAATATATGGTGGCTCGTTAGTCATGTGGTGAGCACTTTGGATTGTTGTCGTAATAGTCCCAGTTTAAAACATTCCTGCGGCTTTCTCTTAGCAGGAGGCTTGGACTAGGATGTAATTATATTAATTTCTGAGGGAGTGTCTGAAACTTATAAAACAATGTATACCGCGGGTATATTTAAAATAATGTTAAGTGACACTTTCTCTTCATAATTATTCTATTATTATTCCACATTTCGAGAGATTTCTTCATTTCGCTCAACACTATTTCACTAACCTGTTATGATTAAGCTTCAATAACTTTGTCATTTGCTATCAGAAAATGTTTTGTTTGGTATAGAATTAAAGGAGAATGCATGCTCTTTTTCATGTAACACAAAATGAAGTTTATAAAATTTAACATCAATTTAACTTAATGAGGTAAAATCAATTAGGAGAAAAAGAGTAAAGCCCTTCTTTTTAAGCTTACAAAATCTTAATTAATTACCATTCAATAATTACATTCTACTAAATCTTCATTCACTCTCAGAATTACAACATTAGAGTTTTTAGCACTTTGTCAAAATCAAATTTTTTTTCCCCAAAGATATACCTGAAGTCTTTCTTCCTTGGAATATAAACATTTATCTTAAATTTGCTTTCACCATCTCTTTAAGCTAGATCTAGATGTAAACCTTTACCTGAACATGTATCCTTGTGTTTCCCTTACCTTGGTGTGCCTATTGCATTGTCACCTTTCCTTTGGTGAAGAGAAAGTCGGTGTGATTGCCTAAAATTTGACCACTGAAACAAATTATTTTCTATTAACAGCTTGCAATCAGGAAGGATATGAAGGTGTCATGTGGCCAGCCTTTACTTTCCTCAACTAATGTCTGCTACCCATCAGAACTGGGTGTACTCTGGGATTCCAGAATTTGAAATCCCAGTCTTCACCGAGATTCAAACCCGAGCCCTCTCTGTTTGGATGCCAATCACTTTACCTCTCTGGCACCACATCCATAGACCCATATCAGTCATTAAATGTTTATAATTATTTTTTATGGTGTTTATTTATTTGAAACGTGGTTTAATGCTAGATGCAGGAGGTGCTAATTTTGTGACTATGTTGTTGGTTTCTCCTCACCAAAATTTTTTTCTATTTATTTCACGTTCTGGTCATTTTTTTGCTGCTACTTTATATTTTCTATTTCACTGAATTTTGACTCATTTTATTTTGCTTATACTTACAGGTGCAAAATTTGATTGATTTTACACTAAAAACATTTGGTAAACTCGATTACCTGGTCAACAATGGAGGAGGTCAATTTATGAGTAGAGCAGAAGATATCAAGCTTAAAGGTTGGAATGCTGTCATTGAGACTAACTTGACTGGAACATTCCTTATGTGCAGGGAAGGTAATGTGGGCAGTTTGTAAGACCCGCATTTCATTTTATCTACCAGAAATTATACTCTGATCAATGTCTTCCATTAACGTTTTAATAGGGTGATAAAATTTAATTATATATTTTTTTAATAAAAGAAATGTATATGTTAGTATTATCTTTCCTCTAGACCTGATTGAGATCTTAACATTTATTAGGAGATAAAAGAATGATATGGTAGAAAGACAGTTGAAATTAGTTTTTACTGTGTAAATTTTATCTTTTCACATTGATTTATACTCATTCTAATAATTGCTTCCCAACTCAGCATACTTAGTTAGGCTACCTTTCCAAATTGCACACCAAGCATGGCTCCCTTTCATATAATGTAACAAGCTGTTAAAGCTTCCGGGCAGTGTTGATTATTTGAAATATAACTAGTGTAGATCTACGTCTGACTGGAAGTAATGCTGAACTCAAACTACTTCAGTAACAGCAGCGAAAGGCCGAAACAATCAAAATATGTAGTCGACGCTGATGTTGTTCTACAAATATATTTAATCATCACTAAGGGAATCGTCTGATGTCAGCTATGTCCGTAAATCCGTCTATCTTTTCTACTGCTCTACACGAAGCGTCTTCTTTTTAGCGTCACTTAGAGCTTTCTTGTTTTTTAAAGATCTGTCACGTCACTTGTCGCTAAGTAAAACTTTCCCCTTATTCCCAAACCAAAACAAATAACTAAAATCCTAATCATGTCATAACAAAGCTTTAAAGAGTTTGGGTTTATTGTTTCATTTCTTGATATTATTTCTTATCTTGATTTGGTCTCTATTGGTTTTCAGCTTATACAAGGTGGATGAAGTCTAATGGAGGTGCTATTGTCAATATCACCATGGATATGTGGAAAGGTTATCCATTTATGAGGCAGGTATCTTAAAATATTCAAGCATTATCTTATAGCAACAGTAAGAGCAAGAGAAAGCTGAAAAGGCTGCGGAGATATTATGCAGTTAGAGTTGTTTTACTCAATAATTCCATAATGATTACATTTTTTTTTTAAAAATGTATTTATTAAGTGTTGATTTAGTAGTACTCGGTATTAATGTCATAAACATTCCCATGACTTAAAAGTTACTTTTTTGTTCATCTGTCTTAAGCATGATAATAAGTGAAGCATTAAAACATAATATTATATTACAAATGTCTAATAGAAATACAAAATGGTCTACAGGTGTATAACTATTAGTTTGATGTAAGTTAAGTCTGATCATAAATATAGACATACAATTTCTACTTGACTTATAGATCAGAAGTTCAAAGACAAACTCAACCTTTTTTGAGTAGTCAAATGCAATTTAATTTTCATAATTTTGGAATATATTCAAAAAAGAAACACAATTTTAATATGAAGAGTATCTCAAACTACTATATTCTGCGTTTGATTTGTTTAGTGATACATCTTATGGGAAAATATTTTTATTTGCTAACATGCTCTACATGTATGCTTCTGAATTTTTAAAATTTATTTGCTTAATAATCTCTTATATTTTTTACAGTCATTCAGGTGCCTCCAGGGCCGGGGTAGATAACTTGACTAAGTCTCTGGCCGTCGAATGGGTGCACAGTGGTGTTAGAGTTAACAGTGTAGTACCGGTAGGTTGTGTTCTCCTGTAATATTATTTTGATGGCATGCTGGTTTACAGTACTGTTGTATTTTTTGCAAAGCGGATATGGATCATCTCATATTGCCTGGGCATTAGCTGTGGTCGGAATGATGTCGCCCACACATCAGTTCCCCTCTCTCCACGCAGCTGATGTATCTCAAGGAAGGGCAAGTGCCGATACAGTTTGGGTCAGCAGTAGCTCTGGCTCTGCCAGGGTGTAGCACTGAGTGCTGCAAAATGCCTGATTTGTCTGGCTCCTGTTGTATTATGTTTCTGTTAAATATTTCAATAACTTGAAGGTTATCTTAAAATAGGTTTCTGACTTCTAATTAATGCTCAACAATTAGCTCACATCTTAAGTCAATTAATTTTTTGTTTAATTTACGTAACTTAACGCATAAACAAGAAAGAATTTCGTTATGTTTTTGTAATGTTTAATTGTCATGTTAATTTGTCAAGGGCAGCTCCATATATTCTGAGACTGCTGCAGTCAACTATGGAGACAGTGGAATATTTGAAATGGCTAAACCCAGAGTGCCGATGAAGAGATTGGGGACCACTGAGGAGGTGAGTTGTTAGTATGTACTCACCACTGACATTACCTGACAGTATAGGACAGTGTGACTTGAGAGGCCAAAACCACTTGGCTATGGCTTGACTACCAAGGGGGCTCGAGTTCAAATCACAACTTGAGCAGAGTTGTGTGTGAGTGCCTAAAAGCAGCACAGAAACCTTCTCCCAGATACCCCCTCCACCCACAGGTTTACAAAAGAGATTGGACCATAGAGCGCTGAGCATGAAAGATAAAATATGTAAAAGCAATTTTAAAAAAATAACCATAAATAGCCATACACTGGCAACATACCTGCCAGAGGTTTAAAAATAGACATACTGGACTTGCTTGCTGCTTTGCATCGTTTTACAGCCATGCATTCAGGGGTGGACTGGGTGTCAAAATCGGCCTGGGCATTTCTAAGCATATCGGCCCACTAATAGGATCCCATATGCCATATAACACATATATGTAACACACATAACATTTTATACATAATGCAATGCACACTATTTTGTGTCCCTCTTCTTTGAGGTTCACAATTTTGGTGGGTAACCCACAACTGAGGAAAAAACTTGAGCACAAAGTCATTCCAACCAGACATGTTTTAAAAAAATATATATATAATTTCACTTCTCCACAATAGGATCTGTCTTGCCGCATGAAATACTGCATTCCTCCTTGATCTTTGGACTCAAATACAACGCCTTATTATACATATCAATAGATTTAGTAGTCAATATCTTTCATATTTTTTTTTTTTGAGGAATAAGGATCAACAAAAGAGTGAGAATAACTGGCTAAAATGTTAAAACTAATTTGCTTATAAATTATTTACAATTCAATTGTTTGCTGTGTAATGTATCATGATACAAAGATAATTAGATAACATCTCTTGCTTCCTGTAGGTGGCAGCAGCTGTCTGTTTTTTGCTTTCACCAGCTGCTGCTTTTATCACTGGTGTGGCCCTCCAGGTGGATGGAGGACAGACCCTTTACATCACACCTAGCTATGAGGTCCCTGGTGAGTATGTTGGAACATCAGTTCATGTTTCCTTTATTGCACCCTCAAAATGAACAGTAAATGGTTTCTTTTTAAGACCTACACCTACATGTAACACAGATATAGGTGTGATTACTACTAAAAAAAAAACATGTCCAACAATCTCACTGACTTGCTGAAAACAAGTCCTAAAATCTTATATTAAAAATTTGAGCTATCCCCTTAGGGACCTGCGTTTTGGAATTCTATCACACACCATATGATCGCTATTATTTTTTCACTATTTTTTTCTTTTTAGCATTTTAGCCTAGTGCTTTGATTTTAATTTTGGATCCATTTCTATTTAGCTGAGTTCTATACCTTTTAGACCTAGCTTATTTTTTTACAGAGCATAGCTGCATAATTAACTCAAAGATATAATTCTTTCAGATTGTTTAAAAATGATGTTAATTAAACCTTGCCATATTCTTTTTCCATGAATAAGTCACTCCTTTTACACACTCTTATATATTGTAGATTTGAGGAAGGGTGATGAAGAGTTCTGTTACTCAACTGTATCTCAAGTTTAAGTCTTCTTAAGAGCTTGGGTTTCGACTTAAGAAATGAGATTTTTTGCTTTTAGAAAAGAAAAAAGTAGCCATTGCATCACAACTTTGAATGGACTAAAATATTATGATGTCAGGTTTTCTTTTCTAGTTTACGAGATCTAAATGGGATGGACAGACATGTCACACAAAACTGTCTTTTCCCCTTTCGGGGACCGCTAAAAATGATTATGAAGATATTTCTATTTAGGCCAAATTTACTATGAAGTGATTCTATTCTTTGACATCTGAAGAAAATTTCTTGTCATCTTGTAAAACAATTTAGTGTCTAAAGAAGTCAATCCTTGAGTAACTTGTTTGATCATTGGTTCATGGGTTTAAAAGCTCAGCAATATTTCAACCTTTTCCCTGTTTCCTTTTGTATTTCCCTTTTTCGATCCAGCGCTCCTCCTTTGTACTTGCCCTTGACGTGGGCCTATCCTTAGGTGTCGTTTTGTTTGTTTTTGCCGAGCTGTTGATATCAAAGAGTGACTCTGTTACACCTTCCCAATGTGATTTTGTGTTGTTTTTTTTTATTCTTTATTTGTTATGTTTTGGCTTGTTTGAATGGAATGGAAATTAGCACTAAAGAAATCGGGGAATAAAATTTAAAAAAAAATATTTTCTAAATATAAATTAAATTTTTTTTTTTTTTAAGTTTGACTTAAAAGAAGCCATGAAACACTTTTGAAATATATTCTTATAACTGCAGAGTTGGGTTTTTTTTTTTTTTCGCATTCTAGAAATAATTTCTTCTTTTATAAAACCATTTTTTAAATTTTTCAGATCATAAAAGTTGTGCCCCTTACACGTGGGAATCAGATTTAGAGAGTCAAAGCAAGACAGAGAGTGAAGTCGTGTCTCACACCAAATCAAAACTATGATGTATCGTTCATATATATATATATATACTTGATTTGATTGGTTAGATGATGTAACATTCAGGTGTATTGTACTATATTATAAATATGAAAAAAAATAATTTTCTGAACTGTTTTGTGCTGCAGTAAGTTGAAATGTGCCATTTTGTTTTTTGAACTAGTACTGGACAGTAAATATGTTCTATAGGTAGACTAGAAGACCATCTTTGATGTACTTTGTAACAGCAGATACACTCATCACATTCATGTTTTGAAAGGTAAAGCAATATTGCATATGGCTTTTTATTTGTGTCATTCCTTTACATTCAAGACTGCCATGTTTATAAATCTTTTTATTTATTTATTTTTATTACCTTTAAAGTTATCTAATATTTGAGAATAAAATAATAATATCTACTTTAGTTTTTTTTTAAAACATAAACCAGCTTTAGCCCATGCAATTCAAGACAAAAAAAAAGAGTTACTGTTCTTGAGGTATAAAAAAGGGGCAATAATACTAAACTCAGTAGTGCTGCTATTTATTGTTCTCTCACGTTCAACATTAAATTTTAATGGGGCTTGCTTTTAAAGATTTATTTCACATTTTTATAACCAGTGTATTGTTAGTACAGATTTATTTAATGATTTCATTTTTTTACTTCACACAGATCTCTTGTTATTACATTTCGGGTGGATGTTTTGACATTTTATGTAATTTTTATTTAATTATTTGAAAACAAGTCATCTTGTATTGACATTTGTTGACCTGTATGTCAGTCTATTTATTTGTACCCACTGACAGTGTCTTATGTATACAATTTTTGAAATAAATCTGGATGCTACACATTGAAAAGATGTGAACACACTTCATATATTACGTATTGAATGATTGTGGGAGGTTTTTAACACATGATAAAAATTGTACTACATTTTGATTGATTGTTGAATGCAATACAGAAAGAAGATGCAGATACACACAATGTATTACATTATGAATGAATGGGGAAGGTTACACATTAAAAAAAAGATGTAAACTTGTTTCTGCTGGATGTTGGATTCCTGTACTCAATTTCTTGTTTTGATCATGTGTCTCGGACTTTTTGATGTTATTGAAATAAAACAACTTTTTGATTAAATGTTGGACTGTCATTCAGTAGTCATTTGTTTTTATACAATTTTTGCAATGATCTGTTGTAAAAAAAAATGTTTCATATTTAAATGTAAGTCTTCGTTCTTAATATTTTTGTTTCTGTGATGATTATTGTGTGATGTAAATCATATAAAGGAGATGAGATGTGCATTATTTTTGGTCAGAACAATGTCACCCACACAGCATTTCCCTCTTTCCAGGTAGCCTATGTGTTCAAAGGAACACCAAATATCCAATTCAGTTTGGGATCAGTAGTGTCGGAGGTTCTGCCAGGTTGAAGCACTGTGTGCTGCAAGCTTCTTAAGGGTCACAAGCTCATGTAAACTATATATCCTCCATTTGCCTCTGATTAAAGAAAAAAAGAAAACAATTATTTTAGTGGTTAGGGTTAGTACAGAACGCCTGTCTTTTGAAATGTTGGGGCACCACTTATGATCCGTTGTCCATCTCTTGCCTTAAAATGAATAAAAAGCCCAGCCATTCGTTTAAGACTAAGACTAAGACTGCTTTATTGATCCTTACGGAACTTTGTTGTGATTACAAGGACTCTTTTCTTATATAAAGACAACACAACAGAAAAATACACAAAAATACAACAGACACAACATAAAGAGCTCATTCAGCGACTACACACAGGTATCTTGGTGCATTTCATGTTTCCTGATCAATGAGTGGCGGTGATAGAGTCTGACCGAGTGAGGTACGAACGAGTTTTTGTACCGCTCTGTTCTTGGTTTGATTGACAGCAGTCGCCCACAACTATGTTGTTGTCTTTCTCTGTCTGCTTCTACTTCTTTGTCCTGGTACTGTTCCCTAAGGGATTTAAAAGAAAAACCAACGTTACCGCAATGCAACACGTAGTAGCGCCATTTTTAGGAAGCTTATATCAACTTTCTCTGTCGGTTTGTCAGGTACACATTTGTTTTACACATTATTTCTCCGACTTGACTTCCCATCCTCGGATCAAGTTGAAGCTGTGCACAATCATTCATAGTCCCCCTAACAACAGGATATCTGAAAAAGGAAATGAATTTCAGTATTGAGAGATGTACCTGTAAATGTGCAGTACTTTCCCTTATATAAGTCTTTTTTTTTTGTGAGTATTTTATATTTTCTTGTTCTAAACAATTTTCTCATCCTAACTCTTTTTTAGTAAAATTAAATTTCATAGTAAACATACAACAGGGGTTAGGGGTCATGACCCAGTACAAGGACAAGAATGGTTTGCCTTACAAAAGCAATGTAGTCACTTATTTTTGACCCATCCTATTTTTTGATTCTCTTCGGCTTACTATTTAACTAACTTACTATTTAACGCGATAGTAAATTTAAAAAAATACAACAAAAACCATTAAGTGTAAGATAGCAGCAACAAATGTACAGCTGATGTGCCAGCACTCTTATCAGCTTCAATAAAAAAGGTATACTACTCAGTTGAGTATTTTGCAGACTCATTGACGAGTTATTTCCCCTGATCGGACACATTTGAAAACAAATTGGTAATGTAAACTTGTTAGTCTCTCTTTATTAACTTTAAGAAAAAAAAATCTGTATTTGTCTTATGTTCTTTTCTTTTCCCTTTTGTTTAGCGGGCCCCGAAAGGAGAATAGACGCTATTAGTTTTGTGTGGTCTGTCTGTCCGTCCGTCCCGTTTAGATATCGTAAACTAGAAAAGATATTGAAAATCCGACATCATGATATTTTAGACCTTTCAAAGTTCTGATGTAACATCTACTTTTTTTATTTTTGCAGAACGAAAAATTAAATTTTTAAAATCAACTTTGCAAGCAGTTTTTTTTTTCATAAAAATACATCATTTTTTACAACTATTCACTATTAATAGTAACAAACACGGGAGGCTATTTAGTAAAATGTTCATGTTTTACAAGAGAAACAATCTGTTTAGTATGCATATAAGAGGAGCCTAATTTAAAACAACATTTAATAAGTAGTTTTTCATATTATCGGAGAACTACAAATAATGAATACTTACACAGATCATTTAGTTGATCATTATATGACAGTAGTTAGGCCAGGTTTACATCTAACTTCACCTTAACTTTTACTTCTCTCTTGGTCCCCTGGGCCGTTGGTGCACCACACAAGATCTGTCAGCCTTCTTTCTCCATTCTTCTTTGTCATTTTCCTTTGATAGAATTTCATTCCGATATTCTTTCTGAAAATATTGAAGCCTGCATTTTTACCTGCCTGGGTGGACCACTTCGGGGGCCGATTTTGAGTTTGTGTTTCCACAATACCTGTCTTTGTAATCTTGTTTTTCCTTTTTTTTAAATACGATTTATCTTTGAAGTAATTATACCATATTGCCATTTAAAATGCAAAATTGGATTATATTCTTATAAGAAATGTTGGCCATGTGTATCATATAGATAATATGCTGTCGTCCTGAAGTTGGTTATAACTTCAATAAGGAATTGTCATTTCTTCAATGCCAAATTTTTAGCAATGTTTATTAAAGTTGTCATACAAGTGTAAGGCCTCCCACTGTACCATACAGTCTGGTTTGTTTAGTGGGTAAATATATTTTTAGTGTTTCAGATTATTAACTGGTCATCATGCTCTTGTTTTAAAGATTACGGACTGGCACGGCCGAGTCTGGTCCTGGGGTCATATGCCTGATACTGATAGGGACTAAATGCTTATTGTGGGTAATAGTGAGGATTCACTTGTCACTCCAATATTATTAAGTAGAATGGGATTAACAAATCAAGACACTCAAAGCAGGAGTAAGATTTGAAGCCTACAGAAAAAGTAACTCAACAATGATATATTTTTTTAATTCAGTAGAAGATTACATTGGGAAGTGTGGTCGAGAGGCTAAGTGCGCTTGAACTTGGCACGTCTTGGCTACCTAGAAGGGGGCTCGAGGTTCGACACCCGACTCGGGCAGAGTAGCATTTACTGAGCGCCTAAAGGCAGCACGAAAACCAATTCTTAGATACCCCCTCAACCCCCCCCTCCCACTGGTCCACAAATGAGATTGGACCAAAGCGCTCTGAGCATGCTATAAGCAATACAAAAGTTCCACGTTTTTACATTAATTAAAGTTAACATTGTTCAGAAATTGTTCAAACTTGATGATCATTGGGTTATTTATTGTTCTCTGTTGGAGACACACGTACATGTGTCATACATGCCAAACTAACGAAGTCCTTGAAAATAAAATTTCTTTGAAAAGGAACTGTCTTTAGTTTCCATGGAAGCCCATAAATTCCGAGAAACAAAATGCTAAATGTTTTTTATTGGTGCTGACAAATTCCTATTGTAAATATTTCGATGTTCAACAATGTGTACTTAGAAATGAACGAATCAGCGCAAAAAATGTTCCTATACAACTTTATCAACTTCGACAACTTGTGTATAAGTCGTGTGTCCTGCGCCATTGTATTCACGTTGAAAGGTCCAAAGGAACTATTACTATGACCGCTTTTCCAAAATCATTAGTAAAACCACAAGCTGAAGGTCATTGGTTTCCAGATGTTAACTTATCATCAAACCATGATTGTTTTACATGTTTTGGATGTTCCTTCAAAGTTGAAGATAGTCTACTTCCTAGTCCAAACCTCCCGCAGGACGACGGCGGATGGGAGC
Source organism: Biomphalaria pfeifferi (assembly GCA_030265305.1). Taxonomy (NCBI): domain Eukaryota; kingdom Metazoa; phylum Mollusca; class Gastropoda; family Planorbidae; genus Biomphalaria; species Biomphalaria pfeifferi. Next base: position 4,133,635 of record JASAOG010000007.1, on the reverse strand, counting down.
GGGCAGGGTTTCAACCCGGGACTATCGATAAATCCAAACGACAGTCCAGCGCGCAAACCGCACGACCAGACAGCCATTGAGGCTAAACAGCTCATAGGGAATTTAGTGGACTAGATATAAGTAGAATGTGATTTTTACTTTCATGGACTTTATACGCAAAAAGCAGAAAAAAAAAATACAAATATTTAGCTGTATTGACAAACAACTGTTAATTGGTGAACGTTCTTTTGTTTATTATTAACTTTTTAAACGCCAGATAACATGAGACTGATGTTGAGTTTGTTTCTTGCTGCTATCGTCTTCATAGAGAGGACACACGGCATAGTGTGTACAGCCAACATCTGCGACTTAGTGGATTGTATACATCATACACCCGAGAACTGCCCCGGGAAATTCGTGAAGAATGGCGGCTATTGTGGCTGCTGTGACGCCTGTTTAGTTATTTTAAGTAGGTCAAACTGTCACTGTCAGGGATAGCATTTGGTATTGTGTGTCATTATCGGGATTATAGGTTACACTTATCAGAGCCGGATTTAAAAGGGGGGGGGGGGGGGAGGCGGAGCTACGGCCCCGGAGTTCGACAAGAATGGGACCTCCACAAAAATAAATTTAAAAAAATATATATATCCGAATCTCGACGGGTCAGAAACTTTGAAGTTTTTTGTTTGTTTGTTAGTTTTTAAGATTTTTTTTTTTTTTTTTTTTTTTTACTGTTTACACTTAAAACGTTACGTCGGAAGGCAACACTGTAATGATTAAGAACTGTCCGCTTGTATCATGATTGCAATATGTAAATGTAGCTACGGTTTACAGCAGTGCTCCTACCAAGGGCCTTACCCACAGAAATTCAAAAATATACACTTTTTAAAACTAAAATATGCATATTAAAAAGGAAAATAAGTCTAAATTTAGAAGTTCATCATTTGTTTCTTTTTAAATAAGGCATACTTTTAGATATATAAGTTGTGTTATTCCTAAATGGAACTTTATTAAAGCTTTCCAAAAGTGTAGGGGCCTCCATGAAAATTCTATCCTAGGGTCTCCACATACTTAAATCCGGCACTGGTTTTTATCATAAATCATAAGTAATGTGCTATCAATGATATTGGGTCATAATTTATGTATGTCAGGGATATTAGGTAACACGTTATATTTTTTTGTCGTGGATATTTTGTAATAAATGTATATCTTTTCAGGGTAATAGGTCTTCATGAATGTCTGTCAGGGACAGTAACTCGCGATGTAAAATATGACAGGCATGTTGTAGCTGATTTAGTCTCTCCTTTCGTTTCCTCTATCTTTCTCGTAAGCTCCTTAACTCTTTCTTTCCGTAATTATTTACCACATTCTGGTGGAATCAACGCTGGTATCGTCAGTTAGGAGAGAAAGAGTTAAAAAAAAAAAAAACTTTTTAGACTATGCCTCAACGATTAGGCCTAAACATCAAAATGGTTTTAGTTAATGTTTTTTTTTCCTCTAGTTGGAGGATTTTCACTTAGTAACTAAACAATATCAAAACGCTAAATTGAAATTCAATGTTGCCAACTTAATGAAATAAAACATTGACAATAAACGGAAGTGCTGATACACTTATAGTAGGCTATTCAATTATTCTGATTAAAAAAAGAGTGCAAAGTGTAAAAAAAACAAAAAAACTAGCTTATCAACACTTAGTTACTCTGTAAAAGTTTGTCAAATGTTTGACATGTTTCGGATGTTCTTTCAGAGTTGAAAATAATCTACTTCCTAGTGCAAGCCTCCCGCAGGACGATGGGGGAAGGCAACGAGCAGGGTTTGAATCTGGGACTATCAAGATGACCGAACGACAGTCCAGCGCGCCTACCGCACAACCATGCAGACATCTTTACACTAGATATATATATATATATACAAAAAGCTTTTTTGTTTTCATCTTAGATAAATATATCTAATTAACAAATCTAATATTTAGGTGCAGTGGTAATACTGGAAGGGAAGAATCACGCAAAACTTATCCATAATTTTTTCAAATTTTTACTTGATTACCTGGTAGTTTCAAGATGTAAAAGCTTTAAAATTTTTTTGTGCAAAATGTGTTTCGCCAGCCTATGGAATTGGAACACATTTTGTTGACGTTTAATTAATGATGAAGGGAAAATAATATTATCATAGAAAGACAAGGATATAATAATTCATGTTATAATAACTTTCGCATTTCTAAAAAAAAAAAAAAAAAAAAAAAAAAAAAAATACAGTGGCAATGACAATGAAATCGATTCCAGGTCTAATATTGGTTCTATGTATAGTTAAACTTGGGAGCAGAATGCAACTAAATTGAATGTGGCATTTAAATGCTTGTTACTACTTTTGACCTAATTATGTCTTGATGAAAACCTGATGCTAATCCATATGACTGTATGTTTTGACAACACCAGCATTTATTCATTAACTGTTTCTTTTGTAATGTATTAAAACTAGCTTAAAAATATTGTGTCCCTTTTTTTTCCCCAGAACCAGGTGATACCTGCTACAGTTTATTTTTAGCTGGATCCCCCAACACGGTTATCTGCCCTGACAACTACCATTGTGATACAAATACCTTCAAGTGCACAGCGAATTAAATGAAAAGTAGGCCTACGTCCATGGTTTTTCTGGTTGGCCTCAAGTTAACACAACTCGTGATGATACATACTAAGTCATCAGCTTAAGTCTATTTTATATGATTATGTTCGATTACATGTAATTAAATATATATTTTAAATACAATTTTAAAAGAAAAACATTTCTGAATATATTTAGAATATATATTGAAGATTTGCAACACAATACCTTCTCTTTTTTATTTCAATTTCTAAGAAAAAAAAATGCAGTTAAGTAAAAAAAAAAAGAAGATAAAGCAATATGGGGAAACTATGGGGTGATATAAGTTTAGTAACCTAAAGAAAAAAAAGATAAGAAAATATGATGACGTATTGGGGGGGGGCGCAATGTCCTCTTAAACATTGGAGAAAGGGGGGGCCGCAAAAGCGACAATATGTTTTTGAAGCAAAAAAAAATTTTTTTTTTTCATTGTATTTATAAATCCATGATCAAACATCAACCTAGTAAAATAATATTAGTACCAAGGAAAAGGAAAAAAAATTTAATTAAGGGGTGTTAATTCATCTTTCAGGTTGGGGGATTTAAAATGTATACCGACTTCTTGAGAGGTGTTAGCAACTATATTGACTCAAGTAGACATTTGAAAGGATCTCCGCCAACGCCATTCACTTCCACGTTCTTCAACCAGAAGGGGTTAATTTCTTGTTAGTGTCTTTGATCGCCTTCGAAATTCGAATTAACTCTTTCTCTCCTAGCTGACGATATTAACGTTCATTCCACCAGAATGTGGTAAATAATTACGGAGAGAAAGAGTTAAATTAAATTTTTAAAAAATGGGCTACTTTATAAAAAAAACACCAAAAAACCTCTCAGTGAACTGTGAATTGATTATTGTCACGGGTCACTGTTTGTGCTTGTTTGTCGGTGTGATCTTGGGAAGGGGGGAAGCGATCAATTGCTCATTATTGCAAGGCTTTTCCTCTCTAGCCTAATACATTTTACATACAAAACAAAATTAGTTGATTACTACTAATAAACCTCATTCACCAATCGTAAATAAACACATTTAGCCACGTCATAATATTGATAAAACAATGAAAAATGCGCATCACGTGACAGCCTATATGGATTAAATAATATGTATAAAAGATATATAGAATCACGTCGCTAAATGTTGTTTGTTTACGATTAAAGGGGGTCTATTGATTAACTATTTGTTAATTTTTTTTGGATTGGTTCACGCATTTTCAATGACAATGAATAATTTTGCAAAAGTTTTGAATCTTTAACCGAGAATTGAAACTGGAAGAAATAAGGTGTAAACATTTTGGTTGGGCCAAAACAGACGGATTGAGGTGATATAAACTTGGTAAAAATGTCTGCCACGATAAATTTTAAATGAAATCACTTTTATTACAGAAATACTTGCACTTTATGTAAACTCGATTTTCCTTCACATAAAAGTACTGGCCTATTTGGCCTGCTTCTATATTGACATGCGTTTTGGCCAGTCTCAGACACTTTTACTTCAGCCTCTTTGACCTACTCTGTTCTTGGCGTATTGTGATGGTTTCGGTACAGAATTGAATAAACAAGGCAAAGTGTAGACCAATGTCAAACTTATATTACAGATTTTAAAAAGACACGAACAGAATAAACATGTAGGCCTATAAAAAACACAAAGGGACACTACACAATGTGACATCAAGGAGTAGATCCAAGCTTCAGCCAAGAGAGTCAGCAGAAAAGGACAGTGGCCACATTTCTTCCATTTAAAACAGTTGATTTCGTGGCCTTTCCAGGACAGAGGTAAACTCGGTCTTTATGGACCGGTGCTTAGTCAAGTCGAGCCTCCTGGTAGATTTTTTAAAATTCTCCCCACTACATAACTATGAGAAAGAGTGTGTTGCATACGCAAGGAGAATGAATTTCTAAACGCTTGAAAACTCTTGACATCCGGGTAACCTGCTGTCTCTCCATTAATACCTGTTATGATTTCCTTTTTACACAGAAGACTTTAAAAAAATTATCCGTAACACAAAGACGAAACGGATAAGCTTTAATGAATAGTCATAAATTTTAGACCCCAAACATAGTGTAAGCCTACATTTTTTTTCCCAAGGAAATCCGGAAAATTGTGTTTAAATTATACCAAGTTTCTTTCTTATTCATTACATTTTTAATACTCTTATAGATTTCTCTCTGGGAACTTACAGTACTTCCCCAGACCCCCAGCTGACTAATTAGAGGACGAGAATGATATTTTCTTTGTTTAAGGCAATACTGTTTAACCCCGCTGTGAATCAAATGTCACGTCAAGGGCGACAACCTCGTGACGAATCAGTTACTCGGCACACTCTAACGTCTAGATCTATTTGTCCAGTATCAGTTCAGCAGAACCCCGTCAAAAACGAGAGGAATATTTTGCACTGCTATATTATCGCCAACTAGTTATTACTCCTTTTCTTCACCACCCACTATAATTTACAAAATAAAAACACAAATTACCCTCATAAGTTGGCCTTTACATAGTGCGAATTACAAAAAAAATAGAATATATGTATCAGATGTATCATGCAAAATACAACTTTGGTACGAACTAAGAGATTACTCGGAGTTGTTGATATAGTTTATATTCTGAGGTAATGCTTAATGTTAACGCTTGAGTATCTTGTTCTTATAATCTAAAGCAAACCAGTGATTCTCCAATTTTTACCAGACACTATCCCCTCCCTCAAAAATATTTTTTTTAAACATCCATCATCAGCGAGCGGGTAGAAATGTAAGCTTCTCTAGTCAAATTAAGCTACGCGAAGAAGGCACCCCTGGTCTACACTACAAGTCAGGAACATTCGAGATATTTAAAGCGCACTTACGATTGCAAAGGTGTTGGAAGACATTAACATCGTCATCTTGTTATTGTCTCACAAAAAATTCCTTAACAAAACAGTGTTGGCTGTTTTGACATGAGAAAGTCGAGAAGAATCGCGTTGGCGGAGTTGTATTTAATTAACTTCCTCAAAAAAAAAAGGTTTTGAATCATTTTGGCTGCAGATGCCTTTTACGAAAACGGTGTACAGTGTATATCTATATACGAAATGGCGACTGGCACTGGCCCTACTTAGAAGCTATGACTTCTCAGTTAAATTATTTCCCTTGCTAAAATATTAGTGGTAATGTCATCTTTATTCATGGATGAAATGAAAATGGAACATTGTTTGTTTCTTTAAAATTAAATTGAAAGTCGTGCCATCGCCTCCAATTTATGCAACGTTTATAAACTCACTCCGTTTGTCTGTCTGTCTGTCTGTCTGGTAAAACCTTTGGACACGTTATTTCTCCATCTTCCCATTCTCGAATTAGGTTTAAACTTTACTCAATTATTTATTATTCCCTATAAAACATGAATCAATATTTAAAACAAAACCAGTTTATAAATAAGTGGTAATTATTTTTTTTTTGTTTCATATCCAAAATTGGAAATAAATCCTACAGTTTTGTTTGAGTTTTGGTTATAATAAGAGCTTTGTAAATTTTGTTGCATATATATTGTTTTACTTGTAATTTTTTTCTTGGTCATCAAGTCTTGTCTCTCCTTTAGACTATGGTTTGAGAAACGCTGATTTCAAGTAATACGTATCTAAAATGCAATAATTGTTTAAGACTTTGGGTATTATAGTCGTGATGAAACGTATTTTAATTTCTAACTATTGATGTCATGTTGATTTTAAGACTTTTATCTCATTTCTAACCTGGTTTTCACACACATTGAAGCTTTCAATTAGCTCCCTTTGTTTGACCTTTTAAAAAAAACAAAAAAAACAAGATAAACATATGTGTAGAGTTTATCTTATCAGGTTAAGGTGTTTATATAAGCAAAAGTACGCAATTCTTTGGCGACTTTCTATATTTTCAACGTTCATTACCACTGCAGTGAGGCTGTCTTTAAAAAAAAAAGGTAAATGTAATTAATTTATTTTCTTGTTGCTATCACAGAGTGAATTACGCTCACCAAGAAATGCGATAACATGGAAGCCAGTACGAGGAAAACGCAAACAGGGACGTCCCGTGTTACTTGGCGACACACCTTCATGGAAGACCTCGGAACAGTAGACAGCAGGTGGGAGGAGGCTTCAGACATTGCCAATGACAGATCTTTATGGAGACAGCTTGCCGCCCAATGCGCCGAACGGCGCGGGAGGACCTAAGTAAGTAAGTAAGTAAGTATCACATGACCAGCATGGGATATTCACGCATGTTTGTAGGCTTTAAAATAGATATAAATGTAAAACTCCCGATTAGTTATAAATATGGAAACCGTCGTAAGAATTGAATCTAGGACTTTATACTCACTTACCAAACCAACTGAAGAATTCTTCAATGTACACTTTAGATATTGTTCAGTCTAGGAGAACTTGATGACGTTGAAGGCTTCAGTATGCAACATACTTATTACCATGGCTTGGTTCCCAATACATTAGGACCTGAACCTAAGGCACATAACGAGCGCCTCTATTAAGTCTACTATGAGTGTGCTGAGTTGCTGATGAAACATATATGGAAATTGAAATTTTAAGTGCTGAAACAAATTGTGAATATACATGTTTACATATAAAGAATTGTAGCACTAAGGCATGCGAGCTCTGGGACAACGAAGTCCCGTGGACCTGGGGTATATTTTAATCGCTCAAACGCTTTTTTAAAAAAGTAAAATATTTTAAAATGTTAGACTGGTATCTATCTGGTTAGTGTCAGGGGTTCGAGTCCTCCTCTGGACCTGTCTATATGTCGCCATATTTTCTTCAACTTCATCTCTCAATAAACTTGGTACCTTACCGCTGCTATTATTATATGTTACATGTCAAGTTTATTCTTGACTGGTTGATGATCAGAAGATTGCATGCCTCTTTCTATATCTTATCTTCTTATATAATACAGACGTTACTTAAAAAAAGAAGATGATTACGTCCTACGCGTCATGCATTTAGTCATGCATATTAACCAATGACTTAAATTCTGCCAAGTCACTGGTTTTCCTGGCTAACTCAGGCAACCCATTCCATGCTCTAATAGCACTAGGGAAGAAGGAGTATGTGTACAAATTTGTCCTAGCATATGCGTCTTTCTGTGCGCGTATTATTACTTGTATTGAGTTCGTATTAACCAACAGACGAACTAGACACATATACAAATTTGAAGTAGCCCCAAACAGACCAAGTCAACTTAGTCACTAACGTTATAGATGTTACCTCTATGAAAGCTTAGCATCAGGGCCGGCCTTAGTCAAAGGTAAACTAGCCAGCCGCCTGGAGCCTCCAATTGGTGGGGGCCTCGCACAGAACTGTAAGTATTTTATGAAAGAGGAAACCATGAATCAAATTTCAAGCATATTAAAACTCTCTAGCTCTAGCCAAGCTCTAAGTTTCTACTGTTATTCAAGGTTTAGTCACGAATGTTTAGATGTTTTTAAAAATGTAAGCTTTTAAAAATATTCTATTTTATTTGAAACAAATAGTACATTTGATTTAAGCGTGGAAAAAAAGTAAATCTAGTTAGAATGTAGCAGAATCTATTAAATATTACAGTGTCTTACGTTATTTCTGTTATTTCCCTTTGTTTCCAAGGCATTTGTTCAGTTTTTCTTGTTTCTTCTCTCGTCATTTAGAAAGTTTCACTGTTGTAATAATTGAAGCTATTGTACAATGATTTAGTTCAGTGATGCCCAAAATACGGCCCGCGGGCCAGATGCGGCCCGCGACGTGCTTCCCTCCGGCCCGCAGAAACGTCGGCTTAAAATATAGAAAATTTCCCTCCCTAAAAAAAAGGTTGACAATGTATCTTTACCTACGTTGGCAACTTTTTTTAAATGGATTGCTGCGATGGCTTTTAACTTTTTTTTTTTTTTTTTTTTTGCGGAGTGGTTATGAAATAGGATTTTTTGTGGGACATGCCAGCCATAATGTTTGTTTCATACAGAAACTGCGGCTGTTGTACAAAACCAACAAAACATAAATAGAACTTACGCCATATTCTGACGTGTTACAAGAACATCCCCACAATTAATATAAGTACTAGATACTCGTGTCTCAAAAAAAAAAAGTTTCAGATCAATTTCATTAACTTTATGTATGTTTTTCGATCATGTGGCCCACGATACTAGTGTTGGAAGTAAAAAAAAAGGCCCCACAGATTGAATTAGGTTGGGCATTACTGATTTAGTTTTTCAATATATTTTATTTAAACACAGAATGAAACTTTTGCTGTTGGCTCTGGTTCTCACTGCCTCCATCTGTATCAAGACGTCAGAGGCCCTGGCATGTACTGCCAACTTTTGTCAGTTGGTGGACTGCATGCCATATACTTCTGAGAACTGTGTTGGGAAAATTGTTAAGAATGGCGGCATGTGTGGCTGCTGTGACGCTTGTTTGAAGGTTCTAAGTAGGTCATATTATTTATCTATCTATCTATCTATCTATCTATCTATCTATCTATCTATCTATCTATCTATCTATCTATCTATCTATCTATCTATCTATAAATATCCATCAATCTCTCTCTATATATATATTTCATTCTTTTTTTTTTAAAACGTCATTCCCTGTCAAAACCTGTAAGAAAAACGGTAGCAAAGCGATTGAACTTAAGCGAGACAGTGTCTAATCGCCATTATCAATCTCCATTAAAATGTCTAGACAAAAACCTTACAGTTGTGTATAATGCATGTGTTTCTCCGTACAAGTTAAGGGCATGGGCTTCTCAGACCGGTTAAAAATGAATTCAGCAAGTCAGGGTACAGTGATTAACATAATACACGACTTCCTCTTTCTCACTGCAATGGGGAAGTCGAATAAATATGAAATACAGAATTAGATTTAAACTTGCTAAGACCCTAAGCTATTTAAGATATATTGGGCTCCTTTGAAATCAACATAAAGCAATTAATTTCTTTGCTTTTTCTTCAAAAGTACGTTTAAACTAACCAAACATGAATCAATACACAAAAATACTCAATTAGTCAATTGATTATTGGTAATTAATCATTTTGTTTTACATAGAATAAGGGAAATAGCCTGTACGTTAATTATACATATAGTTTTAAGGACGGAGTTCTTCACCTTTAGATAAGCTTTAATTTTTTTTCAAAAGAATTTGTTATATTTTTGCTTGTTACTAACACACTAGAAATAGGAATGTCAGACATCATTCAAAAGGAGCTTAACCCCAATGACCAATGACACCCCCCTAGCCATGACAACCTTCGAAAATTATAAAATAATCAAATTTCATTCGTATCTTCTAGTTCAAATTGACAAACAATGCCATAACTAATGCATTGACCTCAATTGAACGCAATTTTTGACAACCTCTACAATAAACAGCGGTGTTTGTATCTATTTAAGTTTGTTCACTTGCAAATCTGTTGGACCTCATTAAGTCTTGTACATTTTTTTTTAAGAAAGCGTTTCCGTTAATCAACATTAAGTGGATTTAGCATCTCGTAAAAGAGAGAAATACTCTTCTTTGAAGCAGATGCAATTTTCTAAAAACCAGAACTAAAATATCGCTTTGTCTGAGATGCTGTCCATCTACAACTTTTAATTTACATAAATTTCACAACTAATTTTAATCCTAGCTTTTAAAAGCTTCAATGAGATGCATTGATTCCTCCTTTCTAAGGTTTTGTCCACCTTTCTGTCCTCCATTTTGTCATCTCGTCTTCCTTCAAGTCTTCCTTTCTGTCTTCCATGCTGTCTTTCTGTCTTCCTTTCTGTCTTCCATGCTGTCTTTCTGTCTTCCTTATTGTCTTACTTTCTTCCTTTCTGTCGGGAGCTCACTTTAGACGTATCCCACACGAACGAAGTCCTTGAACTTTGGATTATTTTTAAAGTTTACTTCCTGTCAAATCCTAAAATTCTGCGTTATTCAACAAGAAATCGTTTTAAAGTTCAAGTATTGAAAAGTATGTCAAGCTGAAAGGTGTAAAGGAACTTTATTACTTTGACTTTTTATTCATCATCATAAGTTATGGAAAATCTAGAAGTTGACTTTTCTGTTTGTCTATGACTGTCATCATGTTGTCAAAACTTGAGGCTTTCCAACATTGTCGATGAGCTCTTGTAGATTTTAGTGGCAATATGTCGTGATAATGTTGGACTAGATTTTAGAGGCGATATTTCGTGAATTGGTAGGCTACATTTTAGTGGCAATATGTCGTCAATTGGTGGACTAGATTTTAGCGGCAATATGTGAAATGGTAGACTAGATTTTAGTGGCAATATGTCTTAAAATGGTGTACTAAATTTAATCAGATTATGATTATGTCTGGTCTGTTGATAATTTTCCCCCCAATGAACCCCGGAACAACCAATCTTCAGTTGTTGACTCCGAGGTGTCCTCGAGTTTTAAAACATCCTAGAATGAAAAGAAAGAGCGAGGTATCAGTAAGTGATCATGTTACTAGTGTCGGGAAGATATATAAATCTGCAAGCACATCTTAATTATAAAATCTTTTAGGTTTCAATTCGGAGATTGAATACTTGCAGCACTATTTTTTACGAATGCGAAATGAGTATAAAAAAACACTTATATTCATGTTCGATAGTTATGTTTATTTCTCAGTCTATGCGAGTATACATTTATTGGCGTGTGTTTAGTTACATAACAAGAGAACACACAGCGAAACCTTGGATAACTGGGTTGCTGAGCATCTAAAGGAAAGAAAATAAATATTTCTCCTTAATACCCCCACCCTGTGAGTTCACAAAGGCAGTAGCGTAGCTAGGGTGGAAAGAGGAGGGGGGGGGAAGAATTTGAAAATCCCACCTTGGCTCCCACTTGAGGGAGGCCCCTAAACGAGTGTTTATTACATTAAAAAATAAATATTACGCAAAATGCAGGTGCCTCCAAAGAGATCAAACCCCCAGGGCCCCCAAACGATGGAAAATTCCTAGTTAGCCCCTGCATAAAGGATATTTTAACGGACTGAGCATTATTATAGCATAAAAAGGTGCGCAAGGCAATAGTAATTAAAAAAAAACAAACTATTCGACCCTCGGCAAAGCATACGCTACTATTTAGTAACGGGTGAACACTTCCTGAAAGACACAGTTGTCCAAGTGGGGCATCTCTAGTCTGACTTGCAGAAACAAAAAGAGTTATCTTTACATGACTTTTTCATCGAGGGTTAGAGAGTCGGCGTGCGTGTGTGTCCCGCATGGTTGGGCGACGAAGAGAATTATATATAGAGAGCCTTTTTGTTGTGATGTAGTTTCAAAGAAATGAAACCACACATATTTGTGTTTACAGATCCAGGTGATACGTGCTTCAGTCTCATCCTAATGGGAGCCCCTAATACAGTGACCTGCCCTGATAATTACCACTGTGATCCTGTGACTCTCAAATGTATCGCTAACAACTAAATGGATTCGATGACATAGAGTGCTGGGTTACAAGTTAAAGGATGATTTATATGTAAGATTAGTTTGAATGGAGTCTACAGCAAGCAGACGACACCAATGACATCATGTTGTGTAATACATTCCTTTTGTTTGTCATGGAGTACTGTGTTATATATATAACTTTATATATATATACTTCTTCTTGCAATAAATGCTCATTAATTTATATGTAAGAGTTTCTTGTTCATATATAAATGTCACTTTGTTCTCGCGTTTTTAATATTGGTTGCTGTTTTTGTTTTATTAACTTACATTTTAAAGTGTAAAAATATTGGAAGATGTTGAGAATTTTTATTAATTAAGAAATCAGGCACTGCTGGTAAGGGAATGTGTGTATCTGATTTAAAGGTAATATGTTCATTGTGCTTTGTATCTACTTGGTCTTAATTAGAAATCTTCTTTTTACTCACTCCTTCCAACAGTCTGTCGATCTGTCTGCGTTGATTCCTTTTACATTTTGTTCCCCCACTTTTCATTCTCGTGGAGGTGTCCGAGAAAGTTCGAGATAAATGCTCTTAATGAACCATTGACCCATGAAAGGATTTTAACCTATAGCCTGGATGAAGGATAGGCTCGTTATCGTCCGTTGTGTCTGGAGGCCCCCCCCCTCCCCCCGTCAACTAGATAGTCATTTAATGGCATTTGTTTGTTTATTGGTCACGGTCCCTTGAGCCAATGCCATGGGTTTCCCTATCCAATGTGAGTTCAGAGGCCAAACCCACGAGGGGGTTGAACTCCATATTCCTATCAAGTTGAGACAATTATTCATTGTCGAAACAACGCATGATATAATTTTTAAAAAAATATTTAAAGAATAAGTGGTAACTAATTAATTTTGTTTTATATAAAAGTAGGAGATAAAACTTGCAATATTTAGAGATATAACAGCGAATGAACGGTTCTCTTTTTTTCTTCACTCTATATAACCTTTGTTTTTTCAATGTTTTGTTTATATTTAGCTTGTTATAAAATATGTACACTCGAAAATATAGTTATTATTTACTATGTTGCTGATTTGAAAAAAAAATGTACACAGGCACTGTCTATGAAATCAATACATTGAAAGTCAACCGGAAGTGTGTCATGTAACGTACGTTTTTTATTCAATGACTAGAAACGAAGCTCGTAATTTTTTTAAATTACTTTATCATGACTTTATGTGCTAAAAGAGGCAGCTGAAGATCTTGTACAAAGGCACGGGAAACGCATTTAAGACCAAATGGAAAGCTACTTGCCGAAGACAGACATAAACTGCGAAAAGACAAATTGGTATTTGGCAGGAAAAAAAAGTGTGTATTGTTTGTGGCAAAATATGTATGTCACAGTTAGATTATGCTTAAGTAAAGTAAAGTTCCCCCTTTCAGACCTTGCAATTTATGGCCATATCGCAGGGACTCGCAAAGAACTTCCTTCTGGAAACAGTACCAGGAAAAAGAAAGCGGCGGACATAAAAAGCGATGGTAAGCCAACATATAAGAATTAACAGGCCTGCCCTTGAAAAAAACGTTATCCTATCTTATCTTATATGATACAGACGTTACTTCAAAAAAGAGGATGATAACGTCCTACGCAAAAGACAAAACGGATGGAGAAAGACGGTTAACAGATCATATGTGGTGCCCCAATGGTTCAACAGATAAAGCGATAGATGAGGATGAAGATTTTCATTTATTACAAAGAAAAAAATCTCTTTATATAAATGAATAAACAATCTCCCTCAGAAGATTGAGCCCTCTGCCTTTGGCATTAAAACCAAAGACCTATCACAGAGCCACACAAAATACAGAGAATTAACAAACTTGCGTTTTTTTATACATACTTTTAATTAAAGTGCCTTCGAAAAAATAGAAATATTATTCTGCAAATATTGCTTCAAAATATTAAAACTTTCTTTACATTAAAACAATTTATGTGGCTTAAAACAATATTAGTAATGAAAAAAAAAGTTAATTCAGACAGTATATTTGATGATTAAATTTCAAAGGCTAGTGGTATTTATAATTTTTAACAGCTGTCTGCCTTAGTTAAATGACCTTTGCAGAGATTATTTTCATAATACAAAGATACAGAGAACTCTATTGATGTTTTAAGAACAAAATTTTGCAAATTTTATTCATGAAAAATCTTTTTTCAAATTAAATAGTCAAAATCGCATGAAGTAATAATGATATTTTTAGTTTCTATAATTTAAAAAAAACAATAACAGCGGGAGACCAATTTCCTCTGTATATGTCAGAATCAACATGCTTGGTGTATAGAAGACGCATCTATGTACATTTAAGGCTAACCCTATTTTAGAAATACATATATATATATATATATAAATTGTTATGTATTAGTCACAGAACCATATATTCAACTGAATTCATGAAATTAAGCCATTTCCTGTTTGTTTCCATTAAGATCGTATAATTACATTCCAAATCGAAATAATGCGCGTATTTTGATTTTAGTTATCTTATGTACATTTAAATAGAGTGATTTTGATTCTATATATCTAAAAATTTCAAAACAATACTTATGAAACGAGAGTACTCTTATGTTCGATGTTCAATTACTAGATCTAGATCTAACAATTAAATTATATGTTTCATAGGTTAGGGTGGGGAAAAAACCTTACTTCTTAGAATTACTTTACAAAACAACTCCTTGTCACTCTTGTGTCATCTTTCTTTAAAGTTTTTTGTCATATTTTTTGTAGTGTTAGAAGAAAGTTGCCCGTGTCCAGTCTAAATATATTTATCTATGCTATTTTTATTTTGTTAATTAAATTTTAATCAGTAACATTCTTTTTTTTAAATGTAATTTCACGAATTACAATATTGCAAACAATGTTTAAACATTTAATGAGTCCAAAGACTCATAAATATATGACGGATTACTATTAAACTTCTTCGATATTTCAGTTGAGTTCAAACTCACACAGGAACGTTGGGGACCCAACATCGCCCATACAGGAAATGTCATTCATTAAGAATACTCCAAAGTAATAACCAAGGTCCATGCAGTGCTCCCCGCCCCAGTAGTTGTCCGGTTGACCTTTGTGCCAGTTGAAGTACTGGACCTTCCCGCCACTGTGTTGAAACACCCACTTTGACTCCTCTAGCACGTCAGTCCCTCCGATGAAGACATTCGTATTCGGAGCCAGATTCTTAGACCTCAAAAATGTGACAATTGCTTTAAATTCATCCTCAGTGTCTATCTCGACCAAGTAACCTCCTTGGGATTCGCAGAACCCGTTCGCTTTATCAGCACTAACTCCACTAATCTTAGAGAGAAGGTATTGGTGTCCCCCGAAATCTAGCGGTTTAGGATCCATAGGCAGAACTTTATAGTCTAAATCTGGAATCTTTGAAATAGTCGCCTTTGAGGCGCTAAAATTTGGTAGCGCTAGGCTAGTTTCAGTTGTAATATTAACAACCTTATTCTCTTTGTTTCTGACGACAGCTCTGCATTGAAAGGTGTCGCCATTCTTCCATGTTTCAGTGTTAAACTGTACTGAGAAAGTTGAAGTGCCGTTACTTTTAATACTCCCCATACCTTCCAGGTCGAGCCTTGAAATATCCACTTTCTGTGTCTCATCCAGACTTGCTAGACGCGTGGCGGGTAGAAAGTATATTTCCAAGGCCATCACATTAAGAACGTCCGTCTGTGTACAGGGGAGACTAATCTCACAGTGCATAAATCCTTTTGCTGTCGTCATTTTGTTACTTGAAAAAACTCCAACTTGGAATGCTAGACATGTCTCTGGAAGAATATAGATATGTATACTCATCAATGCGTTTAATATTGTAACATATTGACATTGTGTGGTTAATAAATATAGTTAAGATTTGCAAAAAAATAGATATATAAGTAGTGGCTGAAGTAACATGTTAAGGTCACTAGTTTGAATTGAAACCTCTGCTGCCTTGAAGCTATACCCAATCACGATAAACAAAGAGGAAAAGTCAGGAGCCGGCGACCCTTAGACAGTTAGTAGCACAAAGTGCTATACCCTTGCTGAGCCTGCGACGCCGCTGACCCCAAACTGTATCGGCACTTGCGTACCTATGGATATATCAGCTGCGATGGGAGGGGGCGGAGGAACTGATGTGTGGGCGACAGCGTTCTGAACACAGCCAATGCCCAGACATTCATCTCATTCAAACGAATGAAAAAGGCATTAAGGGTCAATGGAATGATGGGTAATAAAAAAACATGGAATCGTGTGCTACATTTTTTTTTATATTGTGTGGTCTTATAATCTTAGTGTTCATCATTATCATAAAAATATACCTGGTTTTTTTTTCAGGATTTTTTTTCAAAGTTCTTATTAAAACAAATTTTTTAGTTCAAAGTATGTACTTTTCTTCCTAGGTTACTCACTACATTAACCCAAGCTAGATCAATGTCCGGTTGTACTTATTCATTGTGATATCCACTATAGAAGTAGTAATAATAAATAACTAATTATAATACGAAATACAATCATGATTCTAAACAGGTAATATTCAAAAAATCACTACTTTATGTTCAAACTAACTCCGTCAATGCCTATAGGGGTATCTCGCTGATACCAAGCCCTGGTAAAAGAGGAGAGGTTGTTGTAAGTCTAGCATCCACACATCACCAAACTATTGCAACAGCCGAGTCCTTGATCTCTTCCTAAAAGGTCATTCGCTTTTTGATTGCTTTTTGATGCACCAGACTCGAAATAACGTCTCCACATTTTTACCAAAGGGTCTTTCATTGGAAGTCTAACATGTACATCTAAACTCTCGCAAGCAAAAAATAAACCCCGAGTCCTAGTAAAAAAAAAAAAAAAACTAGAGCTAATTAACCAGACATAGAACAATAAGGCTTTGCTAAGTTTGATATTTGATCCAAGTTTCGCTGTTTTTTCTCCTAACAATCTTTTTTAGTCCTAGGCGAGGCCTCAACCAATTTGAGGCTCTATGCCAGCGGTTCTCAACCTTTTAAGCTCGGCGACCCCTTTTTACAATATACCACTCTGACGCGACCCCCCCCCCCCCAATAGACACACAGCAATAGAAGAATAGACAATAACAATCCTTATTTTTTGATGGTCTTAGGCGACCCATGGCAAATCGTCTATCGACTCCCCCCCCCCCCCCCCAGGTTCCACAGGTTGAGAACCCCTGCTCTATGCGGCTGCGTAGTTTTCCAATTCCAAGGCCGACTCTGCTCAATTGCTAATTAGCAAGCGGTCAATCAAAGTCAGCAAAGTGGTTTTAAAAGTTTTTTAGCTTTGTACCTGCGACATGTCAACACTAAAAAGACAATATTATATGAACATAGAAGTTCAACTTTTCTGGCGAAGAGGGTCGGGTAGAATTTCTTTTGCTGAAGCTTTTTGGGTCGTCTTGTTGCAGACGCATTTAGCCTAATCGGTTTAAGGAGTCCAATTTCAAATTGAAATGACGTTTTACTATAGGGCAATGTAAATTTTTTAAATATTGATAATATTGTCCTTTTTACAAAGCTTATATTAAGTCACTCAAACACTTAACCCAAAAAGTAAGCAGACAGCTGCAGAGTGAATACATAAACAATGTAATATCTAAAGATAACAACAAAAACCTATGGTCATACATTAAGTCTAAGAAAATGGAAACAACAGGCATAGCGCCATTAAAAGATGAACATAACATAATACATAATGATAATGAAACTAAAGCAAACATCCTAAACAAATACTTTGCATCAGCATTCTCAGCCCCAGGAGACAAAGACATACTACTGAATTTGAACCAAGTAGACAATATAGAAGATTTAGTAGTACAAGAAAATGGAATTCAAAAACTATTAGCCAACACCAAACCAAATAAAGCGTCTGGACCTGATGGTATTCCAGCTAGATTACTTAATGAACTAAAAGAACTAAGCAATGAGCTAGTCCCAGTGTTCAAAATACTCTTTCAGGCTTCACTAACCAGGGCAGAGTACCAAAGGACTGGAAAGAAGCTAATGTCACCCCCCTATTTAAAAAAGGAGAAAAATCTGACCCAGGAAACTACAGACCAGTATCACTTACCAGCATCACATGTAAAATCCTAGAACACATAATATGTAGCAACATCATAAACCACTTAGACAAACAAAATGTCCTCACACCATACCAACATGGCTTTAGGAAATATAGATCACGTGAAACACAACTAATAGGGCTAATTGATGATTTTTCTAAAGGTTTAGATAATAGTGAACAAATAGATGCTATCTTACTAGATTTTTCTAAGGCTTTTGACAAAGTTCACCACCATAGTTTGCTTAAAAAATTAAAATATTTTGGCATTAATGGTCCACTGCATCAGTGGATTAAAGATTTTCTGATATGGAGAGAACAAACTGCAATAATAAGTGGCTCTAAATCAACACCGATAACAGTAAACTCAGGTGTACCCTAAGGAACAGTCTTGGGTCCACTACTATTTTTAATTTACATAAATGATTTACCAAATTGCATTAGTTCAGGAACAAAAGTCAGATTATTTGCAGACGATTGCACAATATATAGAACAATAAAAACAACACAATACACAGATATTTTACAAAGAGAATTAAATGAATTACAGAAATGGGAATCAAATTGGAGCATGTCTTTCCACCCAGAAAAATGTCAGTTGTTAAGAGTAACAAAAAAACTAAAACAAATTAATTCCACCTATCTTATTCATGGCAAACCAGTAACACAGACTAAAAACGCAAAATACCTAGGTGTTATAATAAATGAAAAACTGTCATGGAATCCACATATTGATGAAACTATAAAAAAAAATCAAACAAAGCATTAGGTATTATTAAAAGAAATTTCTATAAATCAAATAAGAACATAAAACTAAAATGTTATTTAACCATGGTTAGGCCCATAATAGAATATGCATCCTCCGTTTGGGACCCCTCAACTCAAGAAAACATTAAGAAACTGGAACAGACACAAAATACAGCAGTGAGATTCATAACAAATGAATATTCACATTTGACTAGAGTAACACCTATAGTAAAATCACTAAATTTAGAAAGCCTTCAGGACAGAAGACTCAAAAGTAAAGTAGCAATTATACATAAAACACTGAACCATAATCTTCAAATACAAAAACAAAATTTAATAAAATACTCTGAAAGACACTAAGATAAAGGCACATACCTCGTCCCATATCCTAGTACAAATTTGTACAAATACTCCTTCTTCCCTAGTGCTATTAGAGCATGGAATGGGTTGCCTGTGCTAGCCAGGAAAACCAGTGACTTGGCAGAATTTAAGTCATTGGTTAATATGCATGACTAAATGCATGATAGGACGTAATCATATTCTTTTTTGAAGTAACGTCTGTATTATATAAGATAAGACTCTGTCTGTCTGGTAAAAAGTTTGTACATGTTATTTCTTCGAACTCCCAATCTCGGATCAAGTTGAGATTTCGCACAATTATTTTTTTTACCTGACAACACAAGAATGATATAGTTAATTAACCATTGGTATTTAATTATTTTGTTTAGTATCTCGAACAGGAGAAAAAAATTATATTTCACTGTACTTGACCGTAGTGGTGGTAAGAGCTGAATTAGTCCCCTTTATAGGTCGCCGCTTTAAAGTAAGCTTGAAACAATCTTCTTTTTTCATAAACACTTCACTAGTGGAGTGATTAGTATGTCCGCTTGAGAGGGTTTGAGTTAAGTTTTTGAATTCAGGTGTTTGCCTCCTTTTTCTATTATATCAATATATGTAAAAAGCGATTATGGTAAAATTTTCCCAGAAATCCCTTTCTCCCCACCCCTTTTTTTCCCAACTGTTCCAGATAAGTGATAGGATCATGGGGTATTGAGGATGCTAAAAGTGTGAAATAGTGCTAAACGAAATCAATTGCTAAAGATACTTCTAATCGCCGAGATGTATTGTTGTTGGTCCTCATCTAGTGCAAATTTATTGACATGACTGATGCAAATTTATTGACATGACTGATGCAAATTTATTGACATGACTGATGCAAATTTATTGACATGACTGATGCAAATTTATTGACATGACTGATGCAAATTTATTGACATGACTGATGCAAATTTATTGACATGACTGATGCAAATTTATTGACATCACTGATGCAAATTTATTGACATGACTGATGCAAATTTATTGACATGACTGATGCAAATTTATTGACATGACTGATGCAAATCTATTGACATGACTGATGCAAATCTATTGACATGACTGATGCAAATTTATTGACATGACTGATGCAAATTTATTGACATGACTGATGCAAATTTATTGACATGACTGATGCAAATTTATTGACATGACTGATGCAAATTTATTGACATCACTGATGCAAATTTATTGACATGACTGATGCAAATTTATTGACATGACTGATGCAAATTTATTGACATGACTGATGCAAATCTATTGACATGACTGATGCAAATCTATTGACATGACTGATGCAAATTTATTGACATGACTGATGCAAATTTATTGACATGACTGATGCAAATTTATTGACATGACTGATGCAAATTTATTGACATGACTGATGCAAATTTATTGACATGACTGATGCAAATTTATTAATACAATTACACTTTTTATAAGCTTTTTTTTTTTCTAAAAGTATTTGTATGTTTTTCTTGATATTAATGGAATCTCAAATATGAATCTATAATGAATTTGCAAATAAAAGGTTATTTATCTCCCTCTGTGACTTTCTTGTGAGCCTGTCTTAACTCCCTTGTAATAATTGCTGAGCTACACTAATTCAAGAAATCAATTTTTTTTTTTTTAAAGGAAACCTCAGAATTTGCGCTATTCAATTTTAGCTTTATCATCATAGGAATCCTTGGGCCTTAGGCCTCTTTTCTTTTCTTTGCCTCTTTTTGGGGCTTAATGTGCCTCTTGTATGGGCTTAATGTGCCTCTTGTATGGGCCATCTTGCCTCTTTTGTGGGCTTTTTTTTTTTTTTTCTTTTTTTTTTCCAATATGTTTTTATTTGTAAGTTCTCATAATTCACAAGTATTAAATCATAAACAATTGAAAATTGATTAACCTAAAAATACAACAATAATAACAGAAACATTATTTAATATCAAAGACATACTACCTAACCATCCTAGCCATTGAATCCATAAAAGACAGAACAATGATACAAGTATCCTCTACCCCAGAACAATCAACACAATATCAAATATCCCTGACCACCATCACCCCTTTTCTGGAAAACTACCTGAGCATTGTACAAGTATATGAAAATCAAACTAGATAATTCTCTACCCTAAAATCCATTATTTTTCTAAATGTCAATTCTAAGTGATTAGGATGAAAAACCTTATTATTATGTAGAGCTTTGAGCCAGCTAGCCCAAACAAGGTTCCTGTATTCGGAAACAATAATTAAGTTAAAGTTATGTATCCTTTTATTTTTTAGTTTTGGCAGCTTGTTTAATACAATTGACAAGTTAACATTTACATAGTTGCCACAGTTTGCTTCTAATAAGTCCCTTACAGTACTTCTAACTTGAAGGAATAATGGACATTCCAAATACATATGCCTCTCATTGTCAGCATTTTCAAGATGGCATAATATACAGGCACGGTCATTTGCTCGTCTTCTAACCATAGTGGTCATCCCAAAGATAAGTCTATAACTTATCTCTCTAGCTTTTGGTGGGATATGTTTGCTGTGTAGGTTTATGAATGTGTCCTTGAATTCTGTCACCCCAAGAACTCTCCCCCACTTAATCCTATTCACTAGACTTTCATGTAACAGCTTTTTAAGTGTTGTGTATGATTCTTTGGTTTTGTTGTGTATTAAATGTTCATTACCAGGTAAAATTCTGGAAATAGACCTGTAAAATGGATGAGTGACTGTACCAAAATAGTGAGAAGTATCATTGTGTATTGGAAGAAGGCTACTTAATCTTAAACCATATTAGTAAATTGTTAAGGGAAAGTTTATTGGGTTTCTAACTACTTGATCTACAAATTTTAGCCTTAGCGAATGTATTTTTGTCTTGACATCTTGTAAGTTTATCCCCCCCCCCCCATCCTCTTTGTTTTGAATGAGTGTAGTGTGCTTAATGCTCCTAATAGTGTTTTTAAATATAAAGCTTCTAATTAACTTGTTCAGCTTGTTTATGAATTTAGGAGGTGGCTCTGTAATGTTAGCTAAATAGACAATCTTTGGAATGACCAAACTATTTATCAATACAGCTCTACCAAATATTGTAGAACCTGTGTGCTTATAAAGTTTTAGCAAGTTTGAGGCTTTGACAAAAATATTCTCCCACTGGTCTTTACAATGGAATAAAGGATTACAGGTATAGATAATACCACAAATCTTGATTTTATCTACAATTTTGAAAGCGCAATTCTCTTTGCATTTCCATTTCCCTAGTCCCATTACAGAGGATTTATTTATATTTATTTTTGAACCACTAGCTTCTCCGAAGAGTGTAAATTTCTTTAGTATATTCTCAATATCTTGCTCTGAAGATGGAAAAAAAGTTGTATCATCCGCATAGGCTTTGACTTTGATGGTTGCGAAGGAGCGACCCGGTATATTAATCCCAATAATAGAGGGGTCAGATCTTATAGATTCCAAGAAGGGTTCCAAGCAAAGGATATACAAGAAGGGGGATAAGGGACAGCCTGTCTGACAGACCTTTGTATGAGGATACTCCTACTGAGAGAATGGTTAATTATCAATCTACTTGTTGCATTTGTATAGACAAGCTTTATATATCTGATTAACAGGGAACTTATTTTACATTTCTCAAGAACATTGAACAAGGAGCTATGGCTTACTCGGTCAAAGGCTTTTTCTTGATCTACAGATAAAAGAGACACATTGAGGTTTTTATCCTTACTGTACATGATAAAATCCCGTAAAAAATGCGTCATGCCGTCTATGTTTCTGCCAGGGATACAACAGTACTGGTCATATCCTATAAGTTGGTTTATGAGAGGTTTCATTCTTAGGAAAATCATTTTTGTGAAAAGTGTATAGTCTGTATTGAGAAGTGAAATGGGCCTAAAGTCGCTAGGTGAAGTGCTATTTTCAGATTTCTTGGGTAAAAGCGTGATGTATGCTTCGTTAAAATTTGAGGGACATTGTCCCAGTCGAATGGCGTCGCTATATAGTCGCAGTAAGAGAGGACCCAGTGCGGGGAAGAAGGTTTTATAGAGTTCAAAAGTTAAGCCATCTGGACCTGATGATTTATTGTTCTTAATCGAGTCCAGGGCAGTCCTGAGTTCGTCTAGCGTAAATGAACTCCCTAAAAGATCTTCATCTGTCTTGTCCAGCTGCTTGCAAAATTTTAGAAAATTATCTTGAGCATCAGTATATACTGGCTCTTCACTGTATATAGTAGTGAAGTGTTTTGTAAAAATATTCTTAATATCCTCATAATTATCTACTTTATTCCCCTCACTATCTATGATGTTGTTTATTATTTTACTTGATTGCACATTCTGTTCAAACGATAGGAATAGTTTACTAGGACCTTCATTACTTAAGTAATTTTTACACCTAATCTCAGCACCCCTATAAGTATACTTGTTTAATTCTTCTAGTTTTAAAAGAGTTTCTGTTTTAACGATTTCATCATCCGTGTGTAATAATGTGGATTTGAGTTGTTCATATTCTTGCCTCCTACGTCCCTGAACTAATGTAGATATTAACTGGCTTTGCTGCTTGATAGAACTTTTTAGGAGTGGCCATGTCTGTGTTAAATCGAAATGTGGATCATGTATATCTTGTAAGTAAGAATTTAGATTAGCAGAAACTAACTCCACGAAAAGGGGAATTTCCAACAGCGAATTGTTAAATTTCCAGTGGGATGACTTAATTTCTTTGTTTTTTGTGTCCAAAGTAACTAACACCGCTTTGTGGTCTGTGTATTCTAATGTTTCTTCCAAATGCGACACCCGACTTATATAGAAATGATTAGGAGCATACACTCTATCTAAGCGTGTCGAGACGGGGTATGACTTATGCACCATGGTAGTGTCACGACCCTTAGGTTCTAGTGTCCTGTAAGCGTCAACTAAATGAAAATTCCTCTCTATCTTCTCTAAGAAATTAAGATTCGGAAAGGTTTTATGAGAGGCAGGTCCCACTGCCAAAGTAGTCTGTTTATCTAATGCAGAAGTTATGTAGTTGAAATCCCCCCCTATGATTAGCGTATCCTCTCTATAATTGTTATTTAGTATATCGATCAAATTTTCATAAAAATCCTGTTTTTCCGCTCTCTTTGCTGGTGCGTAGATGTTTGCAAGTGTAAATGTTTGATTTCCTGATTCTACTCTAATGATTACTATTCTTCCCCTGGTGTCCTTAAATGCATGCACTACTTAGAGCCTATCTGAGACTAGAAAAATAGCTACCCCTCTACACTCGTTACCTAAGCTCAACCAGCCCTCTTTCGGCCCTATGTCTAGTGTCCTGAATTGCTCAGTACCATGATTTTTAAACGACTTTAATAAATCATTTTTAATATACATAATTATGGTGATGCCTATTATGAATAAAAAAAATTGATACTAAAACATGAGCAAACAGTGCAGGTTACGCCTATCTATGTAAAAACATTCAATACATACCCTGGCAGAAGACTTGTGATATTAACACTAAACCAAGAAGAAAAACCAATTCAAGAGTCGCCATCACTGAGGCAAATGTACCAACAAGATTGTTTCAAAAAAAAAAAAAAGATTAGTCTATTAAGCCTCACTTGTTCACTGTTGGACTGTCAATTAAAGTCAAGACAGTGATTCTAAATCTATTGTACTGCTAGGAATCCAATAATATCTGAGTCACAGGGCCGAATTTACGGCTTTGACGAGAGCTCATCCGCCTCACGCAGCACACTCGAAAGGGGACCTCCATAAATTAAATAAAATTAACTCTTTCTCTCATAATTAACAATACCGTCGTTGATTTGACCCCATTAAATTCAATTAATTTTTTATTTATAAACTTTAAATTTGTGTTTTATAAAACGAGCATGCATTCTCCTATAAATCTATACCAAAAGTAACGTTTTCTGATTAACCTTTTTATTGTTTGTAGAAAGAAAAGTTTCTAAATAACTAATAATAACTATAAAATCTAATTGTCATAAGCAGCTCCCTGGCACAGTGGTTAGCGTGTTGGCTTGAGAAAGCTAACGTGTCCTTAGCCCTCGAGTTCGAATTCAGGTCGCTCCTTTTTTTAAAAATAAATACATTTAAAAAGCGATCACCGAGATACCCCCTTCTTTCTCTCCCTATCCTTCTTTTCCCAACTGGTCCAGGTAAGTGATAGGATCATAGCAAAATGAGGATGCTAAAAAAGGAAATGGACCTCATTCAACAATCGTAAACAAACAACATTGAGTCTTATTTTATTTTATTTTTAATAGTCTATGTTTCTAATTGATCCGTGTACAAACTCACATAAGAACATTGGGGGCTCAATTATGCCTGTACAAGAAATATCATTCATACTGACGCCAGCTTGGAATTTCCTTAACACTATACAATCCTCCTCGCCTCCCAAATTGTTTGGTTCCCCTACATTCCATTTGAAGAACGGCACTTCCTTGTCACTGTATTGAAATACCCACTTTAACTCCTCCACGGCGTCAGTTCCTCCTACATACACATTCGCATATATATATCGATGCCTTTATCATTTAAAAAATTGACAATCGCTACAAACTCGTCCTCATCTTCTATCTCGACCAGGTAACCTCCTCAAGACTCACAGAACTTATTTACTTAATCGTAGCCAAATCCACGAATCTAGGACACTTAGTACTGGTGCCCATTGTAATCCAGTGGGTTTGGATTCAAAATAAGATCCTCGCTGCCGGATCATGAATTATGTGTCGGGGTCGGCTCTGTGACGATAACTCTGGGTAACTCTAGACTAGTTTTAATTTTAATGTTAACAAACTTATTTCGTTTGTTTCTGGCGACATCCCTGCATTGAAAGGTGTCGCCTTTCTTCAATGTTTCCGTATTAAATTGTATTGAGAAAGTTGAAGTGCCGTTTCTTGTAAGACTTCCCATTTCCCCCAGCCTTGTGGTATCGACTTTCTGTGTCTCATCCAGTCTTGCTAGACGTGCGGTATATTTCCAAGGCCATCACCTTAAGAACGTCCGTCTGTGGACAGGGGAGACTAATCTCACAGTGCGTAAATTCTCTTGCTGTCGTCGATTTGTTACCTGAAAAAAACGCCATTTTGGAATGTAACACATGTCTCTGGAAGAATGAAGACAGTAATACATTTCCATGCCTTTTAATACATGAATACACATGTAGCGACATCCTAAGGTCATTTAAAGATTATTAAATGTGATATCGAATACGCTAAACAATAAATAAATTTAAAATATCAATAAATATATCATAGATAAATTTGTTATCAAATTATATTAAACGAATACCTATGAGGTTATTTAATATATTAATATATTGGACACAAATATAATAAGTTAATTCGTATCTTGAAATATTGATGAAATAAGCAATACTTTATCTCCAAGTCAATAATTATGACATGTAATTCCCACTCTTCCAAATTCTAAATATATCGAAAAAGTTTTTATCAAAACTCGTTATACCTCGACTAGACTTAATCCATTATACTCCCGGAGGAGCATAGAGCTGCAACAGAACTTCGTCGTCAGACTCTGTTCTAGGCTATTCCACGCAGCTGGGTTCATGTCCATCCTGTTGCCTTTTGGTCTACTGACCTCCTCCCTGTTTGCTTTGGTCTCTCAGTCTTTCTCTGCTCCCTGTGGGTTCCAGTCTAGAGCCAGTCTTCAGGGCCGGCCTTAGACCGCTGCAACTTATGTGGGCCCCGCACTTTCATAGGCTCCGCGCTAAATCTAAGTGTAAATTATTAAATTAAACCATTATAACTTTTATATAATAGCAGGGTTTCCGCGGCGTCCTGATTTTCAAGTGCCTCTAGAAAATCTCCTGAAAAGGCAAAATATACGAAAAAGTCAGGAAATCTACTGAAATTATTAAAATCTCCTGAAAAATGGACAAAATTGTCATTTTCGTGGTGACAATAAATAAAAACAGCATTGTGAGCTTTCATTGAATAAAAATGTTTTACAAAGACAAAAGTATTTTCTAATTTAAAAAATCTTAATTTTGACATTATGTTTATCCGTACCCAGAATAGGCTCCACGCAATTCGTTTCGCATAGGTCCCCGCAATTGTTAGGGCCGGCCCTGATGTCTTAGGCCCCGAGCTAATTCTAGGTGTCAAGTATTAAATTAAACCATTGTAACTTATATTACTACTGATTTTCCAGGAGCTCAGGGAAATCTACTGAAATCATAGAAATCTCATGAAAATAGACACAAATTGTCATATTGGGGTGTTCTTTAATTACTTGGTGACCAGACACCTCATCATACGAGACATTTCACCATTGCGACATTTCGTCATTATAGCAATTCATCATTGCACATTTCAACATTACAGCAATTCATCATTTTAGTATTTCATCACCATAAGATTTCATCATTGCATAAAGTGCATTTTGCAAACATAAGTACATGTAGGTGTAATTAAGTAATTAACATACTGAGCAATGTTGGCAACATGTTGAAGCAGTTTGCAGTTTTGTTGCACAGTGCAACTAATGGTACAAAAATTTAACAGGATTATAATAATTATAGCTTTTATATAGCGTTACTTTCATGCTTTGGTCCAATCTCATTTGTGGACCAGTGGGGGGAGGGGGTATGTAGGAGTTGGTTTTCCGTGCTGCCTCTAGGCCAGCGGTTCTCAACCTTTTATGCTCGGCGACCCCTTTCTACAATCCCCCACTCTGCCGCGACCCTCCCCCCCCCCACACATACAGCAATAGAAGAGTAGACAATAACAATCCATATTTTCGATGGTCTTAGGCGACCCCTGACAAATCGTCAATCGACCCCTAAGGGGGTCGCGACCCACAGGTTGAGAACCCCTGCTTTAGGCGCTCAGTAAACACAACTCTACCCGAGTCGGGTGTCGAACCCCAAGCCAAGCCAAGTTCAAGCGCACTTAGCCTCTCGACCACGTTTCCCACTGGAATTGGGATGTAAAGTACATGTGTACAGGTAATTAAATTACAGGACATATAGGTTTCACCCATTTTGGCTACTTATCCTTAATACTAATAAATTTTAAAAAAATGATGCTATGTATGTGCAGTCCCCTTAACCATTTAACTGAAATGCGCGGCATCCTATTTAAAATAAAATCATAGTCTTGTAAATAACATACATAAGTCATAGAATAGTATGGATGTTGAAATAAACTACCCTATATACCAAGCTACTTCCTGTGAGTAACACGGCACTAGTCAGCGCTACTCCTTGAAATTGAGAGTAACCCCGCACGGAAAGTTAATAATGTGTTTGGAATACATACAACAGGGCAACTAAATTATATAACAACGTGAAGAGCCAGATTACATGATAGTGACGTAATATTTAATTTATTTAAAAACAAATTCCAGACACTCAATTGGGTGCCCCCCTCAAGTGGGGGCCGGGGTATCTTGAAATTCTCTCCTCTTGCCCCCTTACCCACCTAAGCTACGCCACTGTAAGAAATTTCTTTGCAACGCCAGTTTTTCTGTGATTTTAAGATCACAGGCATCTTAGTGATGAACTGTGATGGTGATGAAATGCTATAATGTTGAAATGTACAATGATGAATTTCTATAATGATGAAATGTTGCAATGATGAAATGTCTCGTGTCTCGGGAACCCAATTACTTGAGGCAAACAATTCACAAAGATAGATTGAAAAATTTGGCAATTATTGCTATTGCTGTTAAGCTTGATCTATGTAGGAAACACCAATGTTGATTATATACTGTGTGATTTTGCTACACTCGTAAAGTTACTTTGATGGTGATATTGTACTTTAGTAAAGAATGAATATAATGCTAAGACGAATTTATTTTCTAATACGAAATCTTAATAATCACTTATTATCCTTATCCCTATCCAGACTGGGCCCCGTGCAATCCGTTTCACATAGGGCACCGCAATTGTTATGCCCGGCTCTGCCTGTCTTGCAATGTTGTCAGCTGTTCCTCGCTTTGCCTGCCCAATTTTATGTCGTTTGACTTTTTGTTCTATTGGTGTTTACTGAGTTGTTTCCCATAGGATGTACGTTTTGATTGGCTGACACAAATCATATGACGTTGGCGAATGTCTCGACCACGCTTCCCAAATTGACATTTCCTGTAGTTATATACTAATTAGATAGGATACCTTAAACTATTATTGACCTCAATCCTCTCTTCTTGATATGGCATTAAATTAACGTAGTTATTGCAATATTGATAATACATTAAAGAAAACGTTCGTATTTATTTAAATTGACTTTCTCTTCCGCCTTTTTTCTTCTATCTTTTTTTTTTTTATTCAGTACGCTTTTGCACCATTCCTAATTCACATCATTCTGCGCACTTGTTTACTTGCAATATCAACCTTTTGCTGCTGCAAAGCGGCTAAAACAACACGGGAGACAACAGTTACGGTGGGAGAGGTCTTCGCACCTTACTGATCAGCTACCGCTCGCCTCAACCTGGGCAGCCCTCAGTCAGTTAGGTGCTGATCCCTCACAGCCTGCCTGCTCTAATCGGTGCTTAGAGCTTAGTTTAAAACGACAAGTAGGCTGGAGATTCGCACCAACAACAATAGAAGAAAAATTAAACTGAAAAAAAAAATCCCGTCATGCGACTGGCCACATGGAGTGTCAGGATACTGTGTCCTGGTCTCACTGATGATCTTAGGCAGGTTGACGACGCAAGAAAGACGGCAGTCATTAACAACGAGCTGAAAAGGCTACATATTGACATTGCAGCCCTGCAAGAAACCCGACTGACCAAAAATAGCATGCTCCGCGAGGCTGACTAAACTTTGTTTTGGGAAGGGAAAGCACAGGATAAGACTCGAATACATGGTGTGGGCTTTGCTGTCAAGAACAGTCTTCTTTCCATGATAGTCCCTCCAGTTGGTGGCTCGGAACAGCTAATAAGCATAAGTATGATGACAGCTGATCTGGAAAAGTCCCTCTAATTAGTGCATATGCACCCACACTGTGTCCGCTTCAGGAGGACAAAGAAAAGTTCTATGAAGACCTCAAAGAAGCGATTGCGAACATTCCTCAAAAAGAGCATATGATCCTTCTAGGTCAGGGGTGGGCAAATTACACATGCGGCCCGCCGGAATGTTTTATGCTGCCCGCCGACACCTACAGAAATCAGGTGTGCCCACAGAATATACTTAAAAAATGCAAAAATATTAAAAATAATATAAATATAAATGAGTGAAACTGTCATTATAAAAATTTTCAAGTAAACGAAGATTATGCTTATTGGATTATTAATATACAATACACTCAATTCAAGACACAATTTCTGATCAGTATTTATTCAATGCTATGAAAAACTGTGTTGAATGTTGGGTAGGCTTGGAACAAGATGGCAAGGGTGACAACTGGTGGGGCTCGATCCTTAACTGTGTAAAGTTGTTTTTTTTTAATACCCCAACCATAAACTTTAAACAGGAAAGTTTGCACAAAGCTGCATAAAATATTAATAAATGTTTGGTACGATAATAAAATAATAAAACTTATTAGTGTTAGGGCTAATAGCCACAGGTAATTCCGATTATGAACAAACTAATCCAATATATCCGCTATCTTAGCATGGGCAAAGTAAACGAGAACAATATAAAATCTCCAGGAAGAAACTGTTAAGTTACTTGAAGGACATTGACTGTGACTTTGTTACCAATGTTTCTAATGAAGAGTGGAAGACAGATTTCAGGTTTCATAATTACCATTGCAATGAGTTTTATTCATATGAAATGTAAATGGATGCTAAATCTTTTCAAACAAGGCCTTCCCATTTCTACAAGCAAGCAAAAGAAAACTGGTTTTGTCATTTTCCTTTGCTGAAAGGTGAAACTATTGCTAGTGAAAGGATTAAAAGTACAACACTTATTTAGATCCCTTAATTTTGCAATTTATAAAAGCAAATTTTAAGACCTCAAGAACCAGTTTTTAATACCATTAGCTCACCATTTAGCGCAGAAGCTGATTGAGCTCCAGAGGACATAACTCCGAGCAAAGAGAAGCTCCAGTCAGTACTTCCACATGAGTCTTATGAGTGCCAGAAGCTGTATGTCAACACTCTAAAATCTTTGCTGCTGTTCACACTTTTTGTATACACATACATCTTCTTCTTTGTTCTCATTTTACTTGTTGGATGGTTCAGATTAGTAATCCTATATCTGAGATGAACCGCGCAATGGTTTCCAGATCAGGCAGTTCTCCGAATAGTTTTGGTTCTATAGGAGGACTTTGGGGCCAGAGTCCATTTCGGGTTTCTTGATTTAGTATGCACCATTGAAGGACATGGTCAGCATTCTCTGGTGATGCTCCACAAGGGCAAGTTTCGCTCGTCCTGACATTTAACTTCCGGAACATATATTGTCTCATTCAGTGAGCAAGAATTTTTTTTCGGGGGGGGGGGGGAACTAAACAAGTATAAGTACTGGTCAATTTTGACTGACTGTAATTTGACAGCAGTCACAAGGGTAACAACTAGTAAGCTAGTTCCACAGTTCCGGAGCATTATGTACGAGTGTAAAAAGTAAAATACTGCAAATTAAGTATAACTGTATATTTGTGGGGTTATTGTAATATAAAAAAAGAACAGTAATTTAAAAAAAAATCTTAATTTGATTTCGAAAATTGCAAACTCTTGCTGTTATTCCTTAGGAAGAGACGTGAACATAATACAGTGTAAATATGAATTAAAAGTCATTCTACACAGTTAGCTAGAGTATCTTTTTAATTTATATATATATATATATATATGCGGCCCGCAATTCCCAAATTAAAAGAAATGCGGCCCTCGATCCAAAAAGGTTGCCCACCCCCTGTTCTAGGTGACTTCAATACCAAAGTAGCATCAGATCACACTACCTGGCCAGACTGCCTTGGGCTTTTTTGGAATCGGAAGGATGAATGAGAACAGACAAAGACTGCACATACCATAAGCTCTGCATTACCAACACATACTTCAGAACAAAACCACAGCACTGAGTCTCATGGAGGCACCCTAGGTCTGGGCACTGTCACCAGCTGGATATGATACTGACACGATGTAATTATGATGAAACCATTGTGTAATTATGATGAAATCATGATGTAATTATGTTGAAACCATGATGCAATTATGATGAAATCATGATGTAATTATGTTGAAACCATGATGTAATTATGATGAAACCATTTTGTAATTATGTTGAAACCATGATGTAATTATGATGAAACCATTTTGTAATTATGACGAAACCATGATGTAATTATGATGAAATCATGATGTAATTATGTTGAAACCATGATGCAATTATGATGAAATCATGATGTAATTATGTTGAAACCATGATGCAATTATGATGAAACCATTTTGTAATTATGACGAAACCATGATGTAATTATGATGAAGAAAAAATGAAATAAAAGTTCGGGTTCATATAAGCAAGAGACTGAGAGACGGTTAGTGTTAGGCATTGTGCGGGTAATTACGTCTGATTTAACATTTCATAGGATCGATGCAGATGAGTCGATGTTATCACGTATGATTATAAAATGAAAGTGATATATTTTAAGTGTGGTGAGGTTGTTGTTTTTTTTTAAATCATAAACTTCATTTTTCTTTTTATACATTAATACTCAAAGATTTATATCCTGAAGAGAGGCGCGATGGCTGAGTGATAAAGTGCTTGGCCTCCGACCCGTGGCCAGGGGTTCGAATCCTGGTGAAGACTGGGATTTTTAATTTCAGGATCTTCGGGCGCCTCTTAGTCCACCCAGCTCTAATGGGTACCTGACATTAGTTGGGGAAAAGTAAAAATCGGTTGGTCGTTGGGCTGGCCACACGACACCCTTTTTAACCGAAGTCCACAGAAACAGATGACCTTTACATCATCTTCTCTATAGACCACATGGTCTGAAGGGGAACTTGGCTTAAAGATGAAAATATTTATTAAAATACAAAGTCTATTTTATTTGTAAAAGAAGTCTCTGAGCTTTATTTAACATTTTACAATGAAAGTTAAGTAATGCACCTACAAGGGTGCGTCGGGCTAGTTTTTAGGAGTACCGGATTTGAAACTAAAACGAACAACCATCAACAATCAGGTATAAGGTAAGACAATTAATCAAGTCTTGTTGAGAAACGGTGAAACAATATATATATATATATATATATATATATATATATATTAAAAAATAAGCACCTAATAATTTAAGTTTTTTTCTCTATACCAGTGAGGGTGATATGGGGTGATATGGCGCCTGAGTTAATCTTTATAGGGCAAAACTGTTACGCTATCCGCCTTTAAGCCGAAAAAAAAAAAATCGCCTTTTCAATCGGTTGTCTACCATTCTAAATTCGTGTACAGCTGTCGAATGGTAATAAGTTCTTAACCATCATATATATATATACATATATGTATATATAAAGACTTTTCTTTCAGATCCGCCTAACTTAATCTTCACCTCGATTATACATACATCAAAATGTAATCCCTTTTTTTTTTTAAATTAAAGCCTTATTCAACGCCTCGTGACAATGGACGCGTGAAAGCACAGTGTTGTTTCTATGAATCATGAAACAAAAACAACGAAATAATAAACTGAACCAAACAATTGATACGCTTCTTAATTTAATTTTTTGTTTTAAACCATTTGTTGGACGATTTTTATTGAATAGGTTTTAAGCATTTCCAGCGAGATCAAATTCACACATAAACATCGGGGCCCCCAGCTTGCCCTTACATGAAATGTCATTCATAGCAATGCCTGATGGGATATTCCTCAGCACCATGCAATCCTCGCCTCCCAAATTGTTAGGTTCGCCTGTGTCCCATTTGAAGTACTCCACTTCGTTGTTGCTGTGCTGAAATACCCACTTTGATTCCTCGGCGGCGTCAGTGCCTCCTATGTAAACGCTGGCATAATCATCGATATTTTTTTCCTTCAAGAAATTGACGATTGCTACAAACTCTTCTTCGTTGTTAATCTCGACCAGGTAACCTCCTTGGGACTCACAGAACTTATTCGCCTTATCGCTGCTAAGTCCTCGAATATCAGACAGGTAGTACTGATGCCGATCGTAGTCCAGTGGGTTGACATCCATAATCAGATCTTTGAGCTCGGATACCGGAGCTTTTATCGGGGTCGGCTCTGTAGCACAGACAGTTGGTAACTCTAGACTAGTTTCAACTGTAATGTTAACAACCTTATTTCCTTTGCTTCTGACGACGGCCCTGCACTGAAAGGTGTCGCCATTCTTCAATGTTTCCGTATTAAACTGTAATGAGAAAGTTGAAGTGCCGTTTCTTTTAATGCTTCCTATACCCCCCATGTCGAGAGTGCTTGCGAGCCCTGTGATATCGACTTTCTGTGTCTCATCCAGTCTTGCCAGACGTGCGGAGGGTATAGAGTATATTTCCAAGGCCATCACCTTAAGAACGTCCGTCTGTGGACAGGGGAGACTAATCTCACAGTGCATAAATCCTCTTGTTGTCGTCATTTTGTTACTTGAAAAAACGCCACTTTGGAATGTGACACATGTCTCTGGGAAAAATATAGGCGTTATATTAATATACTTAATACATTAATTAAATAGGGCTGCGGTGCTGAGTGATTAATCGCTTGGGTTCCGAACCCGGGATTATTAGGGCGCCCCTGAGTCCACCCAACTATAATGGGTACTGACTTAAGTTGGGGAAAGTAAAGGCGGTTGGTTCGTTGTGCTGGCCACGTGACACCCTGCTTGTTAACCGTTGGCCAAAGAAACAGATAATCATAATTAACATCATGTGTCCTATACACCACTACGTATTGTTGTGTAATAATCCCTCACTCAAATGGAGTTGGATGATGATGATGATTATGATGTAATAAGTTAACTTATATTCAAAATTTAAGCACTTAAAACCTTACTATAAATTAACACATTGCCAACTCTAAAATAAAGAATGCATGCACATGTACTATCACGTAATCAAAACTTAAAATTATAAAAGTTGCACACATTCATGTTTCTGTTCATGATGAGTTTCATACAATGAAAACTTATCTATATAATTGCAAGCTTTGTCATGTAACCGGTTTACAGAATAAAGATGTACTGATAAATTTAGTTTTAAAAATCATCCATAAACTAAATAATTTTATATCTTTTATATCTTATCTTATCTTTTATAATACAGACGTTACTTCAAAAAAGAAGATGATTACGTCCTACGCGTCATGCATTCAGTCATCGTATTAACCAATGACTTAAATTCTGCCAAGTCACTGTCTAGCTCAGGCGAATTGGTACACTAGTACGTTTACATTGAATTAGGATGTCAATTAAATATCCCCTTTCAGACCTTGTAGTCTATAGGGTAGATGATGTAAAGGTCATCTGTTTCAGTGACCTACGGTTAACAAGGGTGTCATGTGGCCAGCAAAACGACCTACCGCCTTTACTTTTCCCTAACTAATGTCAGGTACCCATTAGAGCCGGGTGAACTCCGAGGCGCCCGAAAATCCCGAAATTAAAAATCCCAGTCTTAACCGGTCCCCGGTTCGGAAACCAAGTGCTTTACGGCTCAGCCACCGCGCCTCTTGATGTCAATGTGATTTATCTAAAACTATCACCCGATTTGATTTATCCATTTAACTAAAATAAACAAAAAACAATCTTAAGTTGCATCTGCCATTTCAAACTAAAAGGAAGAAGAGATTGGTTATATGCTCACGTCAATGGACCACGGTAGCTCCCATCGTACAGTTTGTTCTGATACCAAAGACTAAAGCCAGTATTTTTTTTCCTAGTAAGTTGTTTGGCACGATACCTACTGGAGGCCAATTAGCAAACGAAAGCTGCTGTGACTGGAAACATTTTGGAAATAAAATTCAGCAGCATGAGGTTTAATGTAAATCACGTGAAAATGTTTTTAAAATGTATTAAATGTTTCGGATGTTACTTCAGAGTTGAAGGTAATCTAATTCCTAGTCCAAACCTCCCGAAGGACGACGGGGGATAGCAGACGACCGAATGACAGTCCAACGCGCATACCGCACGGTTAGGCAGCCATCCATTTATATAAGCTTGTGTCATGTGGTTGGACTAAGCTCTGAGAATATCCAATGGTAGTCTTGGTTTCGCAATAAATAACTTGATGCTAGAACAAATTAGAAAAGAAAAACTACGCAAGAATTCTAGCAACTGTTCAGTACCGTGTTAAAAAAAACAAATTGGAATCAAATTGGAGCATGTCTTTCCACCCAAAAAAATGTCAGTTTTTAAGGCTATATGGGACACTTGAAACCTTTTTTTTTTTTATTTATTAATCAAATTACTCAAAACTTTATATGTATACTCCCTATGAAAAGCCATAAAAAAAAATTGGTTAAAAAAGGTTTTCTTATAATGGTTGTCATGGCAACGGCCGCCATATTGGATTATTGTTTATCGTTTTTAAATCGCTAGGGATTTAAAACTATTTAAGCTATTGCGAAACAAAAATATACAATGTGTAGACCAATCATACCAGAACATTTTCTATCAATTAGTTTTTAAATATAGTAAAAACTTTTTCTTTTTTTAGAATTTTTTTCCCAACCTTGCTAAAGAGAAACATTTTTTTTTTTCATTTTTCTAATATTTCATTACAATAAAGACAAAATATTAATTGAAATGTTTTAAAGAAGTTGTTGTACATGGTACAAATAATAAGCTGGACTGGATTGATTTCTATGCAGAATTAGTGAAGGAGTAGTAAAAGAAAGCGAATAAAAATAGTGTTTTGAGAAAATCGAAAAAAACGAAGACAAATTGTGAAAAGAGACACAGATGTAGGTACCTTACAAACAACAACAAAAAAAAGTTAAAAAGTAAGTAATAATTTGCCAATCAAGAAAATCATATTTTTATGTCCAGAAATGGTTGGGCTATTTAAATTATGTAAAATTAAAAATCGAAGTTTCTGACCTTTTTACCTAAATTTAGTGTCCCACATAGCCTTAAGAGTAACATAAATCTAAAACAAATTAATTCCACTTATCTTATTCATTTTAAACCAGTAACACAGACTAAAAACGCAAAATACCTAGGTGTTATAATAAATGAAAAACTGTCATGGAATCCACATTTTGATGAAACTATAAAAAAAATCACCTTGGTTATCTTATCTTATATAATACAGACGTTACTTCAAAAAAAAAAAGATGATAACGCTAATAACACAAGGCAACAACAAAAATTTTTTTTCTTGTTCCCTACAAGAAATTGTTTTTTTCTTGTTTCTTAGGTTCAGAACCCCTTTTATAATTCATTTATTCAGGCAAAACTTTGGTTTTGTCACTGCTGTCTAACATTTTCTGTTTTGCAGTGTATATGCATTTACATGTATGAATTGATTTTGTACCTTTAAATATATGTCTGAATTTTTTTAGATTTTTCAGATAAAATCATTGTGAATATTGATTGTTGATTGAAATCAGTGACTTCATTGACTTTATGTAAAATATGGCATCTAGAGGTTGCACCTATCCAGCAGATGCCTTCTGTTATGTTTGCGGCGAATTCATAAAGAAACGTGCGAAGAAACATTCTTTGACAACATCAGCAACAATGAAGGAAGCATATAAATCCTACTTTGGCATGCCAATTGGAGATCTAGATAAATCTTGGGCTCCACATGTGAGTTGTGACTGCTGCAAGAAGACATTAGAAGGTTGGTTCAGGGGGGAGAAGAGAAGCATGAAGTTTGCGATACCAAGAATTTTGGCGAGAGCCTACAGATCATCTGAACAACTGCTATTTTTGCATGGTAGATCCATCAAAGCGTCGATCTGGCAAAAAATGCAGCTGCTGTGCTCTATCCTGATATCCCTTCTTCGATCGCCCCAGTTCCACATTCCCCTGATCTTCCCATTCCCAAACCACCGCAGAATACACTGCCCTCGGAAGACAGCAGTATCGCTAGTGATGCTGAGGATGTTGATGTTTTTCAAGCGGATGATGAAGGAATACCTCACTTTCTTAACCAAGATGACCTCAATGATTTAGTGAGAGATCTTGGTCTCACCAAAGCTAAAGCTGAGCTTCTGACATCCCGACTGAAACAGTGGAACCTGTTAGATGAGAGTGTTCAAGTTACATGTCAGAGAAAACGTCATCAAAGATTTTCAGTCTTTTTCACCCTTCATGATAACCTTTGCTACTGCCATGATGTGAAAGGTCTGTTCGATGCAATAGGGATACCCTGCAACCCACAGGATTGGCGTCTCTTCATCGATAGTTCTTCCCGCAGCCTGAAAGCTGTTCTTCTCCACAATGGCAATCAGCTACCTTCTATCCCAGTGGCTCACTCACCAAAACTTAAGGAGGAGTACAATAGCGTCAGACAGCTTCTGCAGGCTCTAAACTATGAACAGTATGGTTGGGAGGTAATTGGTGATTTTAAGATGGTGGCATTCTTAATGGGTCTTCAGGGTGGTTTTCACCAAGTTTCCATGCTATCTTTGTCATTAGGATAGCAGAGACACCAAGCAACACTACCATCGTCGGGATTGGCCAGAACGGACCAACTTTACCATTGGGAGTAGCAATGTCAAGTGGGAGCCTCTAGTGGATCCTAAAAAAGTTCTAATGCCTCCTTTGCACATCAAGCTGGGGCTCATGAAGCAGTTTGTTACAGCTCTGGGTAAAGAGTCGGCAGCTGTGAAATACCTAGAAGAATTCTTCCCCAAGTTATCAGAGGCCAAAGTGAAAGCTGGGATCTTTGTGGGACCAAAAATAAAGAAAATAATGGAGTCTCAGCAATTTCTTAACAGTCTCACAGACATCCAGAAGGCAGCTTGGGGCAGCTTCATCGCAGTTGTTCAGGGATTCCTTGGAAATCATAAGGCCGAGAATTATGTGGAGCTGGTGGAGACACTTGTGAGAAACTATCATTCTATGGGATGCAGAATGTCGCTAAAGGTTCACATCCTACATGCTCATCTGCGTAATTTCAAGGAGAATATGGGAGCATACTCAGAGGAACAAGGAGAAAGGTTC
Source organism: Biomphalaria pfeifferi (assembly GCA_030265305.1). NCBI lineage: Eukaryota > Metazoa > Mollusca > Gastropoda > Planorbidae > Biomphalaria > Biomphalaria pfeifferi. The sequence continues at coordinate 4,094,450 of JASAOG010000007.1, read as the reverse complement.
CATCAAGACCTGAAGGAATTTGAACGTCGATACCAAGGACATTATACCGAGAATATGATGGGGGACTATATCTGGGGCCTAGTCCGTGATAGTGATTTAGTCTATAATCGTCAGTGTAAAAGAACATGCAATTTTTGACTTTTATTCATCTGTATGGACCATGTTTGTGAAGACTTTGTCAAACATCATAAGTGTATTATAAGTCTTACATGTATTTTAAACGTTGTATAATGCTATCCAATACGTGATCTGAACTATCAATGTCCTGACCACAAACCCAAACTTTTGGAAAAACAAAGACTATTTTTGATCATTTGGATGTATAAGCTAACAGGAAATCATAGTTATTTCAGAGACACAAAAATTGTGTTGCCTTGTGTAATAGAAAACTAAAACATAAAACTAAAATGTTATTTAACATTGGTTAGGCCAATAATAGAATATGCATCCTCTATTTGGGACCCCTCAACTCAAGAAAACATTAAGAAACTGGAACAGACACAAAATAGAGCAGTGAGATTCATAACAAACGAATATTCACATTTGACTAGAGCAACACCTTTAGTAAAATCACTAAATTTAGAAAGCCTTCAGCTCAGAAGACTCAAAAGTAAAGTAGCAATTATACATAAAACACTGAACCATAATCTTCAAATACAAAAACAAAATTTAATAAAATACTCTGAAAGACACAAAGATAAAGGCACATTCCTCGTCCCTTATGCTAGGACAAATGTGTACAAATATTCCTTCTTCCCTAGTGCTATTAGAGCATGGAATGGGTTGCCTGAGCTAGCCAGGAAAACCAGTGACTTGGCAGAATTTAAGTCATTGGTTAATATGCATGACTAAATGTATGACGCTTAGGACGTAATCATCTTCTTTTTTGAAGTAACGTCTGTATTACATAAGATAAGAAGATAAAAACAAAACAAATAAAAAAGCGCATTTCATTGGAGAACAGAGAAACGTTATACACCGGACAACAGTTAGTTTTTAGGCTTGGTTGAAATGTTTGATAAATTCGACCCAAGAGGAACAACTTTGACGAATTAGAATTAGGCTCACGACCAGTACCTTGGATATAGGATTCAAAACGAGCTAATAGACCTTATGGCATATTTGTCGGTCATCCTTGACTGCTCGCTTGATGTTAGCCACAAAGAGCAGATATCTTTTTCAAAGCGTTTTGTTGACGCATCAGATCCAGCGTTAGTGGGGACGATCCCAGTAGCGTGACATGGTATAGTACGATATATATATAGTCTACCCATACGGCCCATGTCCCTGCGCACTGCTAAAGCCGCCCCTGATTACCTAAATCTTTCTAGATTATGTATCTAAAAATTTTTTAACAAAAAATTATGAGACTAGAGTGCTCGTATTTTCGAGGTTCAATAATTAGATGTAGCTCTACACATTAATTATATGTTACATAGGTTAGGGTTGTTACATAGGTTAGGGTTGTTACATAGGTTAGGGTTGAAAAAAAAACTTGACTTCTTATACTACTTTATAAAACAAACACCTTAAGGCTTTTTTGAAATTTTTCACATTTTTGTGTAGTGTTAAAAGATCCCCATGTCCAGTCTAGATATAATATATAGAGGTCTGTGGTATAGATCTAGTACACTTTATAATATTCCAATGACAAACATTTACTTACCTTGACAAAAGATATGCGTTATTGAGGCTAGACCAAGAATAAAAACCAATTCAAGATTCCCCATTACCATAGAGATCAGTACGAAGTGATTGAACGATATGTCTATTGAGTTTCTATTGTCCACAGTGGAGTTGTCGGTCAGTCAGCACAGTGGTTCTAAATCTATTCGTATGATGTATCAACACTATCCAAACGAGACCCAACATTATAGAAGGCCTGAACACTGACCTGCAACTTCACAACATGTATGCAGTTTAGACTAATAGCTCTTTTCCACGTCACAGGTCTGTACGACGTAGTAACGATCTATTGGTCTAAACTGCCCAAAGGTTGTGACGTCGCAGGTAAAGATAGAGGATCTCGATCCAGATCACATGGCCGTATTTACGAGGTGCAGACAATAAATCCGCCCAGGTCCTCAAAGTGGGCCCTTCATAAACTAAAATTAAATTAAACTTTAAAAATGTACATTAAAACAAAAGAGATTGAATGTAAAAGAATGCTAATCAAACGTATCACTATACCGGTATAGACCTCCTTCAGTCGTAGAACGACTAAGGTTCATCTCGAACACTTTTTCATGTGGCCGTTGAGCCCTATTTTGGAGAGACACTCCTGTCCACAAAAATCGCAGGTCAATGTGGCTTTCGCTCTGGTGGTGGAGGTAGGGCTCCTCTAAACGTATCACTAACCTAGCCTATAGCATTAATTATGTGCCTTTTCATCAAGTCTTCAAAATGTCCCACCCAGTGCTCCACTTAAATATACTAGGCTACATTATACATTCGAACAGAAAAAACAACAACGATATATGAATATAATTTTTTTTAAAAATTATCTAAGGAGATGAACTCCACATTTACAACTATATGTTTCAATGATGTAGAATACTACTAATAATTAACTAACATTTTTTTTTCCCCATGTTTCGTATTTTGGTAGGTACAAGAAAGACTTGTGTAAAGTTTAAGACGAGAATGGGCATGGGAGAAATAACGTAGACCTACTCACAGTTTGTACTCGACAGACTGACAGAGAGTGATAACATAAGCTTTGTAATGACGAAACTGTAACGAAACAAGCAAAACCACAAGAACAAAAATCCTTTTAAAAATAACGTATCTAGAGTGGAAGAACTATAACTTATTTCCCTTATTTGATGTCAAACAAAATAATTAATTACCAATAATTAATTGAGTAATAGTTGTTTTTTTTTAATTGATTCACGTTTTGTTAGCTACACCAATAAATTATTTGAAGTATCAACTTGATCGGAGAAAGCGTTACAGAGAAATTGCATTGGGACTAAACCCAATAATTTAGCCATTTGTGTGAATACTGAAGGATTAGTTTCTCTTGTTGGTATCAAACAAAATAATTAATTGCCAGTAATTAATTGATTCATTGGTTACTTTTAAAAAAAAAAAAGATTCATGTCTTGCCTATGCCAGTGAATAATTGTGCGAAGTTTCAACTTGATCCGAGAACGGCTGTGGGAGAAATAACATGTACACACTTTTTACCAGACAGACGGACAGACAGACAGACTGAGTTAGTTGATATAAGCTTTGTAAAAATGATAAAAAGTAAAGGTAAGTCTACAAGGAAGAGACAAAATAAAGGCGAAAAGAAAATGGAAATTCGCTGAAGACTACAAGATCCAAGTCTCCAACCACTTCCAACCTACTTAAAAGTAGGTCAACATAGCGTCTTTCCAAAATGAATGTTGCGCTCGAAGGGGAGATATTCCATCGAATGATGATAGCATCACCATTGTAAGTACCTTTTTTTTTTTAAGGAGGAAGACACTAAATACCTTCAATAAGAAAATACTTTAACGAAAACAGAACTAAAACTCTCTAGTCTATATAAATGTACACTCTAATTAATCAATTAGAAACTGTCAGGTGTTTAGCAAACTGTTGCCCCACCACCTTAGTTCAATATGTACATCAGTGAATCTTTAACGTTTACGAGTGACGCTCCCTTAGACCAAAACATTGACGTTCGTGTTTCTCTCTAGAATGTTTACTGATGATAATGATGGTAATGATGATGATCATGACTATGGCGATGGTGGTGATGGTGATGATGATGATGGTAATAATGATGACGATTGCAATGATGACGATGGTGATGAAGAGGAAAATGATGGTACTGATGATGTGGAGGAGGAGGGTGGTGATGATGATGAAGAAGATCGTGAAGGGGGTGATGGTAATAACAATGACGATGATGTTGATGATGACAATGATGATAATAATGATGAGGAGGAGGAGGATGACGATGATGATGATGATGAAGATAAGGAGGAGGAGGATGACGAGGATGATGATGATGAGGAGGAGGAGGATGACGATGATGATGATGATGATGATGATGATGATAATGATGATCATGATGATGATGATGATAAACCTTTAGGTGCATTGAGACCTACAAAAAATACATTGAAAAATATTTCTAATGTAGTCTGCTACTTCTTAATCTAAAAAATAATATGTAATTAATCTCAGAATTAGACATGATTATGTAAATACAACAATAGACTTGACATTTACGATATACCAAGTGGATAAAATAAATCTCTTTATATTCTATTTAAAAAAATTTGTTTGTTTGTTTAAACTAATTTCATTGTAACCAGATATTTGAGTGAGTCTGTTGAAATAGTTCTGAACCGTTCATCTCAAACTCAATATTTCACTGTTAAATAATCAGAGTTATTAGACGTATTGAGAAGCTACGTACGCGTAATCCTATTACCTTAGCATGAGACACACCAAAACACAGAGCCAGCTTTACAATCTGAAGGGCCCAAATTAATGGATGCTTGCGAGGCCCCTCTTCTAATTAAAAAAAAATATTACAACTATTACTATTAATTAGATCATTAAATCAACCATTAATATACAACTAGCATAAGAAGCCACTCAAATGCTTTAGGCGCCATCGGGCTAATTAAAGCTACTTCAGGCGTACGCTACATATTAACCCTTTAAAATATTATGCAACTAACATAGGAAGCCACTCAAATGCTTTAGGCGCCTTTGGGCTAATTAAAGCTACGTCAGGAGTACGCTACATGTTAACCCTTTAAAATATTATGCAACTAACATGTTAACACTTTAAAATATTATGCAACTAACATAGGAAGCCACTCAAATGCTTTAGGCGCCATCGTGCTAATTATAACTACGTCAGGAGTACGTTATTTGTTAACCCTTTAAGTCCTACATCTTTAAAAGTCTGTGGCATGAGCCATGACCGATAGTGATATGCTAAATGTAAATTGCGGGCTCCTTGCGTAGCAATTGGTAAAGTTGACCTAAGGCCGGCCCTGCCTACATACTAGATTTATACATTAATTATGTGTATGAGTGCCCGCACTTGCACCCCCCTGGATTCTGAGTAGTCCAATTCTAGCCATTTTTTTTTTTTGCACCACCACATCAATTAAAATCTTAGTAGCATCTGAAAAAGTAGTGCTTCCACTGGTGACTGGAGTACAGTAGTAGTAGACTAGCCTATGCTTATCAGGACTTGATGGCTGCAATGACCATGCAAGTGCACCCCTCTGAATTCTGAGTAACCAAATTTTAACCAGTTTTGTTTTTTTTACACCTTCAAATCAATGAACTTCTGCTAGGAAGCAACTTACCATGTAGTGCTTCCGGCTTCCATTGAATTAACGTTAATAAGGGTAAGCTATTATTGTCGTAAACAAGAATAGGCTAATCGGTAATTAATGTCCGACCATGTGCAGTTTATTAGAGGCTTGCAATTCAATATTCTATAGCACTTTAGTCGTGACGATTTGTTTTCATTTGCATATGATTATAGTTATCATTATATTAAGTAAAGGCCTAGTATACGATAAAAGTTTTTGTTTTTTTTTCCTTGGAGAAAAAATCCTTGCAACATATGTCTTCCGATTAGATATGTGTGAAAGTTGTTTTTTTTTAAACAAGAGTGCAGTTAATTTGGTAAATGCATTTACATATTCCAAAGTTGCGGTCATTGTTAGCGCAGGTTAATCAGGTTAACACGTCCACCAGCTTACGATAGAAGAGATAGGCCTATACGAAAGTTCTTCCCATGTCATCTTAGTTAAAACGTTCAACTCTGAATTAAGAAATACCCGAAACAAAGCAAAACATTTTACAAAGCCAAGCAATTAAAACAATGGTCACAGACAAAGTCATTTTCAACCTAGCTGATTGGCAAGAAGAACAAGCTGTTGTCTGAGGCAGTTATCGTCAATAAAATAATTGCCCCTTTTATGAACTCATAGCGGCATCTGTTCATGCGAAAGAAAATCCAAGTCATATTGAAAACGTTAATTTTTATGGGCATACTTTTATTCATTGTAATTTTGAATTATTATTATTATTATTAGAAAATATGTAACAAGCCGGAGTGAATCTTTTACTGGATGGGAGTTGGGTAGGCCCACGGGTCATATTTTCACAAATTTTCAAGCCCCAGCTGCGATCAACATATTTTACCACAGCCAGAACAGACATAACACAAGTCTAGAATCATGTCACAAAGTTTTATGCATAGGTAAGTGATTGCACTGATATGTAGTTCTAGATTTGTTTCATGTTTTCGACTATTGTTTTGATCTATATTTTTAATAAAGTATATCTTTAGTTGTCTCCCTTACGTCTGTAAAACTAAATTTAGAATTTAAATGGCGGAGCTTCAACACTTTCTCTTTTGTGTTTCACATCGTGTTTATAATTAGTCGTCATGATTTCTATATTACGGTTAAATAAACGGAGAGTTGGATAACACCTGGCTATTTATGGCTATGGATGATCCAGAAGTAACATTACAAGAGCAAATGTTTCATAATGCAGTTAGAGAGCTTATCGTAAGTTACAGACTCACACTACTCACAGTAGTCACAGTTTTAACTTAAATTTAAAAGATTTAAAGAGACTTAAGTTTAAGTGTCTTAAATTTAAGTGTATCATAATCATATACTATTATAGATCTATGATCTATATAAATAAATCATACTCTTAACTTATGTGACACTCACACTGTCAGTATGTGATTATGTCTTTTCTAAATATAAATTAATTAAAATTATAATAAATTAAATACTATCTAACTAATGATTATAGGGATGTTACAATTTTTTCAGAAAAATTATTTTAAGAATCTTGTTGTATGATATGTTCTAGATTTGAAAGAGCCTTCTAAATTTATATCAATTATGTATGTATGATTCCTGGTTGAAAGAAAATAAATTTTCTATGTGTGCTTGTCCTTATCATAGCAACCAATGGGCACAATGTGAGGAGATTTGAAGGTGTTGAATAAATATGCTTGACATTTCTTATATATTAATCAACTAGTCTAAAAACATGTTTCAAAGGAAAGTTTATTGTTATTAAAATATCTGAACACTAAGCTGCATATTATATACTCATTAGATCTAAATCTACATCTATTTCAAAATGCATAACTGCTGAAATAAATCAATGTCAGCCATTTCGACATCATTTCAGTCTAAGTTTTTGAAACTGCTATAATAATTCAACCTATCAGAAAATTATTTGATGTCACATGACCAATCTGACCAATCACTATTATCTTGGCATGTAAACAAGATGGCTAAAATTACAATGGCTAACAATGGCCTCTAGCATTAGATTCAACTGCTAAATATTAAAAATTAATAGCATCCAAAGTGCACAGTATTATGTGAAAAGTAAAGCACTGAAATTTAGCCAGAAAAATGCTCTACAATACTGGAGAGTCAAAAGGTGTGGGAATGTTGAGCTCTTTAAACTATACTCGACTTAAATCGAACCTTTATTTAAGTCTAATAAAAAGTAACCTTCTACTCCACATGGGAAAGCGTAATTTCATTCCCGAAAGCCATTTTTATTGGTCAATCTAAAACTATAACTCTTTTACAGAGAAGTATTCAATTAATAGGTTAAAAAAGTGCACCTTTTAGGTATGTAAAAAAAATGTCAGAAAAAAGTCGAAACAGTTTTTTGACTTAATAAAAGGGGCGTGTCACCGGATATTGTAAAATCCCTAACTAATGGTCTATAATAGTATTATTAATAGTATAGAATATCTAATAGATATAGACAATATAGTAGCTTCTTATATAAGGCACAGCTCATCACATTCTCCTTCAAGAAACGCGTTGCTTTTTTTGTTTATAATTCATTTGTTTTTATGTTAGGAGCTAAAAACGACTTTTTGGGACTGCGCATGTCCAATTTTAGATACGTTCCGGTATTTTTGTTCTGCTTTTCCAAAGCAGAGGGCAGTTTTTTAGATTCTCGGTAACCATGTATGTAAAGCTAGTATTGTTTTAACCTCCCCCGGCTATTCATACCCATATAAGGTATGAGGGCTATATTATGAGCCTGTTTGATTGTAGGCTAATGGATATATCAAAATAAGCTTCCAAACATCTTTAGAAAGACATTCCTATCACATTTATACTGTTAGCTGTTAAATAAAATTTAAAAAGGAAGTGTTTTAATGAATAATAATGAATTTAACACATTGTCCTGTAGTAAACAAGGCAAAATCATAATAAGAAATATTATTGGGATTAAGAAATCTATGATATTTATGAATGAAAGAAAAAGTGCGGGCTGCTAATTTGAAGCCATGCCCACTGCAGGTGATCACGCTAGATGAGCTGGCAGTGAGGAGAGGTATACACTAAGCGTGCAGTGTCACAACCTATCAAACAGGCAGTGGAGGGAAGGGGGAGAGAGTCATGAAAAGAATTATATGCATCTTTGGGAAGGAGGGGATGTTAAGATGTAACAAAATGAACATCCAAATTATGAAAAGAAGAAGAGGGTCCTTGCATGGGAATTAAAAGAGAGAGAGAGAATAGATGTAGCCAATGTAGCCTAGTTGAAAATATCATGGTTATTAAATTATAATGGTTAATTCATAGATCTATAATTTATATAGATTTATTTCTGTCTGTTTCTACACATAGATTATATATGTAGACCTATTAAATTTAATAAACTATAAAAGATATATATATATAGAGAGAGAGGCAATATACTATACATACATATTGCAGAAGTGAATCTACTTCTTTTAAACAATCTAAATAATTTTTAATTAACACCTGACAAATATAATTTATTAGCAATAACATTTGTTGTGTTTGCTGACGGTGCCCAGTGTGCGCTTCAGGAGAAAGCACAAAAACTGCGTTTAGTTTAGGAGCATGAAGTGACCTAATTTATTTAAAAATAAAATCTTGACTATGAGTGGTAATTCAAAGAAACACAGCTATTTTTATAGTCCTTTAGTTGCAGAATAAGATTCTGCTTTCAGTTTTTTGTAAGTTAAACCGTCTCCAAATAAAAAAATAAAATAAAAATTTGACCTAGTTCCCGAATACGGTGTGCCTTATATATATATATATATAAGAATCTACTATAGATCTAGATCTGCAAGTACAAGTAACAAGTCTTAGTGGTAGTGACTTAGTCATATCAGTATTAACACTAAGTTTAAGACTTAGTTAGTAAGAAACTTAGATCTAATCATCTAGAACCCTACCTACTCTAGACTAGACTCACTAGAGATGTAGAAGACTAATCCAGTAAAAATAAAAAAGTTAAAACAAAAAATTATTTTAAGCAGTGTCCACTGTTTAAAACTAGATCTAGATTTATTTAGACCATAGTAGACTCATAGACTTAGACTGAGACTCTACTTTTAGTCTAGATTCTGGATCTAGAATAATCTAGATTTCTATATCTAAAGCTACACTAGCAAAGACTGAAGTGACTTAATTTCTTAAACACTAAAAAAGTAAAATAGTACTACTACTAGACTACTAAAAACTAAACTGAAACTGTAAAAAAAGTTATCTATAGATAATAATAATGTTTTATAAATATAAAATCTATTTCTATGTTTTAATTGTATCTCCTCAGATTTCCTTGCTCCTTTTCATATCATTGTATGTTGTTTCTTACGTGACATTGTGTCAGTTCAGACGCAGAGCTGATAATGAGGATATGTATGCAGGTATGTGACTCTAAGTGGTTTTACATGTTTTGTGTACTAAACACTACTTTTGTAAGCAAGTTTAATTTGGAATTTTATCTGGTGGTACTAAACTAGTTGTACTATACTAAAACTAACCAAGACCTGTAAGTCAAAAGTTCATGTTTTGAGTCAAAGCTTTTCTTTGTTTTCAACTTATTTTGTTCACTTTCTTGTGTTTATTTTATAGCAACTACATAGTTTATGTTTAGCCTAGATTGATATATATAATATAATTATATAGAATAATAATATTTATTGGCAATGTTCTTGATTCCAAGCAGGGCTTTTTTTATGACCATATGCACCGGTACAGTGTACTGGCACCTTTTTCAATGTTGGGGGAAATTGTTTTACAACACCATTTAAATACATTGTTTGTTTTTTTTTCTTTGATCAGGTGAAGAGGATGCAGCAGTGTATAGAATATCGTAAGTTGATTCTTTTCCTTAATTGTAACTAACACTTATATTATTACATTGATCATTAATCAGAAAAAAATATTGTAAAAAAGTATTTGGGTTACGGGTTATATTTGAGTGATATTGGCGTTTCTAGATAATTACCTTTAGGCTATAACATTTTATGTATTTTTTTTTTTTTTATTGTTTTATATCTTTTTCTAAATGTTTTAACTTTCCTATTGTTCCAGACTTTGGCTTTGCACAGCTACGCTGTCAGTGTCTGTTGGTGCCGTCTTATTGTTACCGATTTCCATCATCAGCAACGAAGTCCTTCTTCTCTACCCAGACAGCTACTATATCAAATGGCTCAATTCCTCACTCATACAAGGTACCTTTTCCTATGCATTATATTTAGTTTTCAAATTAAATATCCCCATGCAGAATATATTGATGATGATCAAAACTTTCACTGGTAATGATTCATTGGGCCTGAGGCGGAGAGTGGGGGCAACCGCCTCAGGCCCCGCGCTTTAAGGGGGAACCATGATGAGGAGAACCTTTTGTCACAGTCAGCCCATCACACAAATATTCATATCCCTCATATTGTGCTCACCCAGGGCCTTATGCACTTCTAAGTACACTTCTGCATTGGTAACACTTAGATTTGTAGGTTACGGTTCTGTTAAGTTGATATACCTATAGTACATCAGAAGACTTTGAATTAACTTGTGTGAACTTTTGAAAATACACTTTAGAAGACAGTCCTAGGAATGTTGTTTTTAAATAAAAAAAATTTTTTCAAAAAGTGTCAGTTTTATAATTTCATTTTATGATTTCTCAAACTATTTACAAATAACATTTATTTTTAAAAAATTATATACATATGTTCTAGCAAACTAAATAATAATATGAATTAAAAAGTAGATCAAAAACTACTTTATTAAATACAATTTTTCAAATGCATTTTGATTTGGTGAGGTGTAGGATCAGTTAGTGTCAGGGTTAAAATTTATACACCTAAATTTTCAAAAGATTTGATTAAATTCGAATTTCTCAGCAATGACGAAATAATCACAAACAGCATAAGTGCTCTCTAACATGCTTTCAAGAAGTATGATTGCTGCCCTGCCTGGATGTTGTCATTGTCTATGGGGTTGGATCACTGAGAAGCGACTCCAAGCCCCAGTTCAATCTTTTGATGACGGGGCATCTTAATCTTTACCAGTGGAGTATTAACACACTTTCCAAAGAGACACAATAAGAACTTAATAGTTAATGCAACGCTTAAGTAACTATTCAACTTCCTATAAGTAGTACATTTATGCAGATTATTATATCAACTCAAAGAATATACGTCCAACACGGTTTATCTACTAAGCACTTTCGACTAACTCAAACTATAGTCTCCGACTCTGAAAAATAGTGAAAAATAGCACTCTCGACCAATCACCAACTTGCTCTCTAAAGTCCAGCCCACAGCTAACTTCAAAATCACACATCTGATCTACCCTTACACACATTGGGCCTGTTGACAAGAATCTCACCCCTTTGTGCAGACCATGGTTGAGTTTAACTATAAATATAGTCCTACCATTATAATAACAAAAACAGTTTGTAGCAATGCTTTTCTAAGCTATGAATAAGTAAATTAAAACAACTAATAATCCCTTTTTAAAAAAAAAAAAAGCTTCCATATTTTCATTGTTGTTTTATTAATTTGTATATATTTCTAGCTGAAATAGATATATATATTATATTATATATATATATATTAGATATAAGCATAACCAATTGGTCATTTCTTCTTCCTAGGCTTATGGAATCATGTGTTTTTCTTCTCCAATCTGGCCCTGTTTATTTTGATGCCATTTGCATACTTCTTTACAGAAGCAGAAGGGTTTTCTGGTTCTAGAAAGGTAAATATTTTCCCTTTTCTATAATTACCAGTAGCATAATATTTATTATAAGGATAGTAGCCTGGAGTTCAAGAAATTTTTGTTTTCTATTATAATTGTTTCCCTATGTTTAGTATCCATTGTTTCATTAGACATGCATTCGTCTTGTTTTAGCTTCATGGTTATGTCTTTCATTAGAATTATTTATGAGTAATTCTATTAAGTTTATTTTTTAATAATATTAAGTTAGTAATTGAATGCTGGTGAAGACTGGGAATTTTTTTATTTCGGGATCTTTGGGTTGGGGGAACAGTAAAGGAGGTTAGTTGTTGTGCTGCTGGCCACATGACACCCTCGTTAACCGTGGGCCACAGAAACAGATGACCTTTGTATCATCTACCCTATAGATCGTAAGGTCTGAAAGGTGAACTTTACTTTTTATTGACTTGATCTAATTAGAGTTGACATGATGTCACCTACAAACTACCAAGCACACAAATAATAATTCGAAAATCATCCTCAGCATCCAATTGTTAATTAACCTTAATTAAAGTTGTACTAGTTCTAGACGACAAATAAAGATGTTTATTCTAATTAAACAATATAAAATATCTTTTCCAAATAAATGAATTCCAAGTTTCTTCTTGGATGCCTTACAAAGCCTGGTCTGTCTGAAAAATAATCAGTACAGAATCTTGATTTTTTTGTTGTTAAAAAAAAAAGTAAAATTTGAAACATTTATGTGTTTTTTTGTCAACAGGGTCTAATGTCCAGAGTAAAAGAAGCCAGCTTAGTTCTCTTTCTTCTAGGTATTCTGGTCATGGGTCTCGCCTATGTTGCGTCTGCTATTATCAGCGGAGACGAGTCCACTAAGCAAACTCTCTCAGGTACATATTTTTTTTCCCTCTACAGGAAAAGATGAAGACAAACTGTTATAAATTGTATCCTGTCTTACATTTTCTTGTCAAGTTTGATGAGATGATTTAAAAAAACAACAATTGCAACATAAGTATTGTTGATTGGATATAAAACAATTGAGTTCCATCCGACATTCAGTTTTAAACTATTCATTTTACTATTAGAACAAAAACTGAAGACATTACTTACAAAACAAAGTTTTTGAATCAACCTAGAGACTCAATGTGGCATAGCTTCACTATGATTTTATATACACAGTGATATGAAAGTTGCAGCAATTAAAATAATATGCTGATCAGTCACAACTTATTTTTTACAAATCTTAAAACTTTTGTGTAAGATTAACCTTTCACTGACTAGCAATTTTCAAACGTTATTACATGGGGAGTATTCAATTTATAAAAGATGGTTGAAATTCTTAGAGTAGCTAGTTTTTTAAATAAGTTAACTGGTTGTAAAGTTATTTTGTTTTTTATTTCATTTTAATAAAACGGTCAATGCTTTGGTTTGATTCCTGCATACCTGAACTGTATTGATCAGTGTATTTATTTCTTTTGTTTGTTTGTTTTTAATAGTTTTCACCTAGTTGAAGGGCTTGCTTGTTTTAAGTCAAACATCTGTTGTGTGACTTGTTCTAGTGGCTCTATCTTGTGTATCCTTTTATTCTAGATTGCATCTTTACGTTGAGCAGTAGTAAATGTGTGGGTAGGCTGTTGACATTTTTTTTGGTTTCAAGCTTTTGAATTATTTTTTTTCTTCTGTTTCCCTGAGCCTTTTTTTTTTTTTTTCATTTAAAGTTTTTTTAAACCCTTTTATTATTTAAAGATATTTGAAATATGACCTCATCTGTTTCTCTTTGGGTAAACCGTTATTAGTTATTTTCTATGAGACTATAATATTTTTAAACATAGAGAAGTGAATAAATATATTTTTACATATCAATAAAATGACTTAACTCTTTGACTCTGGAATTTCTCCGGAATTAATTTCCACCTTTGGACGGAATTAATTTTTTCGCCATTTCAGAGTGCGCTACTTTGCTTCGATATAACTTGTATAACTTTTTTATTTATTATTGGAAAATAATACATTTTATATAGAATTAAAGAGAAATGGACGCTCTTTCTATTTGTTAAGCTTTCTAGTTTGCAAATCATGTTGTTGTAATTTTGGGTTTGAAAAACTCACCAACTGACATTGAAAATATCCATCCAAGTGCATGTTATAAGAAGTTTATTGTTCAAATTGAATCCAAATAACTTTTTTTCTCATTTTTATCCATTTGTTTACAGAACACCATAGAAGAAACATCAATAGACGCAAAAAATAATAAACTGGAACTTATGATCCAATGTCACTACTTTAACGAAAAAGCCCACAAAAAAGCAACACTTTTGGAACAAAAAACTTTTACCCTAAAAATAGTCCAAATGTGCTTATCAACAATGTCATTGTCAATGAAAAAAAACAACATTCCAGCTCATTAGATGCAATGCTAAGTCCAGGTTGACACCCAAATTTCTTGGTGGAACAAATCTAAAATTGTTCTGTTTCAGTGCCTTGATGATAGATCTAGAGATCTACCTCTATCTGATTAGATGTAGATCTAGATGATGTAGAGACAGCTAAACTAGTTCTAGATCTACATTGAACATTAGCTGGGGGTGGGGCTGCTTCATCAGCTGATAAACTTCATCTTTACTAGACCTAGCCCTAGGTTTAGAGTCTAGATCTATAAATTTATTTACTAGATCTATATAATTAGATTTAGAATCAATATTACTATCAGATGAAACAAAATAACTGTCATCTGAATTATTATACTTTCTCATCAAAGAAATATTTAGATCTACAAAGTTTATATGGCCCTACTTGAAGCTTCATGTTAAAAAAAAACATGCACACAAAAAAAATAAATGTAATCTCTTTACAAACTTCGTACAAAATAAAAGCACGTTAAATGAAGGAAATTCCAGATGTTTAGCAAAGGGAAACTATTTTAGCTAAAAAATTAAGCAATAAAAAACATGAATCAGAGAAATAGAAATGAAAAAAATAAATTTTAAATAGCTTTAGTTGGGAAAAGTAAAGGCCATTGGTTGTTGTGCTGGCCATGACACCCTGTTCATAAACCGTGGCCAAAGAACAGATAACCTTAACATCTGCCCTATAGATTGCAAGGTCTGAAAGGGGAACTTTACTATAAAGAAAATGAGTCTGCTACTTTACAGTTCGGTCTGTATGAGATGACTCTCAATTAACAAGTTTGTCTTTTCTTTTTTGTTGTTTAATTTCGGTCCACCTCCATCCGAATATGTTATTCTTTGGATGTACATAGAATGCAACTCTGTGTACTCCTACCTGCAGTACGTTAAAGTTACAAGTTCCTCTAAAAAATGTTGTATTCAACAAATGTTGGGATAAAGTTTATTATGAAAAAGTTTATTTGGGACAATCTAGCTCATTGTTTGTAATGAGCCCTGTCTGTAGACCAGGAATTCCTGGGCTGATATGAAAACAAAGTTTACAGCCTTACACCCAAAGAGTTGATAGATACAATTCAAACTTTCCATTTCTACCTTTCAATGAACTTCCCACAAACAAAATTAACATTCTGATTCAAGTTTTCTCCTAAGCAAACATGGCTTATATATCATATCTATTATGATACTGATCAATCGTTATTAACATATATAAAAGGTTGTTTTTTTTAAGAACAAAATATTTATCATCAAATTTAGTGCTAAAAATCTACATATTTTGAAAGACCTCAGTTTTTTCTTAAGATAATCTTCATTAAGTTTTGTAGTTCATTTTCTGTTGAACACCTTTTCTACTTTTAGGATGCTCATTGTTTGATTTTTTTTATTAATTTATTTATTTATTGTTGTTATTCATTGTTCAATCCAATTTGATGCTTCCTAAATATTTATCTCTGCTCCCCCAATAGTTTAACTTTATTGCATTTTTTAAATATAATTTCAAACTTAAAAATAAAGTTTTTTTTATTTTTGTGGTTCTAAATGAGCTAAGCTTTTAGTCATCTTTGAGATATTGTAATAAACAATAAATATTAAAATGAACTTTCTTTTAATACAAACCTAACAATGTTCTCAAAGAGCTAAACTTTTTTTGAAAGTTACATTAAGATCAGAGTGGAAAGGCTGGTGTTATGAATAAAAATATAATATTATGGATCCTTCTGTGAGTCAGTGATGTCACCAGTCATAATAGTTGACCATTTTACCTGCTGCTGCATAAGGTGTTCTCAAGATTTTAATATTCCCTTCAATCATCTACCGAGACTCTTAATAAGTGTCTCTTAGGCACAGAGTATAATGTTATCACTTGGAAACATGAGCAATCTTTTCAAATAGAAACTCTTGAAGGGAGACAATTTTTATTTCAAAGTTCAATCACAATATTCTAGTCTGCACACTGAACCATTTCTAAAGAATGTTTATTTTATGAATTGTTGACCTTCTTTTATCAATTTCAATTTGTCTCTTATTTTGTTTTATTGTTAGCGTTTTTATCCCATTTCACATTGTCACTTACCTTGCTAATAATATTTTTTTTTTCCACACCCTGTTAATGCTACCAATGTATTACTTTTTTAAAATTGTCATCATTTCTTTTCAACTTTTTGACACAGAAAATGTCATTTAGAAAAGTTGACACCTTAGGAGAGCTAGACGATCAACTTCTAGACAAGTCAGAGAAGTCTATCTCATAAATTGTACATCCTTAGTGCACACAAGCTGAAAAACCTAAATCACACCGCAGTCCACAACATGATTTTAACTAGAAATTATTCTGGCAGAAGCCTCTATCTTATTTAAGATTTTATTTTTCTGGAAGTATCATAAACACTTTGAATATTTTTATTTGTGCTGAGACTTAAATCTTTTTTTTCTTTTGTGCCTGTTTGAGAATAAAAAGATGTTCATGCTTATTCATCCTACACAAAAAGGTGACTTGTTCCCTTTTTTTTAAATTTTTTTTTTTTTAATCACTGCCTTTCCAGTCCTCAAATTTGTATTTTGCTCCCAAGCTAAATTTTATTAGTGTTAATATCAATTTTTTTTTAAGATTAAGTTTGAATGTGAACAAAATTTCTGATTGTCTCAAGTCAAATAAAACACTTCATGTATGCATTCACTTATGTGTATTGATCAAAATATTCACATAGCTGAATAATCAATACATTTGTTGCAGCGATTGATCTTTTTTTTTTTTTTTACGAAGCTAATATCAACTCACTATGGTAAAAAGTGTGTACATGTTATTTTTCACAATTATTTCTTTTACATGCCAACACAAGAATTGATTTAAAAAATTAACCAATTAGTTAATTAACTGGGGAAAGAAATTTTACTTGACTTATAAGGTGGTATAAGTTGAATTAGTCCCTTTTATTGTTTGTCCAAAGAAAAGTTTCTAAATACCTATAAAACCTTTTTCATAAGCAGCTCCATAGCATAGTGGTTAGCGTGTTGGCTTGAGGAGGCCTTAGTCCTCGAGTTTGAATTCACTCATTAAATTTTTTTTTCAAATGGATTTAAAAAGCAATCACCCAGTTACCCCATTTTTTCTCACCCCTATCCTTTCCAACTGGTGCAAACAAGTGATAGGATCATAGTGGTATGAGAAAGCTAAAAGCATGAAATTGCACTAATTGATACAACTACACTTAATATAAGCTTTGTTTTCAGTAAAAGTGTTTATTTGATTTTTTTTCTTTGTTGTTAATATTACACTTGTGAAATGGTTTCAGTCTTATTCCCCCTCCCCGTAAATGTAAGTCTAGAGTCCAAATGAAAAAACACTTCAACAGTACATTTTGTCTACTAATATATATATATTTCTATTTCAGTGTACTAACTTTGATACTGGTGTAACTAGAAGCTAATGGACTCAAATTATTTTCTGTTTCAGATGTCTGGCATGAACATCTTCCCTACTTATATTCCTGTATCTCATTTATCGGTGTCCTTGTCTTGTTGAGTAAGTATAGACTCAATTGAATTACTTTTTTACACAGGTCTGTATCTCAAAATATTTTCAAGACTTTTGGTGGTGCTGTAGGAGGGCGGAAAATAATTTTATAGCTTTCTTGTAACCCACTATGGCAATATTTAGTATAATAACCAATTGGTTAATTTCAAATGATCATATCTCCATATGATGTAGATTGTATCTACCAACTCTCCTGTGGGTTATAGTGGGAGAGCATAACATAACTTGGCTATTAGAGACATTTTTGTATCTACCAACTCTCCTGCAGGCTATAGTGGCAGAGCATAACATAACTTGGCTATTAGAGACAGTTTGTATCTACCAACTCCCCTGGGGGGTTTAGTGGTAGAGCATAACATAACTTGGCTATTAGAGACAGTTTTGTATCTACCAACTCTCCTGGGGAGTTTAGTGGGAGAGCTTAACATAACTTCAGGCAGGTATTGATGAATAACTGGATTTTGTTTTCATGGTGGTGATGGTGGTTCTCCAGGTCTCTGCTCCATAAAGTAGTATTGGGCTTAACAATGGTGTTAAAGAGCCTGATCTTGGTAGTGGTGCTTATTTCCCTAGATCCCCTGAGGAAGATCCTTATGATCCGCTGGCCAGACAAGATCTTGAATGAGGAACTATGGTAAAGAACAAAGCAGCAGCCCATTGAAGTAGATATCCTTCAGGGATGCTGTAGATGGATAGGTCACACCCATCACAAGCCTGCATCCATTATAAGAAGGCATCTGAAACCCTCAAGGAAAGGGAAAGGAATTCATGGCGCCACGATTTGGAAACAAATGCCAAGCAGATGGGCAAGAGGTGGGGACAGTTGGAGAGACTCGCCCAGAACCGAGACGCCTGGAGAAAGCTGGTTGGTGGCCTATGCCCCAGAAGGAACCGCAGGCAGAGATGAGATGATAACATAACTTGGCTATTAGAGACAGTTTAGGGTCTTAGATTGTTGGTCATTGTTCTGGCGCATTAAAACTATTTACTTTTAACCTGGAAATAGTTGACCTAAATACTATCTGACCTATTGGATTCAAGATCTTGTAAGGAGATATTAAATTTATTGCATAACTATGTATAACTATACATATATATGTAAACTTAAATGCATTTGTTGTTTGTATTCTCAGTGTGTACGCCAGTGGGTGTGGCACGTATGTTTACTGTCATGGGTCAGCTCATCGTTAAACCTCAGGTAGGCATTATAGTTTTTTTTATGTTGATAATTAATTTTATGATAGCGATTAGTACCTTCAGACCCTTCTTTCTCCCTTGGAAACTAATGACAATAAATTGTGTTTTCCAGATATGTTTAGAGAGACTAGATGTGTTTAGAGAGACTAGATGTGTTTAGAGAGACTAGATGTGTTTAGAGAGACTAGATGTGTTTAGAGAGACTAGATGTGTTTAGAGAGACTAGATGTGTTTAGAGAGACTAGATGTGTTTAGAGAGACTAGATGTGTTTAGAGAGACTAGATGTGTTTAGAGAGACTAGATGTGTTTAGAGAGACTAGATGTGTTTAGAGAGACTAGATGTGTTTAGAGAGACTAGATGTGTTTAGAGAGACTAGATGTGTTTAGAGAGACTAGATGTGTTTAGAGACAACAGATTTATTGTATGTTTATGAAACTTCTTCTTTTCATCTTCAGTTTCTTCGAGGGATTGAAGATGAGCTGAGCAGGCTGCGGTTGCAAGAAGAACATTTGCTCAGAAAAATCACATATCGAAATGGTAAGCTGAAGCTTACTCAATAGTGACTAAGAAAATAGTTTTACACAATTGAGCTTCTACACTCCCTACACTGATAGTAATTAGCTTTGTGTGGTATGTCTGTCCGTCCGTCCCGTTTAGATCTCCTAAACTAGAAAAAAATATTGAAAGTAACAGCAGGCATTAAAATGTAGAAACAAAAGAAACGATTCTCTCTTTTTTTCACTGTGTCTGAATTTGAAGGGGAAAAAAAATCTTTGTATCTAAGAGGTCATCAAATAAGGAAGAGAGGTCTAAATACTTGTCAAACTTTACTAGTGTACTTAGTAAATGAGCTTACTTTCATTCATTCAAACGAAAACAGTTAACATGAAATCTCCATGTGTTCCCATTTGGGGCATATGCTACCAGCCAGCTTTCTCCAGACATCTCGATCTGTTCTGGGCGAGTCTCTCTTATCTCCTTGACTGCTGCTTCCGAATCTCTGCTCCATGTATTTCTTTCTCTTTCCTTGGGGGTTCCAGGTGAGATTCCATAAGATTTGCCCTAAACAATTTACACAATTGTATTTTTCCCATGCAATATGCATCATTTATTAAGTTTTACATTTTTGTTTTGGGTTTCAGTCACATTATGTGTAGCATTAATTTTAGAAATAGTTTGCACATTTGATTTATTTCCCTTTATAACATCAATATACATTTTGTTTGTATGGACATCAACACCCCTAGAATGGTTAATTATTTTAAAGTACATTTTGACAGTTTGTTATGTAAAGACTTTATGTAACATAATCTTCTTTATGTGCTGTAGGTCCCTGTCAGATTTCCAATGGACATGGTTACAGTAGTATAGAGTCTCTCATGGAAACATTGGAAGATACAAGGAAGGCTGTCTCAAAACTGGGTGAGTTGTGTACATTCCTTTTGGTCGCACAGATTACTGTAAATGTTCACTGCTCTCAGGCAATGCCGCCTGTGATCTATATAGTTCATCCATTGTGGTTTGATGATGACCACTCTCATCATCAAGGGTGCTGAGGGCTTTGCACTGGGGTTTTGTGCCTCCTAGTGTGGCTGATGAAACCAATGTGAGTCCAGAATGTTCGGCTGAAAACTGGGCAGGTTATTTCAGCTGGAGCTTGCCTAGTTGCCTACAAGTACGCATCTTGCTAATTTTTACGTAATAGGACATGAAAATATGAGAGTAAAGTTAATCATCTGAAAATATGCATTTCTCCCTCTAAAGCAAAAAACAAAACAAATTAAAAATTAAAAAAAAAAACACAAGTAGTTCTTGATAATTATATAGATCTGTATAGATCAGTGCTTCAATGCCAGGAAATGGACTATTCCTTTTAGATCTACCACGAGATAGAATCGCTTTTATTCTCCTCATGCGCTGGCGATTGAAGATTTAACTGTTTTCTAGATCTTACTGATGGTGGCGAAATGCAAATGTCAATAGTAGATTTTGAAAAGCACAGTATCAGTTGAAGTATTACTGCCAGGAGGTAATTGAAGATACATTAAAAACCAACTCAGTTATTAGATTACTCTTACTAACTTAGCAGAGAGCATTTGTAAGTAGCTTGTTTCGGGATGAACTGATGGGCAACTTTTACAAAGATTTCATATTTGGACAGGTACCTTTAAGAATTGAAGATCTACTTTTGACAACAGGAACAAATTATGAGAAGATAGAACTTAAATCATGTATGTTGCTACAGGGCCTTCATTGCCATGACAAATTTTGCAATACTCCTTTACCCTTGAGCAATGCCTCATAAATATTATTATTCTAATGTACATCCCATATTCTTTTGTTAAATCAATTTTACACCATTTAAAAATGCATAATTAACGAAATAGTAGAATCGTTTTGCTATATGATTTTAACAATATTTTTGTCCGGTCTGTTAGGACTAAATTGTGTAAAAATTCAGGGAGCAAAAATTAGATTTGTTAAACAGAAAAATAAAGGGAAATTTAATGTAATTCTTAAAAAAAAAATATTACAATGAATCTAGTCACTTCACATTCTTTTAAGACTATCTTGACAACTATTTTATTCTCCTGGATGGTCAACATGTTGTGTTTTTATTTCTCAGTGAGCCGCCAGCATATCTCATTCTGGAGGAGAAATCTGTGTTACCCACTTGTCATGTTGTTATTACTTGCCATTACAGTAAGTCCATTTGTTACTTGGTTATCACATTATCTTTTTTTTGGGGGGGGGGGGGGGGGGGGGTGGATGGGGGGTGGGTCAGTTTTAGTCGGAGAGGCAGTGTAAGAACATCTTTTAAACATTGATCATGGTACTTTGCATAGACCGATGGCAAAAACCACTGGTTCTAGCGATGTATTTAGATACTTTTTATTTTGAAAAGTCACCCTTATAAGGGATTATATGTAGCATTTAGATAAAAACTCCGTGCAAAAACTTTCCTTACCTAAGTCTTAATGTTATTTCAATGTACCCCTGGACACATCCTATGAAACTCACAATTCCAAAAAATGGATAAACTTTGAGATTCGTTTCATGTTAATTAGTAGTTAACAATTTTGAGATTATTGAAATCACTTGTTGGCTGGTTGCTGTACTACTGAACAAATTCCTCGTTTTTCTTTTGGTCACAGAAATAGATAACCTCTACCTATTTTTTGCCACTTTGACTTTTTAATTGTACTTGTCTTCATTACTTTGATAAGGACGCATTGAGACATTCTAAAGCAGTATTTTGCAAACCTTTTCTTTAACAGAACACTTTGCACATTCAGTGAATTTGAGCAGAACACTTTTGCTTGTTTTTTATGTTGGATTATTTTTCTATTTGTTTAAATAAAAAAAAAAAAATAAATAACCCCTATTTAGAATTAACTCTTTCTCTCCGCAATTGTTTACCACATTCTGGTGGAATCAACGTAGGTGTCGTTAGCTAGGAGAGAAAGAGTTAAGCTTTATTATTTATTTTCAAGCCTAAAATTATAATAAACTGTAAGCATTATAAATATAAAGGTTTAATCACTTTGATGGTATTGTCAATTGTGTCTTTGAACAGCATAACATGATGCTATCATGCATGATATTGGTCAAGCTGAATTCTAATTCTAATAGCTGGTGTGACGACTAGCCTGTTAATGTACTTTTTTTTTTTTTCAACATAATAAGAAAATGATGCTTCGCACAAATGGATTGTAGGAAACGGAAGTACTATGATACTTTGTTTTGAAATACTGTAGTACTCTTCAGACAAACTCGACCAGTAATCACTTAATGTATGATCTAGGTTTCTTTGTTTCAAGCTAGAGTCGAATCCCGAGCAGTTCAAAGTTCATAGTGATATTGTTAAAGCATTTTTTACGTTGCCAAGAAGAGCTATTTAAAAATAATTTTTTCTGTTCTGCATTTACTGTAAAATTAATTTACGTGGTGGCCTACTAGTTAATTATTCCAATAGCTCATGGAACACCTAGTCTGGCTCTAGGGTTCCACAGGACACAGTTTGGGAAACACTGTTCTAAAGTAATGCTAGAATTTACAGTATAAGATTAAGATATGTAGTTTATTGTGGTAGAGTACCACATTCTATTTTCTTACTGCTTGTTGTGTTGGTAGTTTAACTCTTTTGACCAGATGTGAATCTATTGTCCACTTGTACTTTTGACCACAAAACTTTGCACTCCTCAGGTATTTAGCATACTCATTGTCTTACAGAATACATTTTTATTATTGGTTGGCACCAAGGCACTTCCACGAGGAGCCTCGGTAAGTCTAGTCTGGAACAGATTATTTCTTAGCATTTCATTTATTTGTTACTTAGGCTGTAAGTAGACCAGTTTTTTTTTTGTTTTTTTTTCTTAGCAGATATAATAGCAAAATTGTAAGATAAGCTTTGTTTTTTTTTGTTTTTTTTAAAAAGGATTTTTCATCTTTCACTTGTTTGAAGCTGAAGCTCAGAATATGTATTTTTTTGTATGTTTTCTTCTGTTCTTAGGATGCAGTCCTTGGTATATCATCATTATCATCCTTGGGCCCCTTTGGAGCTGCATTACAGATTGTCGTTATATTGTATCCTTTCACAATCCAGAGCATTAGGGTGGCTATAGCTATAACAATTGGAAGTGTAACTAGTGTTTGTTATAGAGGTGAATTATCAGGGCTCTGACCCTTGGTCTTAGCAAAACAATATCAATATGGTCTTATCAAAGGCATTTTAAAGTTTCCATTGGGATGACACAATAGATATATTTGAAGAAAAAAAAAAAGGATTACGGGCAGGACATGACCTAAATTGTGCCAATGTGCCTAAACTCAAACTTGAAGAAGAAAAAAAGACAGACTTTAAAAAAAATTGTGTATGATATTTTTATAAGTGAATCCAACAAACCTGTGATGACATGAGTTATCTTCCTTCACCAAGTACCGTGTAGATACCTGATGGTGGCCTCTGTTGTTGGGTTCTACAGCCTGCCATATCTTTGTAACCTCCAGCCCAAGAGAGCAGACACATCCATGGTGAAGATAATCCTCAACTGCGTCGTCATACTACTTCTCAGCTCTGCGCTGCCCATTCTTTCCAAAACATTAGGTCAGTGCAGTGTAGAAGAACTTTCATGTATGCTAACACTTTCCATCTTGCAATGTTGTAGTGTCAGTTTACTTTAATTTCGATATTTATATGAAAGGTAAACATTGCTGTTTCTACTATTGTGTAAGTATCTGTGTTATGGGGCTAATATTTCAGCATGTGATAGATGAACTAAAGTACTTACAAAGTTCTTAGATCTCTTCTTGTGCTACATATGCCAAAATAAAAAGCACTTAGAATTAAAAAAAATAGTTTGAATTACACTCTGATTGTCAGTCCATAGGACATTGTTATCATGACATGGAATTTATTGCATCGAGTGATGCAAGATTGCATCCAAGTAAAATATTGATAAAGAGCTTGTAAAACATCTCATTTCTGTGGTTTTAGAACTTTGCATGTTTCTGTATGGTTTTTATTGCAGAAAGTGGTAATGGATTTAAGCCCTCCAGTGCCTATAAAATGCTTCCAATGGCATCCATCTCAAAAA
This sequence comes from Biomphalaria pfeifferi, assembly GCA_030265305.1. Classification (NCBI taxonomy): domain Eukaryota; kingdom Metazoa; phylum Mollusca; class Gastropoda; family Planorbidae; genus Biomphalaria; species Biomphalaria pfeifferi. The sequence goes on along the minus strand of JASAOG010000007.1, from coordinate 4,069,688 downwards.
GCCTCTGACAATCAGTTCAACTACTGGCCTTCAGGTGTGGCTCAGATATTGGGTCTGGCAGAAAAAAGCAGAAGCTGGTGACCCTTAGGGAGCTTGCTGTAAACAGTGATAGACTCTGGCATAACCTATGGTTCTGCTCTGTGTTAGCTGTTCATTTGCATGGAGAGGGGGGACATGTTGATTGGGCAACATCGTTCCGACTCTAGCTAATGCCCAGGCATTTATCTCATTTCTACAAGATGATTCATAGTTGCTTGGCAACTTAATAAAAGAACTTTGTGATGGGACTTGTTTTTGATATTTAAGTAAAATGTTTGACATGTTTTGGATGTTCCTTCAGAGTTAAGATAATCTAGATCCTAGACCTAACCTCCTGCACGATGATTGGGGGTGGGGGGCTTAGATATTACAAAGAATTTCAGTTTAGATATCACTATCATAAAGAATGTTCATTTGTTGTCACAGTCACAAATAATGTTCACGTTTAGATATCATAATCACAAAATATGTTCAGTGGTTATCACAGTCCCAAAGGATGTTCAGTTGTTTAATTATCACAATCGAAAATAAGCTCATTAGTTTGGAGACCACAGATAGTCAGTCTTTAAAGTATTACCAAATACTTTTCAATCTTTAGATACATATTTTATTTGTTCCTCTTTCAGGTATTACAAACTTTGATCTTGTGGGAAACTTTGGCAGCATGGACTGGCTGGGCAATTTCTACATCATCTTACTGTACAACATCCTCTTTGCTGTCTCCACTGCACTGTGTCTCTTCACCAAATTCACCAGCGCTGTACGGAGAGAGATCTACGACCGGCTGAATGCCGCCTTCCAGAGGGGAAAGAAAACCTCCACCCAGCCACCCCACGCCCCCAGCGCCAACACCCTGCAAGTGACCAACAGTAAATCGGAGACCCTCAAAGAAGAGTGATTCGAAATGATGTCTTTCATTCATGCTTGACTGGCTTTCATGGCTTAAATGTGTTCTATTGAACATTACATTTACTTTTGGTGAAGATTTTTATGTTTTAGTTGAATAGACATTAAAGGGTTAATTTTTTTATTTAATAGCAAAATATAATTTTTATTTGTTTAACAAGTATTGCTTCTAACATAAATGTCATTCTTTATGAAGATTTTTTTGTTTCTAATGGTTTGTGAAATTTTACAGTGAAGTACTTTTTTTTTTGTTTGTCTAAAGTCACATTTGTAGCTATTTGTGTTAAATGTGACCTTCAAATATAAATAATAGTCCATAGTTTTGTAAGATATTGACAAATCAGGTCAGGTCTCCATCAGGTCCATCCTTCTTTTCTTTTGTTTGGCCGCTAATCTGTGACTGATAAAGCTGAACAAAGTAACATTTTTAAAAAAATCAATGCAAGTTTGATTAAACAGTATATGTTATGTAAATACACTGACCAGTCCCACCTTGTGTAGACATTTATGTACTATTGTATGACAGCATACAGACTATAAGAGTCAAGACAAATAACATGACATGAGATGATAATGACATGATGAGATGATGATAATTCAAGAGACTTCGGTTCTATCTCAAAGTTAAATGGTATATTATTTTTGTTAATTAATAATATATCATAGTAATGTCTGGAAATTTATCTTAATCACATTGTTTTGTAGGAAATTAGCTAACATACCTTTTGCTTTATGGCTAGGTACCATCTGCATTTTTTCAAATGCCTACAGGTTTTGGCTTGCTGTAAAATTACAAAACAAAATGTAGCCAAATTACTTTTAAAATATTTAGATTATTGAAGAGTTAAAGAAAAAAAAAAGTTGGAATCCAATTTTTTTTTCCAACAAATTTGTTTTTAACCCCCCCCCCCCCCCCCCTCATGAGCCATCATCTTGGTTGTACATGTTAATGTTTCTCACATTTTGGTGAGATGTGACTATCTTTTTTTCCTTATTTTTCATTTTCTCTCCAAGTGCAATATATTCACAAACAGACTCACCAAAGTATTATCTTTGTTTATTCACATAAGCTGCTTGCTTCGCAAGGTGGTTTGGGGCTAAACAGATGCTGCAGTGGGAGATCATGTCTTCCTTTTGGGGAGACAACCAAACAATGATACATTTATGCCCTGGTAATATCTGTGCAGTTTTCTTTTTTTTTTCCTTCTCGGGTATTGACTATAAATATATATACATATAAATATATTTAAAAGATCTTTACCAAAGATAATGAAATTTTGATTGGAATGTTTTTGTTTGCTTGTTAAAGTAGTTTTCTGTCATATTAACTTGGGTAACATTATTTCTTGTTAAGGGATGAGGAAATCAGCTACCTTATTGGATGCTTTGTGGAGTTGCCACTTTTTTTGGTGAGGGTCATTGTTAGTGTAATAAGTTGTTGTGTTAAACGTTGTTAGCTCATGTTATGTTAAGCAGTGTCACTCGAGAGGCTTTCATCCAAGTGATTGTTAGCGCACTGGATGTAGTGTAGACAGCCCATCATGACTTCTTTCAGTTTTTGTTACATACCTGGCAGGCAATCTTGTTAACAAGTGGATGAGAAAACAACATGGGATTAAAACTGATCTTCTTTGTTGAGAGGCTGGGACAAATTTGATATATGATAGAATGTCAATTATCTGGATTAAATGGGAGCAGGGTCTGTCCCTATACTCAATTATCCAGGTAACTGAATGCAAAATATTATAAATTATAAGTTTTTGATACAAATTTCACAGTAAAGTCTTGATTTTATTTTTTTTAACGTGCCGATGTTATTACTCTTGGTGACAGAAGCTCCATTGTCTCCCTTATCAAGGCGAGCATTTCCAACTGTCAGCACGTTAAGTTTTCTTTTCAGCGTGGATAAAGCCGTTTCCCCACCTCACACAATTAATAACACAGCCACCCCAACACTTCTCACTGCCTTCCTAGCTTGAAATCCCTCGACTTAAGTTTCAGAAACACAATTTATGAGACTGCTGGAATATTGTAAGATCAGGAAGCAATGCAATAGATGAAATCCCACACTAGCTAGAACACTGAGATACCATACTGTTAAACCAAAAAAATGCAGTCCAGATATGGGATGTTCCGGATGACTGATGCCCATATAAACGACATTCTATCATATTAGTCATATTTCTAAAAGCTCATTTATTTCCAGATATGATTTAGCATAAGACTTGTAGTAAAATTGGGGATAATGTGTCTAGCAAGGTCATTACATTGTTACCAGGCCTAAAATGTGGTGAGGTCATGAGCTAAAGGGGAAATAACCCCACTAAAGTATAACAGCTCCTCCTTCATAGGCAAGCTGGGGAGGGGGGCTGGAACCATCGACATTGCGTTGTATTATAGACTATGCAAATTTGTATTTTCCTCTGGAACTGAAACACTTGTAACTTCATTTTGTTGGTCAGTATTTATTTGTTGAATATATTCTGATGTTGAAAAGTTTTGGTTCTAATTTGTATTTTTTTTCTCCCTGTGTACAGTATGTTTTCTCGTGTTGTCTAGCGGAGTACTTAACATTGGGTTGATCAAGCTGTAATAGCTGTTGTTTTCTTTTTTATTAAAGCATTGTAGTTTGATATTGCATTTAAAAAAGTCCCCCACCCTGGTTTTCAGTTTAGACCTCGGGGGACTTGTTTCTCTGTAAAATTGTTCAATATCTTATTTTGCTCTGTTTGGAGAATGATATTATGCTCAGAGGATGGCGTGAAGTCCAGGGCTTAAAGAACAACTAGAGTATGGAGTCCTAAGAATGACTGACTGAGATAGCGCCATTCATTAAACACCTTGCGTCTTGCTCTATAACTGTACCACATCTTAAGAAGTCTTGACAATAAGCACTACTACTGTTCAGTACTTATAATTAAATTTAAACAAATATATTTATCCATGAAAATATTGAAGACAAATTCTTTCATTCATACATGTTTGCTTTTTGAAGAAAATCTATTTTTGTATGCCTTTTTTTAACAAGAAGAAACGGCAAAAATATTTTTTTTGGTTTGTTTTTTGTTGATGTGCATCAATAAAGTATTTACTTATTTATTTTTTATTTTTTTTATATGTTTTTGGACAGATGACTACAAATAGAGGATATTTGCATTGAGATTATTAAGTTGGTTATAAATATTGTTATACATATTGGTTTTGAGTTTTATCCTGGCTTGTTGATCATTGCATGTAATTAAAATGGCACCCAATAGAGTTAATGTAATATCTATATATATATATATATGACACTGAATAAACTAATGACTTGTACAAGGACACAGTAGTTCCACTACACTACATTGTAGTCCGATGCTCACTAGAGAAAGTATTTATTGATTTATAAATCCGTTATATACATTAAAAAAATTTGTGTGTGTGTATTATTTAACACAAACATTTCCACAGATGGCTTGATGTAATGACTTGTGGAAAAAACTTTGTGATATCAACTTTTTGTTAGTGTGTGTGTGTGTTGTTTGAGTTGGTCCCTTAACTCTTTCAGTGTGGCGTTACTCTCAGGGAGTAACTTAGCTAGTGCTGGAGAGTGCAGTGTTACTCTCAGGGAGTAACTTGGCTTACAATATTTATTTCACTATTTTATTTACACTAAACTTTTTATTTCTCTGGTTTTTTTTATTTTCTGGATGTGAGAGGGATTGTTCTTTGTTGTAGTAGGTACAACACATTTAAAACCAAAAAAAAATATTTTTTTTAGTTTATTTCATGGGACCCAAAAAGATAAAAATAATACAATGTCTTGGTGGATTTGTTAATCTTTTGTGAAATTTGAAGCCGCATTTTTGTTCATTCAGGAAAATCTCATATTTTTTAATAATTTTCACTGAAAGAGTCAACATTCTCACTTCTCACACCATGTGTTTAAACAACAGCTAGGTAAGGGTCACACAAGATGCTACTTTTTGTCTATGTTGAATCTGCCTTCATAACTTGTCTAGTCCTACCACATAACAAAGTCCTGAAGCTTGTTCTAGCCCAACAACATCTCTGTTAGTCTTACAATTAAACAAGAGACTTGAAACAGTTCTAGCCTATCTTTAATTTCTTAACAGACCTGACTGCCAAGGTTCACGGCTACTATTTCTGGCATCTAATGGGATGAAGTCGTACTTCTATGCACTATGTTAGTGAACTAAAAATAAATTTAGCTGATTTTTGTTTCTCCTGTTCCTAAACTATTTCTGTTGCCCATGAAAAAAGCCTATTGTTCTCAATAAATGTATGTATTAAAATCTGGTATTTACATTAGACATTGGCATTGCCTCAGTTTTGACTCCCTAGTCTCGGCAATGATTTTCAATGTTGGACAGCAGTACATCGAGGGATGTTAACTTGTAAAAATATATCACAAAACCATTCACAATCTCTAGATAGTGTTCATATTGTTGACAGAGTGTAGACTACTGGGATTTCACTGTTCATATGTATAGTGTTACCTAACATATAACATTAATCCTACAATGTTCTCTAGTTGTCTTGAAATCTATAAAGTCAGTGTTCATGTTGTTGACAGACTGTAGATTACTGGCATTTCACTGTTCATATGTAGAGTGTTGACTAACATATAGCATTAATACTAATAATGTTCTCTAGTCTTGAAATTAAGAAAGTGTCAATTGTATTTCAGTTAATTTAGCACCTGTTCAAATTTGTAAAATGTTTTATGCCAGACTATATCAACTTTGAAGCAAACTTGTTGTACTTGATATGTGGCTTTTTATGTTACTGTTCTATTGTTTGAAAGGCTGACATTGTCTTCTCCTGAACCTGAAGAAATGTTTCTTTATTGTTATTCTTCAACATGTTGTTTTTTTTGTTTTTTTTTATTTCATCTCCGGTGTCAAGACAGAAATACTCATCCTACAGAAGGCATTCAAACTTTTGAGGTTCTTAATTTCATTAATTTTGGACCAACTTTTTAAAAAGTTTTTTTTTTTACTCTCAATCCATTTTACATATATATTTAAAACAAAAGAAATGTTTCCAACTTGACAATAAAAAAGAATTTTAAAAAATGTAAATCCTTCCAGGCAAATGTCTTCTTTTTAACAGGAAGTGCAGAGCTTGCCAGGAAATGTTAGGGCTGGTTTTTTTTTTTTTTATTTCTACTTTCAACTAGAAGACATGTTTCTCATCTAAACAGTTTGTGGCATCTTTTAGTGTTGTACTAAAGTAAAAGTAAAGTTCTCTTTTCAGACCATGAGGTCTACAGGGCAGATGACGTAACGATTATCTGTTTCTTAGCCCATAGTTAACAAGGGTGTCTTGCAGCCAGCACAACGACCAGCTGACTTTACTTTTCCCCAACTAATCAGGTACCCATTAGAGCTGGGTGGACTCAGAGGCGCCCAAAAATCCCAAAATTGCAAATCCCTGGATTCGAAGCCAGGACCATGCAGTTCGGAGGCCAAGTGCTTTACCACTCAGCCACCATGCCTCTTTTAGAGTTGTAGTGACAGTACACATTTTATTGGGAATGATAGACATTTGAATTGACTTACAACTGATGTTTGTTAAAAAATGTATAGAAGGATATTTTTTTACAGCCTTTATTTAAAATAGATTACACTAAGTAAAATTTAGAGGCTTCTTTAGCAAAGTTGTTGAACACTTGAGTTGAAATGTTGGTGACCTGCTTGACCTATTCTATGACAATGTGCACACCTTGACCTGCTAGAACAAAGTCAAACTGTTCTCTTTCTACTATTGGAGACATTTCTTCCCTTGTGGGGGGCTGAAGTCAACTCTTGATTTCATGTGGACATGTTGAACTTACATTTGTAGAAAATTTCATTCATGGTAAATGCATGTGTGTTCTAAAAATGCTTTTGTCATATTTATGTGTTTGTGTGAGTGTATTTATATTAAAAACGTTTTAGTTATTTCTTGCTGTTCGTGAAAAGGGACAAGTCTCTTGTATTCTCTATCACTTCCTGTCCTGGGTAGATATTTCTGGGTATATTTTTCAAACCATTCTGGGATTTATTTTTTAAAAATTATTTCTTACTTCATGGCAAGGAGAAGAATTTTCTGAGACAGATTGAAAACACAAAGTATGTTTGATGTTGCCAGTAGCTCATGTAAAAACATTTTTTTTAAAACAGCTCTCACTGATTCTTGTGTGTGTTCACTTAAGTTTTGAAAAAAAAATTATTTTTTTTCATCCAATATGACATTGTAGATTTAGAGCTATTTTTGTTTCCTTTGGAGGTCACAAGTATGACTTTTTTTTTTTCTAAACAATTTGATGACATAAATACAAATTAACATAAAGCAGTATGATCAGTAAAATTGTAACAAGCATTGAATGGTTATTAAATGTGTAAATAATGGGGTATTAAACATTAATTTGATAAGTAATCTCTGACCTTTGTACATTCTTGTCTGAGACAAATATTGACCTAGTCCTTAAATATGATCACCATGTCAGATTCATAAAACAAAACAAACTGTAGGGGCTGAAAGGACTTGTGAAATTCTCTCAACGGTTTGGCCAGTTGACCATAGAGTTATGTGGCCATGACAATGCCTATTGTTTGTAAAATGTTTTACATGTTTCAGATGTTCCTTCAGAGTTGAAGATAATTACTTCCTAGTCCAAACCTCCCGCAGGACGACCGGGGATGGGAGCGGGTAGGGTTTGAACCCAGGACCATCGATAAATCTGAATGACAGTCCAACGTGCAAACCGCACGACCAGGCAGCCTATTGCCTTGATCTACTCCTGTAATCATTGTAAATCTATCTTTATAGCCCAACTTAAAAATCCAGATTTAGGTTTAAAACTCAAATTCAACTTTTTGGTAGCTAGGCAGTTTTTGGTAGCTAGGCACTTTTGTATGTCATCTTTAATTCTGTCAGACTGTCCCAGGTTTTTTTTTTTGTTTTTTTTTTGCATTTTTGTCATTTTACTTTGTAGTTGAAGACTTTTCTTTGTTCTTGGCTCTGACTTGGTGTCTGTTCAGGGGATGGGCTGTTCAAACCTAATGATACACTTGTATAGACTGAATTAGTTTGATCTCAGACATGTCACATTGACATTCCAAACTTGAGTTGTTGTTTTTTAAAAAGATGAGATTTCGGATGATGAGTTGATGAATGATCCATTTTTACTGAGTGTTGATTGATCAATGAACTCAATGCACTTGTCACATGATATGATGTTATGTGGGTAGAATGTCATAAGATACACAAGATACCCGTGTGGGTTACCTCAGTTTACATCACGACTGTTTGATTCCTTTGATGCAGACACTTTTAACCCATACAATATCCTAAACACCATCCCAAACCAAACTCACCAACCACTAACCAGATCCACTCCTGTTAAACCTAAATCTACTAAAATTAATACAACAGCCTCACTAAACAAACCTACTAAAGAAGTAATACCAAAATACCTTAAAACCTTAGTAATAAATTTTCAAAGCATTAGGAACAAAACAGCAGACTTAGAAATTTTATTAGAATGTGAGAAACCAGACAGAATTGAAGGAACAGAAACTTGGCTACATCCTGAAATTTATAATGCAGAAATTTTCAATAGTAATTATGAAATTTTTAGAAAAGATAAGGCTGATAATCATGGAGGAGTTCTTCTAGCAAAAAAAACAAAACACTCTTATAAGCAGAAGAAATTACCTTACCTAACTCAAAAAATATAGAATCAACATTTTGTAAAATTAATACCACCTCAACTTCCCTAATAATAGGCAGCATTTACAGACCACCAAATTCTAGTTTAGAATACATGCAGGAACTATGTAATCAGATTACTACACTTTAAGAGTCAAATAAAAATGCAGTTTTTTGGATTATTGGTGATTTCAACCTACCTGATACAAATTGGAAAACACTAACCATAGATAAACACCAAAACCTTAAGGACATAAATGAGCTTTTCATAGAAACTTTACACAACCTAAGTTTAGATCAAATTATTAAAAAGCCAAAATAGATTCAACAACACATTATATCTCTTCTTAACCAAAAGATCTGGATTAGTAGTTGATTGATATTATCCCTGGTCTATCAGACCATGAGATCATAAAAATACACAGATAATAGCAGTAGCCAATTCAAAACCCAAAAGAAAAATCTTACTCTGGAATAAATGTAACCTAACACAACTACACCAAGCTGCATTAAACTTTCAACAAACATTCTTATTAGAAAAAGACATTAACCAACCAGTCGATGACCTCTGGAATTTCATTAAAAACCATCTTAAAAGCATTATAGAAAATCATATGCCAACTAAATACACATCAAACAAAATAAATAAATGCCTTTTTAATAATAGACTAAACAGAAGGAAAACCTATATAGAAAATTTAAAGAAACTAAGGCAGAAAGAGTTTACAAAAAGTATATAAAAATTAAACACTTAACCCAAAAAGTAAGCAGACAGCTGCAGAGCGAATACATAAACAATGTAATATCTAAAGTTAACAACGAAAACCTATGGTCATAAATTAAGTCTAAGAAAATGGAAACAACAGGCATAGTGCCATTAAAATATGAACAAAAACATAATGATAATGAAACTAAAGCAAACATCCTAAACAAATACTTTGCATCAGCATTCTCAGCCCCAGGAGACAAAGACATATTTCTGAATTTGAACCAAGTAGACAACATAGAAGATATAGTAGTACAAGAAAATGGAATTCAAAAACTATTAGCCAACACCAAACCATATAAAGCGTCTGGACCTGATGGTATTCCAGCTAGATTAATGGTCCACAGCATCAGTGGATTAAAGATTTTCTGATAGGGAGAGAACAAACTGTAATAATAAATGGCTCTAAATCAACACCGATAACAGAAAACCCAGGTGTACCTCAAGGAACAGTCTTGGGTCCACTACTATTTTTAATTTACATAAATGATTTACCAAATTGCATTACTGCAGAAACAAAAGTCAGATTATTTGCAGACTAAAAACGCAAAATACTTAGGTGTTATAATAAATGAAAAACTGTCATGGAATCCACATATTGATGAAACTATTAAAAAATCCAACAAAGCATTAGGGTTTATTAAAAGAAATTTCTATAAATCAAATAAGAACATAAAACTAAAATGTTATTCAACCTTGGCTAGGCCAATAATAGAATATGCATCCTCCGTTTGGGACCCATCAACTCAAGAAAACATTAAGAAACTGGAACGGACACAAAATAGAGCAGTGAGATTCATAACAAATGAATATTCACACCTTTAGTAAAATCACTAAATTTAGAAAGCCTTCAGGACAGAAGACTCAAAAGTAAAGTAGCAATTATGCATAAAGTACTGAAACATCTTCAAATACAAAAACAAAATTTAATAAAATACTCTGAAAGACACAAAGATAAAGGTACATTCCTCGTCCCATATGCTAGGACAAATGTGTACAAATACTCCTTCTTCCCTAGTGCTATTAGAGCATGGAATGGGTTGCCTGAGCTAGCCAGGAAAACCAGTGACTTGGCAGAATTTAAGTCATTGGTTAATATGCATGACGCGTAGGACGTAATCATCTTCTTTTGTGAAGTAACGTCTGTATTATATAAGAGAAGAAGATACATCGCTTAATATTGTGTGTTTATTGATTGTAAAAGTGAATGATGCATTGATTTATTGTCATGCTGTCTGATTGTGTATAAAGATTGTGTTGATGTTTACAATGCTTAAAGCTAGTCACTTGAACTGATATGCTCATGTGTTAAAAAAGCTTAGCACTCTGAACTAACTATTAATAGGACTCTTTTGTATTTGTATGCTAATTGCTTGTCAACATTTGAAATAAATATTTTAACCCTAGTTGCCTTGTTTTCATAAATATTTGTGTGTGTAGCTGAGGTCAGTTATGACAAAGAGCTTTTAAGCCATACAATTTCAATACCATCTTTATTGTCAATTTCTGTTGTTATGACGATCGTAATAACAATCCAAGTTAAATATAAAAATAATCTTGAAAAAAAAACAACTCTTTTATTGAGTGAAATTACATCAATTATTTTTTCTATTAAGTATGTAATCAATTATTAATAGATCTAGACTAACAATAATACATTTGTGAGATAGGTTTAGTTTAGCCCATCTGCCATGCTTACCCTTTGTTCTGTGCACTATAGTTGAATTATTTTTGTGGACCAGTTGGGGTGGAGGGTGTTATCTGGGAGAAGGCTTCTGCTTTTGACTTTTCGAAAGGGATTTTTAAAACGTTTCTCATAAATTCGAACTTGAGTCACTATAATGGAAGACCGACATCTTCACCACAGAGCTATTCAAGTACTTATAAAAATAGAAAGTCTTATAGTTAGTTTAAAATTGTTTGCGAACAATCTACATTTCTTCATGAGGTTTATCTCCCCTTAGGACAGTGCATTTTATGTATAAAACAATTAATTAATTACGACTAATTGGTTAATTTCTTGATTGATTCATGTTTGATTCATTATTGAAAAGGAATAAATGAGCAAAGTTTCAGATTGATACGAGAATGGGAAGTAGGAGAAATAATGTGTAGGAGATTTTTACTAGAATGATACAGAATCTTGATATAAGCTTGATAAGAACAGGCTTTACCAGGTATTCAGTGCATTGAAGGCATTTCATGGCTTCTGTTGTAGGGAAAGCTGCACAGTTTCAACACTCATATGGGTTTCTGGAACTTTCTAATACGGTATGCGCCAAGGGGAGCGCTTGGTTGAGGGGAAGGCGACAGGCACCTTAGCCTCACTGCTTAAAGAATTCCCAATCTCTAGATCTATAGTTACTAGAGATAATTTACAAACACAAGTAAATGTTTCTAAATGCATGGTTTTCGCCTAAAAATATAAAAGTACACCAGCCCATTGGATTTCAGTTAATGACTTGGGGCTCGGATCCTCCCGCGCCGTCTCCACTAGGGATCTGTCACTGGCAATGTCTGAAGCCTCTTCCCACCTGGTGTCCACTGCTCTGAGGTCCTTAATGAAAGTCTGGAGCCAAGTTATACGAGGGCGTCCCTGTTTGCGCTTTCCTCATATTTGCTTCCATATCAATGTCACTCTTGGTGTGCGTAGTTTATTTTTTATTATAATTATGAATAATTAAGCATGGTAATGTTCGTGTATATTAATGTGCATTGGTTATGATACAACGTACTGGTATTCTGTTATTATTACTAAATATTATGCAGATAGATTTACTGTCACATATCGCAGTATCAAATAGGTAGATCAAATAGGAACTCATGATTATTATATGTTCATCCTTTAAGTATATAAATAATAATAATAATCTTTATTATCCCTAAGGAAATTTGTCGTGCAATTTGTGCATTACACCAAACAAAACATAATTATAGAAAACCAAAATATACACACACAAAAAATAAAACCAAAAAAAATATATTGATTTTAGAAACTCAGTTCTAATGTTACATGCTTGCTACGCGTAGTTCTAATTTACAGCAGAGATGATGATGTTGAGGTCAGTTCTCTGTTTCTCCCATGACGATTAGTCTTACGCCCAATGTTGTCGATCTGCAGCACTAAAAATGCTGTAGGCGTAATATATCTTAACGAATAAAACCTGTAATAAGTTTAAATAACTTCTACGTGAGCAATTTTAAACATTACTTTTATTATAATATAGACAACATCCGCTTGATATGACATGACAATAAATGTAGTAGACTAAAGTAGACTTTTGAAAATAATAAAAAATATAAATGGTATTGTGGACAAGCTATAACTCACTTCTTTTCTGCCTCACGTTACTGGAGTCGTCTGCCCTGAGACCGCAGACGACGACATTCACAACCTTTCCCCACCGTTACCATAGAAACACACACACACCCGCACACACTTCATGACACCCAGTCGGCAGATCTACCTAACGTAAAAACCCCCAACACAAGCGCATCAATCTGTTCGGCATCTTCGACATGGAGGTCACGATCTGTTACACACATCATTGTCTGTAAATGTCCTTTTGTTTAACAAAAAAAGAAAGAAAGAAAGAAATTTAGTATATCTAAGAGAAACAACTCCGCGCTTACATTAGTGGTGTAGAAGTTATTTCCCATATTAGATATCAAACAAAATAATTTATATTTAAAATATTTGTTACACAAATAACAAGCTAGTGTTTAAGAGGGAAGACATATTAGGAACTGCATTTATTTAATTAAAAACAAGCGGTGTTGCACTGACGCTCTAGTGTGCAAATGTACATATAATACCAATATGTTTCATCTCTCTTCTTTAAATTCAGAAAATCTATCTATCAGAATAACTGACAAATTAGTGAACTAAAAGTCAATTCAGGTAATCACAAATCAAGTCTCTTGGGTTTCTTAACTATTATGCCTGAGCATGTTACGTAAGGTTCAAGTGGTCTAGATGTGTTAGAAGAAGCAGTGAGTAGTGGCGGCTCAACATCTAGTGTAGTTTGTAATCTTGGACTCTCTAGATCTCGTGGTTCTGGTTGTTCTAATTATTGTCATAATTATTGTCAAATCTATTTGCTTTCTCACAAGACTTTCTGATGTGTTTTTTGTTTCTTCTGTAAACCTTATTTCCACTTTTGACATTATATGATCTAGGCTTATAATGTTTCAAAACTACTGTTCCTGGTTTCCACTTAGAATTAAGTTGCATTCTGACTGCCGTTCCGTCTTGTAGTGGATTATGACACTTAACTCCTTTCCTCTTGTCAAAATAATGTTTCTGAGTCAAAGTGTTTCTTCACCACCTTGAGATCTGGTGTCTTAGGTGTGAGTTATTCCTTGCTCGAAGGTAACAAATTTCTGGGTTGGCGCACCATGAGTAATTGTGCTGGCGACTAATTAATATTAGATAGTGGAGTAGTTCTGTAGTCTAATAGCGACAGAAATTTGTTTTCGCTTTTCCTCCACAGTTTCTTCACTGTCTGTATAGCTCTTTCAGCCTCGCCATTTGAACTCTGAAAATGAGGACTCGACATTTCATGCTATCTATTCCGTATGATTTACAGAAATTCAGGAATTCTCTTGAAGCGAACTGTGGCCTTAGCCTTCTAGCTATTCCATAGCATGCTAATATACTCTTCACTGCTTTGATGATATCTGATGTAGTTTCCTGTGACGTTCAATAATCTTTGAGAAGTAGTCAACTAGAAGCACATAATTTTTTTTCCTCAAAGTTAAACAGATCACACTCAACCATGCTGTATGGAAGGTCTGGTGTCTTGGTAGGTGTTAGCGGTTCTGACACATTTTGATTCTGGTGTTCAGCACAGCTTCTATAATCCGTCATTGTCACTTCAATGTCTGCATTCATGCTTGGCCAAAACATGACTTCTCTGGCTCTCTGCTTAAACTTCACTATTCCTAAGTGAGACTTGTGAATCAGATTTAGCATGTATACACGTAAGCTTGTTTGCATGACTATTCTCAGACCTTTGTATACACTTCCATCAGAAGTTGATAACTGGTCTCTTGAATCCCAATATGGCCTGACTTCAATTGGAGTCTCCTTCTTGTGTCTTGGCCAGCCAGTCATAACAAATAACAAACTAGTGTTTAAGAGGGAAGACATATTAGGAACTCCATTTATTACGTAGAAACAAGCGGTGCTGCACTGACGCGCTAGTGTGCAAATGAACGTTTAATACCAATATGTTACAATTTATTTGACAAGCGAAATTACAAACTTGTGGGATTCATGTCGATCTAACGAATGAAGTGAATTGTATCCACGTTGATCTAATTGATGAATTATATGTCCCTAGTAGATTACAAGCTCACAACTGTTGGCCATTTTATTTATATATATATATATAGGCCTATATATTAAAAAGGTTATTGAATAGACAATACATACTGTAAGCCTACTTGAGAGAGCAAATATTTAGAATCCCTGACCTACACAATTTTGTCCTTCTCAAAGTGTGAGCTGCGATGCGGTCCGCGCCACAGACTCCGTCAAAAAAAAAAAAGGTGCGATGACCATTCTGAAGTGGGGGCACCACCTGCGCAAGCGATCAAGTCATTTCTCGTGAACAGCTTGCAACGAATCAATTCCGCTGGCTGTTGTCTCCCTTCACTCCACCACTCTCTATTCTCTCCCCTTGGCTCTTATGTTTACGATTGGTTAGTACAATCTGTTCAATGCTACGTATCTGGTCTTGAACTGCTAAACTACTGTCACTTGTTCGCTTTATGGATATACTGTTGACTGTTTCAGAATGGAATAAGCTGGACTGTCTTTAAAATAACTTTATTTTATAATTTCGTAATAATGGTAGGTTGATTCGAATTTATTTTATATTAACTTTTAAAAAATCAGATTGAATAGCGTTGTGGTTGGATAACATTAAATATGATACATGATTAATTACCTCTTTAAAAGCCTTACCCGATTATTACAGAGAGGCAATTAGAGTTTTAATTACGTACAAAAAAATAATGCAGAATGTATAATGCGTTTAGACAACTTTAAAAAATTTTGGTTCTGAAATATGAATAGCCTGAGACTGATTATTAAATAAATTACTCGGGAGTTATGATAGGGCAGAAAAAGGCGAGTCTGGACAAAGTTTGTCGAACCTCTTACATCATTCCTCTGATTTGATGGCAAGCAGATGTTTTTCACTTCTGCTTCTCCAGCTCTTCGCAGTTCTTGCCCTTGCTGTGATGTCAACATTAAGACATAAGTGTGCGTAATTCTTTACTAAGGGCACATTTTGTTTGTACGTATTCGTATTGATGTGTTAGAATCACGCGCTACGAGTGTATGTCGGTGGATATGAGATCTTAGATTTTAAGGATACACCACAGTTAACAACATAAGGTCGAACGAAATAATAGAAGAAATGTCATTCGTAGAGAGAACAAACACGTTTACGCATGGACCTTACCATTATGAGGAGAATATGGATCAGCAACACAAGTTTCCGACTCGGGAACGGATTTAAATAAGTTGAAAGCAGGATTTGTGTGAGTGGGTCAAAATTGAAAGACTTTAATGAAAATGTACTCAATTGATCGTCTTAAAAATTCCAGATGTTTCTTAAAATATAAGAACATTTACGTCCAACGCGTGTCATGTGTCAATCTAGTCATGCAGTTAATCAGTGACTTAAACTCTGCTTAGTCGTTTGTTTTCTTGGCTGATTCAGGCAGCTCGTTCCTTTGATGCTAGGACCAGGCCACATTATACTATTACTTGTCTATTTAATATCAGAATACCAAGCGTTAATGTGAAACGCGAACCTTTAAAAAATGTGGGGCTAAAGTATAGCAGCCATGAACACATGTTATTGTTGAATTAAGGCCGAGGTTAGTACATTAGTGAAAGTATTTGTTTTATTTCAACACATGAGTTGTAGTCGACTCGGCTGTGACTTTTTTGAAACGATCACCTAATGTAAACATTTGAAGTTTTTTGATACGTACAAAAGTGAATTTGAAGGAGGTAGTAGATAATTAGGTCATCGAAAGAAAAAGGGGGATATGCAAAGAACATCTCTAAAAGAAGAATTGGAAAGAAAAAATGGGAGGGGTATTACTCATGGAAGCATGACGGGATAGACAGAAAAAAAATGTTGCGGTTGTCTGTTTTTTTAACTTAAGTCTGTCTTCTTGCTTCTCTAGACTGGGTGCCCGGGTGGTATTGACGGTCAATGACTTGTAGCACCAAACCGATGGTAGACAACAAAACCACTGTAGGCGTATTATATTTCATTAATTTTAACTTTATTATTATATTATTTTAGCTTTTATATAGCGCTACTTTCATGCTTATAGCATGCTCAGAGCGCTTTTTGGTCCAATCTCATTTGGACCAGTGGGGGGAAGGGGTATCTAGGAGTTGGTTGCCTTTAGGCCTTAGGCGCTCAGTAAACACAACTGTGTCCGAGTCAGAATCGGGTGTCGAACCTCGAGCCCCCTTCCCACTTATAAAAAACTTGAAATAACTCAAATAACTTCTTTGTGAACATAACTAAATCGAACTTTCATTACAATACAGACAACTTTAATTCGAGATGAAATGAAATAAACTTATATTTAAACAAATTTAACTCACAATAAAAACACGTCTTTACACTCCGGCATTCTGGAGTCGTCTAGCGTACTTAACCCAGCTTACGACAGCGCCGCTTATCTTGCATCATTCTACAAGAGTAACATTAAATTAATGATATCTCTTTACAACTAACAATAATTACTCCCCTTCTATAGGCCTATAGCGTAGGAAACATACACACATACAAACCGTAACACTTGACAACTTTTTTTCAAATACTATTGTTGTTGTAGTGACCTATGATAAGTTGAGGACAGATAAACATAAGCTTCTGCTATATCGCTTTATAATGATTATACATATTCATATTTAGGAATCAAACACATGTCTTAGCTTGACCTCCGTAATCATCAGAAAACCGTAAATAATGTATTTTAACCAGAGTCAACACGCCAGTAAAACTTAGTTCATTTCTAGTAAGTACAGTCTCTAGGTAAGCTAAGACACTTCCGACGAAATCTCAGAGGTGGATTCCAGACCCCCTCCCACCCCACCCCCCCAAAAAAAAAATGTATTCTTAGGCTTCTCTTAGCATTGAATACACGGGACGCGCAACAATGGCAAAATTCTGTAAAACAGACATGCAAAATCGATTCCTTTTGACGTCTTGCTCGGCATTGTCAAAGCAGAAAAAATAACATCCTACAGGGAACAGTACCAGGCAACAATGGCAAGGAAAACATAATTGAAGTTTGTTGGATAACATCAAAGAATTGACGGGCATATCATTTGAGTACACGGTAAAAGAAAAACAACACCAACACAGTAGCGGATCTTGATGAATGTCGCAAAGTTACGAAAGAGTTAGCACTCGTGCCCCAATATAGATGAGGAAAATATTGAATTTCTGTTTAAGAAATGAACTGTCCGAAATGTATTGAAAATATGAGGCTGCACAATTCACTGACCAAGCTAGGTTCTTTGTTTCGGACGTTCCACCAGAAATAAGATCATTACATCCTAGATCAAACTTCTTGTCGGATAGCAGGTGATAAAAGTGGGCAGTATTCAAACTTGGACCACCCAGATGACAGTTCGCAGTGCTTACCACGCGGTCACTCAGTAGGATCCAAGAACGAGTTCATTCCTCGTTCATGCCTAAAATATAATTTAAAAATAATCCCATCTGTCTATATCATTTTGGGATTCTACATCAAAGAAGGAACGGACAATAGATCTAGATGTCACGTGAAAATAAGTGTCAAGGCCAAATTGTATACATATATTCAAAAAGTATATTTAACTTTTGAGAAACAACAGTAATTTTCCAATAGTACTAAAACAAAGTCACAAAGAGATACAAATAAGTAGGAATGGGATCATTCCAATAGAAAGTTCTGGTTATTTCTCGTCTGTTGAAAGAAAAAACTTTAAAGGGGATACACATACAAAGGGAAGACAAAAATCAGAAGCAGTTTAATAAGTTTTCAGCTCCACGTTTAGTCCACATTTGTAAATCTTTCATCGAAATTAAATCATACCGTGTGTCAATAGTTTGCGCTCAATCTCATCATGATTTGTACTTGGAGAATTGTTTTATTCCGTAAAGCGGAGTTATGCTCTTTCTTGGCCTTCACCAACATACGTAGGACTGATGGGCTCCCTGGTATTGTCACATTCTTATACGCTTGCGACCAGGGGTGGACCGGATTTGGGCAAATGCCCTGTGGGCTGGTATCTAAGTGGGCCGGTAGGACCACAGTAAGCATATTCTTTTTTTAAGATAAGGGCCGCATGGATGCCACTATTAAATTGTTAAATGTTTTATAGTATTCCTTTTTCAGGGGAAGGGAAGGGGCCTCTGAGCGAAGTATTTTTTTAAAAAATCTTTTAAAGACTCTACTAAGACTCTACTAATTTAATCTAAAATATTTTCCGCAATAATATAATAGCCTACATCCACAGAGCTTCATTCTTTTAGGGCCTATAAACTTTGCGATTAAAAAGCAACATAAAGCCTTTATTCCTTATAAGGACATAGTGTTCATTGTAAGCATGTGTACAGCTATCGATACATTATCAAATTTAACAATGATTTTGAGGACAGGTAGACCTAGAACTGGATGTCCATCATATAATATAGTCCTAAAATTTATGGGCCGGATGGTATAGAAATTCCCAGGCTATTTTGGTACCCAGTCCACCCCTGCTTGCGACTCTTGGAGGAGGAAAGGAGGATCCTAGCAATTGAATTGAGATGCTACAGAAAGATCCTTGGTATCACATTCAAAGAACGCATCACATTTCTGGGGATTAGAGACAGGATTAAAACCGCGATTGGACCTCATGATGACTTGCTAACTTCTGTCAGAAAAAGCAAACTAAAACACTATGGCCATATTACAAGGTCGTCAGGGCACGCAAAGACCTTCCTTCAGGCCACCGTAGAAGGAAAGAGAAGAGGCAGACAGAGAAAGTGATCGGAAGACAACATAAATGAATGGACGGGTCTACCATTGAAAGATGTTCTATCCAAGGCAATAGACAGAGAGGAATGAAAAAGGACGGCAGTCAAATCTTGTATGGTGCCCCAATGGTCCAACAGACTAAGGGGTAGGTGAAGGAACATGCGTAGGACTTTGGACCATCAGATTTGACTTTGAAATTACCAAGACATACCATTAGTACAATTCCATAGTATCACTATATATTTATATCTACACTTTAAAAAAAAAAGGATTATTGGATTTGATTAACTTTGACTAGTAGACGTGTCAAGATTAGATACAGAGATTGCCTCTTTATATTGCTTTGTAAATATTGACAGTCAGTTTTCTACCTTCGTCCTCGCCAGCTAGGAGCCAGACTGGGATCAAAGAGAATCAATATCTTTCGTGGCATAAATCTTATCCTTTTGTTTCAATATGAAAAGCATGTTACGTAAAACTTTTTTTAAAACTCGACCAACTTATTTTCATTCCAGGATAATGGTAACAGAAAACAAGAGAGATAATCCAGTTATTCTCCCGCGACACATTGACGTCATTTATATTCTAAATAACCTGGAGAAGTTACTGCCCCTTTGTGCCAGTTTCAATCCCCTGGCGGCGACCTTAGTCAAGGAAAGATAACATAGTGAGTTCTTCCGCTTTTAGATTTGCTCTGGAAGTCTTCTGTGTTTCAGACAAAAGAAGGATAACTGATTGACGTCTGCTGGGTTAATTGTAAATGGAATTTCTTATAAACTGATCACACAACTGACGGATATTAATTACCAAAGTAAGTACTGATCTTTTAAAAAATTGTTTACAAATTCTTGCCTCACGTGCTATATACATCCCCTAATTTCTGTTATTTATATAATTTCGATGATATTATTTTTTTTAAGTCATTGAAAATATTTTGTTACTAATTAATTCACTTATGAATCCTGGTAAAGACTGGGATTTTTAATTTCGGGATGTTTGGGCGCCTGAGTCCACCCAGCTCTAATGGGTACCTGACATTAGTTGGGGAAAAGTAAAGGCGATTTGTCGTTGTGCTGGTCACATGACACCTTCGTTAGCCATAGGCCACAGAAACAGATGAACTTTACATCATCTGCCCTTTAGACCGCAAGGTCTGAAAGGGGAACTAATTCATTCACTTAGCCCAGTGGCGCCAACCCATTTAAGACTAAGACTATGTCTGCTTTATTGATCCTCATTGGAAGTTTAATATTACAACTACTCTTTTCTCATTTATAGCTCTATATATAGATCTTTATATATTAAAGAAAAACACTCGACATAAGAGAACAAACACATGACACACAGAAGTTTATAGAGTGACTACACACCGACATCTTGATCTTGTGCACGCTCTTTAGTCAACGAGTAGCGAGTTTTTGTGTCTTTCGGTTCTTGTCGTAGTGGACAGAAGTCGCCCACTTCAATACGACCTAACGATACTTTTGACCAAACAGGTGGCGGTCGTCTTCTAAAATTTTTTTCGAATTTCCGGTCTGGCTGGAAGGCTGACAAAATATCTTGAGTCCTTGTCGGCAGAAGCTTAAATGGACCCGATACGCAGTACTTAGCGCGCCACTGACCTAGGTTATACCAAATTTAAAATATTCATTGGAGTGGAATTTTTTTTTTTTTTATGATACCGAATTGTGTCACGGTTAAGCTTGTAGGCAAGACAAGGTCAAGGCTAGTCTCAAAAATGTGACGTCGTATGATCAGATGATCCATGTGCGCGAGTCAGGGTATGTCACATAAAGGCGGTAAACTAGAAGGTGAAGGTTGAAGATAGCGTGAGCGAGGGACAAAGTTTATAGAGGTTCTGTATGGCGATCTAATAAAAGGCAGGAGAGCCTATTTTTGCGGTATACTGATGTATGCAAACGTGACATGTAGCTTTTCAAAATCGACACTAGCAGTAGCACTGGATAGATCCACATGGAGAGAGAGAGTATAAAGGAAGGATCTCGGATTGCAGATGTCATACACAACAGAAGTAGAAAGAAGGGTGAAAATGCAACGGCGCCTGGTGATTACAGATGCACAATCTGTGACCGCAGCTGTGTATCAAGGATTGGCCTCTTTAGTCACACAAGAGGTTGCCAAGGGAAAAGATCATCTCCCGAGACATAAAACCCCACATATATATATAGAGAGAGAGAGAGAAAGAAAGAAAGGAAAGAAAAAGTCTGCAATACTGAGATCTTTGCGCTAACAGGTATTCCCAGCATCTTTACAGCCTTCAGACAACGCCAATTGCGCTGGCTTGGACATGTTTGCCAGATGGAGGACAATGGCATCCCGAAAGTCATCCTCTACGTTCTACGGACAACTCGCGACTGGCGCAAGAAAAACTTGTCGTCCCCACCTCCTTTACATAGATGTAATAAAACGTGACCTCAAATCAGTGAACATCAATACTAACCATTGGGAAGACATAGCTCTAGACCGCACCAGTTGGAGAGAGACAGTGACCAAAAAAGCTCTGGACAGTGAAAGGACATTGGTCTCAGCTCAGGAAGAAAAACGTACAATACGAAAAATGGCCAGCTCCTCTACCACCGAAGCAAAAGCCACCTTAACCTGCGATATATGTGGACAGGAGTGTCTCTCCAAAATAGGGCTCCACAGCCACAAGAGGAGGTGTGCGAGATAAACCATAGTCGTTCTACGACTGAAGGACGCCATCTAATATATTGTTATAAACCTGGTGGTGGCACAGAGAGGGGTAATGGTGTGTGTGTAGTCAGCCGACGCAAATCGCCCCAGGCCAGCGCTAGACGAGCGGTCAACCGTGACGAGTTACAACGGTCAGCCGAGTCGTGTGTCAACATGACGGTTCGGGAAGGATCGCCGTCGTGAACAGAGCTCAGGAGCGTCACGAGAGTTGTAGTCATCTGACCACCTAGAAACGTCGAGCGGCGTTCTGTCCGGTTCGAGAAGGCCAGTAGGGACCCTATATAAGAGCGGAGGTGTCGCAGTCAAGACGGTTCAGAGCCCGGTTCACTACAGTCCGGTCGACTACAGCACAGTTCAGCGGTGTGGTTCTGTACGGAGCATTACGACGGTTCAGTGCGGAGTACTGTCAAGTACAGTTGAGACGACTGGCGTCTTGATCTTGGTCTGCGATCGAGTCCGACACAACGAGCCTAGTGTGTGAAGTCAGTCCTGAACTGTTGAACCCAGTGCAAGCCCGGAACGAGACGGAGAGGCCAGTGCAAGAGTTGATACGGCGGTACGGTGTTATCGGAGAGATATTTGTACAGTGTACGTGCTGCCAATTGTACAGTATTGGCTGTTATTTATTCAACCATTAAAGTGTTAAGTTACTTTGGAGCCCTGAGTTGTCAAGTTCTTTAAGTTGGTGGTGTATGGTGCAGTTTGCAGAGAGCCTGGATAGTGAGATTCGTAACAATATATATATATATATATAGTTGAATCAGTTCAATATTGATTACATACACACATACACCAAAAATAACTTTCAAAAACTGTACAAGTAGGAAATAAAGGAGAATTTCTATATTCCTGACTTCCATTTTGAATCGTTTGCATGTGTTTTCAAAAATTTTCATGCCCGTTTGTCAAGACGCGGTGTAGAATATAGTGGCGTTATTTGGTTTGGTCTTGATACACGTTTGAAATAATGTGCGCCGTTAATAGTTCAAAAATAGCTTTCAAAGGGAAGCAACAGCTAGCCATCTTCTTATTGCCTTATTGTGGCGTCCACTTGGGAAAACTATCAGAGAGAATCAGGATTGATCACGACTGAATACGTTTATAAACAGTTGATTTTTATGAATATTAGAATGAGGAAAAATATATCGCTTTCAATTTTTTGTCTTTCTGCAATATTTTTCTTTTCTGTTTTATTTATTTATTTGTTTTGTTTCTTTCTAGTTTCTATTTTTTTTGTTGTTTCTTGCTTTCTTTCTGTTGAAAAATCTTTTTAAATTTGATTTCTTTCTTTCTAAATCTTTCTTTTTTATTTCTTTACTTTTGTTAGACTTTTGCTTATTAATTTCTGTTTTATTTGTTTCTGCTTTTTCTTTATTTTTTTTACAATCTTTTTTTTTCTTTTTTTCTTTCTTTCTTTTTTCTCCTTTTTCCTTTTTTTTTCTTTACTTCTTTCTATTCATTGATTCCATTTCTACTTCAACTGCCCTACTACACCTTTCCATTAAGAACAAACTGCGCTTTGGTTTATGTTCTGCTTGGTCTTTTCCATCAACATCTGTCATTGTTTTAGTGTAAGCGTACACATTTGTTTATAAAAATAAAGAATGCATATTTTATGCAACAACGTATAAACCGATTTTTTATCAATAATTTTATTTATTTGCGTTACGTGCATAATATATCAATATACCAGGATCTGTTCAATATATTTAGAGTAGGGGCCGCCAACGAGTTTATATGTTATACGAACTCCATTATTATCTTGTCAGTACTTTCTGTTTTTTTTTCTGCTCTGTCTCTCCGTGTCAAAGCATCTCAATACATCCACGTTGTTGTGTAGTCTTGTACATCTTGTGTACCGGGACGCTGACCAAGTCCAGCAGTGACATACGTTCAAAGGTGACGCTCTTCAATAATTGATCACTTGGTTCCAGCTAATCGGTTCCGTGTTCTGCGTTTTTTATCAAAGGGAAATGGGAGGGGGGGGGGGAGAAAGTGGTTGGTGTGGGTAAAAGAAAAAAAAAGTCCTGACGCAGATGTTGTACACAACTTTCGAGCTGGAGGAGGGGGCGGCCATATACAATTCCGACACACGTATCACGGAATGTATTTCAAGAAAAAACAAACACACACATTGTGAGGTCCAATGGAACCGAGAAACTGTGGCCTCGTTATGCAATTCACGCAGTAGATTTGAGAGTGCAACTTGGCAACTGCGTCACGGACCGGATGTGATCAGCGGGACGTTGTTTTGAGGATCACTGTCGCATAGCAACGACTTCAAATTTACATTCTTTTCCTTAGTTCATTTTTTAAGCCTGGTGAAGAAGGGGAGCAGCACCTAGCCGTCTTCTCAAATAGAATATGTACACTTCAAACCTTTTCAGTAAATGTTCATGAGAGTTGCCATGTGGCCAGGACAACCTTGACTTTGATCCTCACCTTATAAGGCTTAAAACTTATTATACGCTCTAGTTATACATTGTCGTCGTTTATCGAAACAGTGCGACAGACCTTTCGGACCTTGCTAGGAAGGGGCAGATTTGGAAAGGTCGTCTGTTTGTATTACCGACGATTAACAGGGGTGTCATGTGGCCAGCACAACGGCCAACCGAATTTGTTTTTTTTTTTTATACATGGTGTTATTCTAATCAAATTTGTTATAAATCTTACGGCTCTACTTTGCGTCTGTTTTCTGTTGTTTTTTTTTTTTTTTTGTGTCTATTTTCTTTTTTGATAGATTGTGGCTATTGTGTATCGTGTATTGTAAAATAGGCCTAACCAAATGAAACATTTTAGTTTAAAGTTCTTATTTGAGTTGTAAAAAAAATGTTTTAATAAATCCTTATGTTTTGTCTGATTTTCCATTAATATCGTCACTGTAAATGTTGTGTAATATCTTTTTTATTATTCCACACCTAGGTATTTTGCTTTTTTTAGACTGCAACTGGTTTACCATGAATAAAATAGTTGTTTGTTGTTGTTTTTTCGTTATACTTTATAATTAGTATTTTTCTGAGTGGAAAAACTTGCTCCGAATTGATTCCCATTTCTGTAATTCTTCTATCTCTTTATAAAATTTTCAAAAACTAATGCCGTTTTCATTGTTCTATGTATTATACAATCGTCTGCAAATAATTAGACTTTTGTTCCTGAACTAAAGCAATTTGGTAGGTCATTTATGTAAATTAGAAACAATAGTAGTAAGCCTAATTTTAAAACTGTTCCTGAAAGTATTGTAGTCATAAGGCTTTAACTTTCAAAAGACCATTTTCTAAAGGTCAATTTTTTTGTCCACTTGTCATAAACTCCTTCGTAATAGGGGGGTAAATTAAAAACAAACAACAAAATCAGGGACATAGAGTAGGTTCTGATGACGCCGAGAGGATGGGGTGAGACCGAGAGAGGCTTAGAACTCAATTTAAAGTACGGCGCGACAAGGTTTGACCAAATGAGAGTAGTACAAGAGAGTTTTTGATCAATCGTTAACTGGTTACTTTCTTTGGTCGAATTATTCATGTTATCATACACCCGTTTTACTTTTAATGGTGATCCTAACCTTTTTAAACCACACAAGTGTAACCGTGTACCATATCAGAGACATGCAAGACTGTACACATGCACATCCCCCCCTGGATTATGAGTGCACGTGATTATGAGTGCACGTACACCCCTCCCCTGGATTATGAGCGCACACGCACCCCCCCCCCCCCCCCCAGAGAAGCCGAATTCTACCAAATTTTTTGCAACTTCAAATTCATTATCTTCTAAGTAGGATATGTAGTGCTTCTACTAAAGTACAGTTCTAATTATAGTTAATGTATTAGACTAATAGTAATAATAATAATAATAATCTTTATTATGGAGAAGGAACATTTCTTATAATGTGTGCAATACACCACACAAATCTAGCCCAAGCTTATCAGGAATTGATGCAGACCATGTATGTGCATCCCCCCCCCCCCTCTCTCCCTGAATTTAAAAAAAAAAATTACTTTTGTATAGCGCAAAAGGTACATACAGCACCAAAAATGTTGACAGACATGTATGTGTCGCGTACAGTTGTGTGTCGGCGTTAAGGTCGTTGGTCTATATATGTAACTTATGTAAGACACTATACATGACGGAGACACATGCTCTTGACAGATTATATGAATTGTGCCTCGAAAATATAATTAGATCTAGATATCACTTGAATACATTAACATTTGCTTAAGATTCTTTACTTTTTGAGTCGATGAATTCTTTTTACACAAGTTTATATCAACTCTGTCTGTCTTTCTGTCTGTCTGTCTTGTACACATTTCGAACACGTTATTTATCTAACTTCCCATAGTAGAATCAAATAGAAATTATTTATGCAAGCTAACAAAACATGAATCAATAAAAAAAAATTAGTTAGTAAATAATAATTTTTTTTATATTAAAAAGAAAAAAAAATCTATACTATTAAGAGATATGATTGTTGGTGTATATATATATATATATATATATATATATATATATATATATATATATATATATATATATATATATCCATCCGTGCTCTGTCTATATAATTGATACTGATATGTCTACCATATTGTTGGAAGATTTTCCTGAAAATAATTTTTAAAAAAATATAGCTTATTCTTTCAAATGTACAAATCGGGACTATGAGAATATGTTGTATTTACTAATTAATATTCTAAAAACTGAAAACCACAATTTATCTTTTGGTTAAAGAGCATATAAAGAGAACCATTAACAGCCAGTGCCATTTCAATTAGAGATCCTGATATCATAATCAAACAAATAACAAGGAAAAAAAATTTTTTACATGCAAAGCTGGTATAAGGGAAAGAATCGCAAAATCATAGCCCTATATCTCAATACGGCAAGAGGTATCTCCCCATTTCCTATACAGGCCTAAAACAAAATTATTTTAATTTATTAACAAATTGGCTATTTTTTTTTTTTTTATTGATTAATGCATTGGTTTCGACAATGAATAATTATTCAACATTTTATCTTGATCTAAGAACCGGAAGTGGGAGAAAAAAAACACGTGTAACACAACCCATAGAGATAGACGGAGTAAATATAGTAAAAAAAAAAAGTAAAGTTCCCCTTTCAGACCTTGCTATCTATTGGGTAAAGGTCACCTGTTTCAGTGGCCCACGGTTGACGAGGGTGTCATGTGGCCAGCACAACGACCAACCGCCTTTACTTTTTCCTCAACTAATGTCAGGTACCCATTAACGCTGGATGGACTCAGAGGCGCCCAAAGATCTCTAAATTTAAATCTCAATCTTCACCAGGCATCGAACCAGTGACCACCGGTCCAGAAGCAAAGCGCTTAACCGCTTAGCCACCTCCGGAGTTAGTGTAAGCTTAGAAAAATGACGTCGTATGCTTGTGCTAAGCATTTGTTGTTCCCCTCCCCTTCCCATGTCTAGCTTTGAGTATTAACTCTTTCTCTCCGGAGTTATTTACCACATTCTGGTGGAATCAACGCTGGTAGCGTCAGTTAGGAGAGAAAGAGTTAAACAAAATGCCAAAGCCTCTGTGTTACTAGATAGTTCGAGGTAACAACTGCTTTGTTAAATTGTGTTTTCAAAAGTTCATTGCACCAAGATCATGCCAGTGGCGTTCGTGACCATAGCACTGACACGAACGCCATGTCAAACCAACTGCTGTCAGCCTGGAAACTAAATGCTGAGGACAAGACGTAATCAAATAAGATCTCAGGTTCGCGGGGGGGGGGGGGTGCTGTGTTTAATCTCATTAACATAATTTACACCCCCCTCCCAAGTGGCCCGCTAAATTGATGTGAGGTACGTTACGGGGAAAGTTTTTTTTTTTTTATCAAAGCAATTTCTTCATTTCTCAATCTCACCCACGCACGTAGACAAGCGTCTTTGACTTGTTGCTGTTTTTTTTTCTTCCCCAAAGAGTTCAGCTTACGGAACTTTTCTCAAATGCAGATTTTTGTTACGTAAGATGGCTGTTCACTGACTCGTTCAATCTACATAGTGTTTGTTTTATTTTTTTAAACGACACTATGTCAATGACGTTAAATTTAAATTCAATGTCGCAAAATATTTTTTTAAAAATGTACTACAAAAAGGAGAGAAGAAAATGGAATTATGCAATGCTAAAAAGTGCAAGCCAAAGTATTAAATGTCATTTAAAAACAAAGGTCATCCTCTCTTTCTTTAGTCTGTACACCGGATACACCGAAAAGCTAGTAGCTATTTATAGTTTTTGTTTTGCCATAGATGACAATTTCTTATAATTTGTATACTGTAGTTAAAACATTTTTTGCATGCATGTTAATCAATGACTTAGTACTCTGTGGTCCACGATGGTAACACTTTCTAAAAATTCTGGGCTTCTTCTTCCTTGTTCTCATTTTCATGTTAGATTGTTCAGATGACTAGACCAATCTATGAGATTAACTGCGTAGTGTTTTGGGGCAAGTGTCTTGTACGGACCTTATGGTAAAGAGAGCAGTTTTGGTGAATACTAGTATTTATTATCTTTATAGAAATAGATCGAAATGTATGTAAATCAAAATCAGTTAATAGACTAAAATGAATAACAACACAATGGTCAATATCTTCTTATCTTATCTTATCTTATATAATACAGACGTTACTTCAAAAAAGAAGATGATTACGTCCTACGCGTCATGCATTTAGTCATGCATATAAACCAATGACTTAAAATTTTGCCAAGTCACTGGTTTTCCTGGCTAGCTCAGGCAACCCATTCCATGCTCTAATAGCACTAGGGAAGAAGGAGTATTTGTACACATTTGTCCTAGCATAGGGGACGAGGAATGTGCCTTTATCTTTGTGTCTTTCAGTGTATTTTATTAGATTTTGTTTTTGTATTGGAAGACTTAGGCAGCTGTACACTACTTTATCTTGACAACCAAGATGTAGGAGACCACACAATACTGAACCTGACAATGTCTGACCTCAACTTATGGCAACGAAAACCCAGTGCTAAGATCACACTTGCAAATGTTTATTTTCTGTAAACTTTCAAAACGTAAAATATTTCACAAGAAATTGTACATCCACTTGTTAGGCCCGCTAGATCAATTTGTAAACTCGACCTTATCCTCGGATTAGGAGAAAAAAATAAATACATAGAAGATACAATGGTCTAGCAACACGTATTCAGGCCATCGTCTCTAGACTTATTACAGCGCCATCCTGCTTGGGAAGATATGTAATTACTGTCGGTCCCTAGACGATAATAACTAAGAGAAACTCGTACTAACAAATGTCCAACACAGGACTAAACAACGAACTGACCTCTAGACAGAAGTCCAGCAAATAATCTCTTTGTCAGACAACATATTAAATACTTAAACAAACATTACCATATTTTGTTGGTAGACTACACCGACCGTCATATAATTTGTAAATAAAGAGAAAAAGTGTTTTATTAAAAGTTAAAGGTCATTGGAGCACTCAAAAGTAAGTTTAAATCAATTATAATTATTGATGGTCTATACAGATATTGAGGGACTTCTTTAATGCCAAAATTAGAGATTTTTTTTTATTTCAGAGATGTGCTTTATCTAAAAATGTGGTTTTGTTCGACGCGTATTAGTCTTATAGCGTATTTCTTCTAATGACAAAGTTGTCTTTAATGTTATGTTACGGAATTAAACTAAGGCAAAACAATTGTTTTATAAATAGAGCAGCTATTGTGTTCAAGTTGTTCTGCCGTCCACTTTCATTTCCTTAGACCAGCAATGTTTTTTTTTTTTTTACAAAGCTTATATCAACTCACTCGGTCTGTCTGTCTGTCTGACCAAAAATTTGTACACGTTATTTCTCTGACACCTACAATCTTTCACAATTAATTCTTTTACCCAACAACACGAGAATCAATTTAAAAAAACAAACAATTAGTTGATTAACTATTGGTAATAAATTACTTTGTTTGGTATCTCAAACAAGGAAAAGAAATAGCACTTGACTGAAGTGGTGGTATAAGCTTAATTAGTCCTTTTATATTAGGCTGCCGTCTTAAGCTTAGTGAGCACAAACATGAAATAGAAACTAGTCGAGTCGCTGCGTAGCACACGTCGCTATTTTGTAGGGCCGGACTTAGGCCACTGTAACCTATGCGACCGCAGTCGGCCCCGCACTTTCATAGGACCCGTGCTTAGTCTAGAAGTAAATTATTAAATTAAACCATATTATAACTTATAACAGATTTCCTGCTGACTCCTGATTTATCAGGAGCTCCTGGAAATCGCCGGGAATTATTAAAATCTTTTGAAAACGTATACAAATCTCCTGAAATATATAAACAAAGTTGTAATTTTGGGATGTCATTCAATATGGAAAACGCCAATCCTACGCGCGATAACAAAATAGCCGGCAATATGCAATAACCGTAATTGTGGAATCTGGTGAAAGAAGCTTCTCGCGCCTCAAACTAATGACTTGAGGTCAACAATTCTCGTAGATAGATTGAAACATTTGGTAATTCTTGCTATTGAGCGTGATCTATGTAGGAAATAGATTTACAGTATGACCGCGTTGGCTTCAGAAGCCTGAAAAGGCTTTAGCCCACAAGTTCGAATTCAGGTTATTCCCTTTAAAAAATATATACATTTAAAAAGGGATCACCAAGAAACCCCGTTTTTTTCTCCCCCTTTCCACCCCTTCTCAAATTGCCTAGACATGTAATAGGATCATAGCGTATTGAGAATGCTAAAAGCATGAAATTGCGCTAAATAAAAACAATTGGTAAAAAAAAAATGTTCCTAATCGCAGAGATTAGTCTAGTCTAGATCTGTTACAAATTTAATTACATGACTGATCCAAAATAATTGTACACATTAATATAAACTTTACTCTAAAAGAAATATTTTTAGCGGCTCCCGAAAGAGGAAAGACGCTATTACTATTGTGGGGAATGCCTGTCCGTCCGTCCGTCCCGTTTAGATCCCATAAACTAGAAAAGATATTGAAAATCCGACATCATGATATTTCAGACCTTTCAAAGTTCTGATGCAACGGCTACTTTTTTTGTTTTCTGAAAGCGAAAAATTAAATTTTTAAAATCAATTATGCAAGCAGTGTTTTTGTCATAAAATACAGCATCTCTACAACTATACATTTTTAATAATAACAAACACGGGAGGCTATTTATTAAGGAAGATAACAATTTATCATATTTCTAAAACATTTATGCAAACGGTTTTAGATTTTTTGTCAATAAATGTACTTTTGTACAAATGTATTGCTAAATTATGTAAGTTCTGTCATATTAACTATAAACTATATTAAAAGAAATGGTTACTATTTTTTCAAAGAGAAAAATCTATTTTGATATGCATATAAGTGAAACATAATTTACAACAACAATTGATAACTAATTATTTATTTCATCGCGTGACGTAGAGGAGGCGATAATGCAAACCGACACTCAACTAAATATTTTTTTATTATTTGTTTTTACGAAATTTTTTTTTTTAATGAGGCTTTGAATATAAGATTGACCCTATACAAAACAATTAGATCAATAAGATAATCATTATAAGACATCGGTTAGGCCAGGTTCATATCTAACTTCACATTCACTTTCACCTATCCCTTGGTCTGCTGGGCCGTTGATGCACCACACAAGATATGTCAACCTTCTTTCCCCATTCTTTTCTGTCATTTGCCTTTGATAGAATTTCATTTTGATGTTATTTCTGAAAATATTGAAACCTGCCTTTTTACCGGCCTGACCACTTCGGGGGCCGATTTTGAGTTTGTGTTTCCCCACAAACTGCCTTTGTAACCTTGTTTTTCTTTTCTTTTTTTTTTTAATTTGCTTGGTTTTTAATTTAAATAACTAGCGTCTGCGACTTGGTTTCCTAAAGCTCGCCTGTCACGCCGTGTACTTAAATGTCTCTGGAGGGGGACCATGATTGAGGGCTTCATTCATTGCAAACATGGCGTCAAGTGTTGAATCTTCATCTTACCGACTTGAGAGGACTCGGCCTGGTCCTCGCAATGTGACAGGAGCGAATGTCACTTGTAGGGCAAAGTTCAGGAACGCAATTTTCTTAAAGCACTTCTTCAGAGCGAAAAAAGGGGAGGGGGGAAATCGGAGATTCAGTGCTAATAATTGTCTGGGTGTAACTGTAGGTGTTAACAAGGAAAAACGACATTGTTCTTTGGACTATTAAGTCGCTGCACGGCTAATGTCGAATCAGTGACTGGATGGACTTGTCTAGAAGTCTCACTCATTACATCTCTGTCTCTTGTTCATATTTTTGTTTTGGTTAGCAATGGAGGAGGGCCTATTCTTCAATCATTTTTTTTTGTTATGTTTATAATCTTTATTGAAGATTTGTATATATGGAGATTGATATCTAAATGGCTGGCTTTTTGGAGTTTCCGGTGTACAGAATAAAAGAAGCATTGCGAAGTGAAGTATTTTATTAAGTCAATTTCGTATACAGTATATCGTCACCGATGTACCTTTACCTATCACTTAGTCACTTAGTCTGTTGGACAGTTGGGGCACCATGCAAGATTTGTCAACCGTCTTTCTCCATTCCTCTTTGTCTTTTGCCTTAGAACCTCTTACAATGGCATGTCCGTTCATTCTTTTATGTTGTCTTTCCATCGCTTTCTCTGTCTGCCTCTTCTTCTTTTCCTGATACTGTTCCCTGAAGGAAGGTCTTTGCAAGCCACGAAGACCTTGTTATATGGCCATAGATTTTTGGCTTGCGTTTTTCTGCGATATTTAGCAGGTCATCATGGGAGTCCAATCGCTGCAGTTACCCTGTCTCTAATCTCTTGGTTTGTGATGCGGTCTTTCAATGTGATACTTCTGTGGCATCTCAATTTCCAATGCTAGGATCCTCCTCTCTAGCTCTGCGGTCAGCGTCCAAGACTAACAAGGATATAGCAATGCGGCCATGACCAGGGAGCGCATCCGTCTGATTTTGGTGCCGAGAGTACTATATAGTCACAAAGATTCGAATTCAGAAACATCTTGAGACCGAAACACACATCACGGCTGTAGTAGCCTAAGTCTTTCCTAACGATAATATTACTATTTTTAGAAGTATCTGCAAGACCGAAGATAGTGTGCAAAGGCAGTCTACAAAGTGTTCAAAGATAGTGCACAAAGATAGTGTACAAGTACTACCGTACTTAAGTATATCTATCTTTGCAGTGGCAACATTTAAAGTATGTTCAGTGTCAAGAGACATTAATCTTGTACTAGATTTTCATACAAGGCGGAAAAAACAACTATAAATAGTCACAAATCCCTAAGTGGTCGACTTCCAGTTCGGCATAGGATTTCCTTGCTTATTTCTTCAAATGCAGAAATCAATGTATACAGTTGACAAAATAGGAAGTTTAATTAAGCGACCTTGATATTATTTAGTTTAAAGTTAAAAAATCTCCAGTAGCAAGATGCTGTCGGTCGGGCCTTCCATTGAATGTATGGATTATAAAGGGACACCATTAATAACATAGTTTCTGTCAGTAGGGTTAACCATTGATATCAGATAACTAAGGGTTGTGTCTTTGTCTCTTTCTCATCTTGCTGTCTTCTTTTCTATGTTCTTCCAATTTCTCACTTTTATCTTTTTTTGTCAGTCTCTTGGTGTTTCTTCTCTTTCCACGTCTGTCTTTTCTCTTTCTCTTTGATTTCTTTTTTTTTATCTCTCTTTCTTTTCTCTCTCTCTCTCTCTCTCACTATATATCTTTCTTTCTCACTTTCTATCTCTCTTTTTCTCTTTCTCTCTGTCTCACTTTCCTTCTTTTTTTCTTTCTTTTTTCTTTCTCTCTCTCTCTGTTTCACTTTCTCTCTTTCTATCTGTTTTTTCTCACTCAAACTTTAGATTCACTTTCATAAGTCCCCTCATTGCCCAATCACCATGTGCACTTGAAGACTGATGGAAGGGATAGCCTCGTGCGCAGTTCATACAATATTACCGCCCCAGCAGCCTTTCTTGCAACTGACTGACATGTCATTTGTTTTGACCGTCGTGACAGATGTCATTGACATATTCGCGTTTGACTTTACTCCCCCCCCCCCCCACGTGCCCAAAATAAAACAATAACTTCCTCATGTCATGCGTAAAACATATGTGTTACATTGATGTTACACTTAGAGACCTACATTGTTTTCATACAAACATTTTATTTTCTTGTTGTTTGTTTGGTTCTACAGTTTCTTTTATGTTGGTACAAACTTGCAGATTTTGGCTGGAGGTAGAAATAGGTAAATGTGCAGTTGAGTATGGGTTTGATGTTAGAGAGAGATGGTGTGATTTTGTTGAATACAGGGCATGTTTTTGTTAGAGAGACAGAGAGAGAGGAAGAGAAACTATAAGAAAGAGAGAGAGGAAGAGAAACTATAAGAGAGAGAGAGAGAGAGAGACAGAGAGAGGGAGAGAGAGAGAGAGAGAGAAAGAGAAAGGAAATGTATTTGGAATTGGAGACTGTAAATCTGTTTCTGTTATTGGAGTCCTGTATTTTGATTACAGTTTAGTTGGATATATGAGTTGTGCTTTTGAAGACACTTAATTATTTTTGAACTAATGATCTACGTATTTGTGAAGACTTTGCTAAGAAACAACCGTTGCTAACAAACTGTATCAATGACCTCCTCGCATAAAGCAATCTACAATTTCCCAACCAGAAACAGGACACACTCCTATTACATTTTTACCTTAGCATTTTAAAACCCTTACACACCCACCGCACTTTAGACACTGCGCCACCCTTACGAAACTCTTGTCATCTTATCTTATCTTATAGACTACAGACGTTACTTTAAAAAAAAAGATAATTACGTTCTACGCATTTCATGTGTCAATGTAGTCATACTTGCTATATTCTTATATCATATAAGCGTAGGACGTAATCATCTTCTTTTTTTTTCGAAGTAACGTCTGCATAATATAATATAAGATAAGATCTACTCTTATACTCTCTGGACTTCCGAATGTAATTCTACTTAGACAGACGTCTATTACCATAACAGATGGCTGCCTGGTCGTGCGTTTTGCGAACCGGACTGTCGTTCGGACTTATCGATGGTCCCGGATTCAAACCCTAACCGCTCCCATCCGCTGTCGTCCAGTTGGAGGTTTTAATCAAGGAAGTAAATTATCTTCAACTCTGAAGGAACATCCGAAACATGTAAAACATTTGACAAACAACAGCCCAGCATAACCAACACTCTGTATGGCAGTGCAGAACAGCCGACACAATAAACAAAACACAACAAAAAAAAAACCAGCGCACTATTTTTCCTTGGCACAGTCTGCAAAAGAGCTTTAGAGCTCAGCAGCAAAAAGAAGAAGAAATCTCTAGAACTTTATATGTGATACAACTATCATAAAAAGTAGTGCCAAGTCTATATCATAAAGCGTATGTGAAGTACTATGTATGTTGCTTGTATGTTTGAATTTTCGCAATCCATTTTTCGACTCCATATACTTATCCAATCGTCTTACAAGTTCACATACAACCTCGTGCTCGATGACAAAACATTGATTGATCAAAAAATCAACCAATTAATCAGTGTATCTTTTGTAACAAAGAAAAACAACCCATTAATTTTGTTTTTTGTATAGAAATTGTAGTAAGCTTTGGGAAGATAAGCCTTGTGTAGAATTAGGCTGCTGGGATTGAAAGGAAGCTACAGCAAATAAGATAATTAAATAATAATGTAAAGATTATATTAAAGACTGTATGTTCATGTAAAGATTATATCAAAGACTGTAAATAAATATGTATAGATTATATTAAATACTATATGTTTATGTAAAGATAATATTAAAGGCTATATGCTAGTGTACAGCTTATAATATAACGAACTGAAGGAAGACAGCACACCATCAAAGAGATCTGTCATGCTAGTTTACCGGCACTGACTTTGTTTTCGTGTACCTACAGGTCTCGCTATCTCGTCACTAACACGTTTCACAGTCTTCGCCGCTCTTAATAAAGAAACAGGAGTTTCTTCCACTCGCAGGGACGAACCTTTCACTGTTTCCTCAGACAACGTCCTGACCAGACAACCCACACAGGGGACCCACTGCTGCTTCTCATCTGCTGGCATGCCCAATGGCGATGATCCCTTTGCCAGGTCTAGGCGGGTCGATCCTCTATCACTGTTTCTCCATTCATTCAGTGCTGTTGCCGGTCGTTATCCTGTAGCACCAAATGGCTAGTGGACAACTAAACCGTTGTAGGGCGTAATAAAAACGAATAAAACCTGAACTAGCTTGAATAACTTCCTCGTGGACGGTACTAAATATCAACTTTATTTATAATATAGACATAAATCAGGTTGATATAAAATAGAAGAAATATTCTAGACTTAATGTAATAATATTCTTTAACAAAATCCAAAATCACTTCAATAACACCTCCTTTCAGTCTCACGATCTGGAGTCGTCTGTTCTAAATGACGACAACGCCACCTATGTTGCATCATTCACAACCGATCGCTAACCTCTTCCCACCGTTACCATAGAAACGCACGCACACACACACACACACTCCATAACAATTAGGCCGGAATCAACTGCCTTTCTCCTCATCTCAACAATCTGCCCATCACTAGTGTTGAGCAGTGCGCTGTTGGCTGGTGCGCACCATCTGCGTCGTCAAAGAAGCAGAGTTACTAGAATATCAAGGACTGTATGTAATCTACGTAAAATAATCAATTATAAAGATAATGGAGTTGGTAATTAACATTGCCTTAATTACTATTTTCATAAATGATTTTTCGTTACAATTTACATTCCTGGCATGTTTTAAAGTACAAGGGCATGCGTACTTAGCTTATTTATAGCTTAGCCATGAGGATATAGCAATACCTTGCGTGTTTGTTTTTTTTTTTTTTGATCTTTGCTCAGAAATATTCAACATCCGTTAAAATTAATAACAACATTTTGTAGTCTTATTTCGGTATTCTGTAGAGTGTAGATCTTCGCTTGGCCGTCGAGTAATCTAAAAGATCATACAACAAAATGTAAGTTTTTTGTTAGCATATTTCTGTGCTATTCATCTACTCGAGTATAATAGTTGTCACGTGATCTGTTCTGTTGTTGTTGGTTGGTCATGCACGATCTTTTTGTTTGTAGTTGTAGAAGATGCAATAAACATGCATGAATGTAACCTGTGGGACCAAGTATTTTGTGTTAATTGTTTGTCTTCTTTGTTTGTTTTGCAGCTGATGAAGGCCTCGTGGCCCAAACGTCCTTTGTTCTACTTGGTCCTGCATTGTTACATATATGTATGGTTATTGTATTTTCTATACAGTGATTCACCCCTGCAGCAGTATATCTTTGTTTTTTAGTTATAGAAGATGTACAGCTTTTATTTTGTCGTTATGTAGGTCTAGATATAGATCTGTCAATTAATAGTTATGTAGCCTACATCTAGATCTTTTTTGTTACTATGTAGGCCAAGATGCTTATGTTCATCTAGATCTTTTTTTTTTATTATTATGTAATTCTTCATTAGTTTGAGGCGCGAGAAGCTTCTTTTACTAGATTCCACAATTACGGGTATTGCATAATGCCGTTTTTTTTTTATCGCGCGTAGGATTGGCGTTTTTTCATATTGAATGACACCCCAAAATGACAATTTTTGTTTATATATTTCAGGAGATTTGTATGAAATTTCAAAAGGTTTTAATAATTTCCGGATATATTCAGGACTTTTTCATATATTTTTCATTTTCAAGAGATTTCCAGGAGCTCCTGGTAAATCAGGAGGCCGCGGAAAATCTGTTATAAGTTATAAAATTGTTTAATTTAATAATTTACACCTAGAATTAACGCGGGTCCCATGAAAGTGCGTGGCCTACTGCCGTCGCATATTTTGCAGTGGCCTAAGGCCGGCCCTGCAGTATAGCGGCGTATGCTACGCTGTGGGTCGACTAGTTATTAAAATTTCATTTAAAGGTGTTACATTGCTTTTAGAGACAGTGCTAATAAATTAAAGTTTTAACAATCAACAAGTAATGAAAGCAGCTACGTTCATCAGATATTCAAACAAAGCTAAAAACTCAGCACAAGTAGCATCACCAACGTTTTGCCCATTGTTATAGCGTGACATCAATTATTGCCAACTCTATAATCTTTAAAGTGCCTTTTAAATTGTTAGTTGATGATAGAGCTTGTATTATTGAACATCTTGGAGCAAAACTTTTGTTGCCTTTTTTAACACAATTCCATCTCAGTGAGTTGAGTTTAAAATCCATCTCAGTGAGTTGAGTTTAAAATCCATCTCAGTGAGTTGAGCTTAAAATCCATCTCAATGAGTCTGACGGCATGAGCTGGAAGGTATTTTATTTAAGAAGTCTTCAGCGTAGGCATGACTGGTTTTGATAAAACTTGACTTAAGCGTAGCATTCAGTAAAAAAAAATGAGTCTCAAAATGACAGATGTCAAATTATGTAATGTGTTCGTCTCATTCAGTCATAACGACTATGGTTCATCTCATAGCACTAAGGAGATAAATGCCTGGGCATTGTCTATGGTCGAAACGATATCGCCCTCACAGCAGTTTCCCCCTCTCCAAGCAGCTGATATGACCAAAAGAAAGCAATCTCCGATAGATTTTGGGATCTGTAGCGCCGCATGTTCTGCCAGGCTGTAGCACGGTGTGCCACAATCTGCCTAAGGGTCACCAGCTCCTGATTTTTTTTCTACACGGTTGTCTCGCTAAGCTTTTCCCGTGTTTGGGTGTAGCCCCCATGGCAGCTGAGGTTTGGATTCAGAGTTTCCCTTCACCTAAGTGGGTAACCAGCCATTGCTAACGAACTCCTCCTGCCCTAAACTTACAGGTTTGGGCGCCAGTTGCACGCCTTTGTCCCTTCTCTTTTCAGTGGTAACAGTTCCGCCTGACTCAATATCTGAACCACCAGGAGTTAATATGGCTATCAGTGGCTATTTGAGATGCAAAGTTTTTAACGCCGGAAGTGGTAATTGTTTTAAGCCTATCATTATCTGTAAAATGCTTCCATGATTATGTTAATCTGATTATTATTATAGCGCGTTCTTATTTACATAAGCTTCACTAGTGACAGGGTTTGTGTATCGGCAAGGTCGCGTGGTAGATTTTGAAATTCATAGTAAGACAGGAAATAGCCTCAAGTGAACTAAAGGAAGTTACCTGGGGAGGAGGGGGGGGGGCGGACGTTCTCTACATTGCCACCATACACATTGCAGTCTTCTATTAAAACAAACAAACTAACACATTATACAGCTATTGTTTTTTTCCCTGATGATCCAGAGCGTAATTAGTACCAGCTTACAGTTGACATTGACATGAGGTGTCACAAGAGAAATGAAAAGACAAAAAAAAACCAGTGTTTATGGTTCTCAGTATCAAGAAAATGTTGACTTAATTCCCAGTTCGAGGGGCGGGGGGGGGGTATAAAGATCCGTTAGAAGATATGTTAGATGGGCTGACACAGAAAAACAAAAGTTTAAACTAAAATTTAACACTACTTTCCTTAAGAATCGTCTACAATTTGTATATCAAACGTTAATATTGGGGCATACTTTATTCTATGCTTTTAGAGTGTAGTAAAATAGATGGCTGGTTTAAAAAGTTAAGATGTAGATTTATAGTTAAAAGTAAGTTGATATTTTTTTATATTCTTTTTTCTTTGTATGTTTGTTGTTCACTGTATGCTGTTATCTACATGCTGTAATTAGAACCTACAATCAGTTAGATCTAGCACGAGCCTTCCCTTTCACAGGTCTGCGATGCTGTACATAAAAAAAGGTTGTGGTAAAATAATGGACGCCGATTAAAAGAACAAAAAACAAACACTCTGTAATTCGGAAATGACGTTATATGACCTTCTTCTCTTTTTAAGATTTATAGCTGCTTAAGAAATATAATATAAATTATAAATATAAATATGATATAAATTTGGTCCCGAACCTTTACCCTCTACCCTCTTCACACAGCTAATTGTCCCTCCCTTTTTTTTAAAACTTTCCAGCGATCTAAATGTATTGTTATGTCTACTAACGAGTTGATCAGAACCTGATTGATTGTTCTCGACTTTAACAACGCACCGAACAAGTTTGTTTCTGTCAAGACTAATTGGTCACCGTTTGGTGTTCAGAATAGCCAATCAAGAACACTCTTTGTCCGGGTCGTTGGTATGTTCTGTTCTAGCAGTGCAAACTTGAAATGCTGCTGTATTTGGTTTCCATGTTTCCAGGATAGACTCTTCATCTTCTTTCACTTTAACATTCTAGAGTTTTAGCTCAATGTTTGAAAGTTTAACTCAATGTTTGAAAGTTTTATCTCAAATTTTTAAAAGTTTAGCTCAATTTTTAAACTTTAGTTCAATATTTGAAAGTTTAGCTCAATTTTTTAAAACTTTACCTCAGTCATATTTTAGTAATATAAGTTTTATCTCAATTGTTACAAGGCTTATATCAACTCACTCTGTCCATCTGTCGGGTAAAATGTGTGTACACGGTAGAATGTGTTAAGGTGGAAGTTTGATTAATGAAAAGATGAAAAAGATTTAAGTCGGAGTCGTTGTTCTCACTAAGAATAACATAATTTTCATCTAATTATGGATTTTATTTTTGTGGTTGATTAGAGAAGTGCT
Organism: Biomphalaria pfeifferi; assembly: GCA_030265305.1. NCBI lineage: Eukaryota > Metazoa > Mollusca > Gastropoda > Planorbidae > Biomphalaria > Biomphalaria pfeifferi. The sequence goes on along the minus strand of JASAOG010000007.1, from coordinate 4,028,884 downwards.
TATAAAACTGTGGTCCGTAGACATCCAGGTTTGATAGCCTCTGGATTGGACGGTTATACTGTGTCCGGGATGTACATTCTGCTGTATACGGATTCCATTTACTCCGTTGTAGCATGTATGTTGTACGTAATTGATAATCATAAGTTTATTTAATAAAAAATGTTTTAAAAAGAGTTTTAACAAAAAGCATATAAAAAATATAAAAAAGTAAAGATACAGAGAATAAAAAAAAATGTTTTATTAATATTCTGTACCAAATACATGTTTACATCTAGTTGAAATGAATTATGTAATAAGTAACTTCTAATTACATCACCAGATTTATTACTTTACCTTTCCCATCCTTAATTCATTCCTACTACGACGTCCCCCCCCCCCCCGCCCAAACACTGTCTTTGTTTTAAATGAATAACTCTTAGAAACTTTGTTAATTACCAATTACAGTACATTTAATCTATTTATAGTTTCTTTTGCGTGTCTGAAAAAAATAAAAAGAGGAAGCAATATTATTTAAAAAGATCTGTTTTGTTTTACTTCGACATCTCTTTCTGTCCTCTTATCTCGACATTTTCCCTTCCTGCCTTTATAAGTAAATTATAAATGCCATCAATGGCGGTCTGTTATTTATAGAAATTTAGTCTCAACTATTTCAAATGAGAAATAATTAATTGGTTTGGTGGGTGTGGGTACTAACTATGAAATATATCAATTGTATGACGACCCACCGATAGTAACAGAAATGAAAAAAAAAAAGAACAGATTACATTTGCCAGGTCACCCTGAAAGAATATCAGAGAACAGAGGAGCGAAAATTGTATACAGGCCAAACCCCCAAGGCAAACCCCGAATGCGATGGATGGATCATGTGGAGGTAGATCTACGACAGCTTGGGGTTACGGCGTGAGACGAAATGCCCAGGAGAGATCTAAATGGAGGGATGTGTTGAAGCAGGCTAGAGCCCTCCATGGGATGTAGCGCTACTGGGATGGATGGATGGATGAATGGATGGTGGTTGTGGGAAAAGGGCCTTGAAGAAGCTGACGATCAAAGCATTGAGGTAAACTCAGTTTGACCAGCATACGTTGACCAGTAATGTAAGTTTTCGTTCGTTATACGTGCAGTGTTCAGGTCTAATACAGCGTTGAGTTTTCGACCTGTGGTTGTTGGTAAGCCTGATTTGAAAACCCCCCAGCATTCTTAACGACTTTTGTATGGTCAATCAAAGGAAGGGAAGCGCTCACAAGGTGGAGCAAGAAGACGCCTTAGGGACACCCTCAAAGCTTCTCTGAAAGCGTTCAGCATTGACCCAGCCATCAGGGAGACGGAAGCACATGCTAGAGCAGCATGGCGTCGTGTTGTGAAAACTGGCTCACAAATGGCAGGGGACACGAGAACAGCGCTGACGGAAGAAAAGCATCAGAGAAAAAAAAGCAAGGCAAATGACAATAGTTCCAGCTGGAATAACCTGCCTAGTTTTTAGCCGGGCTCACATAGGTCTCACCAGCCCTATGAGGAGGCAGAAAACCTTAGTGAAAAGCCCTCCGGCCCCTGGATGAAAAAAGTGGTCAACATCGAACCACGATGAACAAACTATATATAATATATGATTTAATTAAGTATAGAATTTTATGTGTGGAGACTCCTACCCATTTTAAAACGCTTTAATAAAAATACGCTTAATAGAGTTTAAAAGGTACTTTTAGTACAGCCTAAAGTGAGAAGAGTTGAGGTTCTATACCTATATCCCATCAATGCAAATAGTCACATCTGGGTGAGTTTTTCCCAACTGTCTTTTTGGGCAGTACCATCTTTTCTTGATTTTGTAAAAATGTTTTACATGTTTCGGATGTTCCTTCAGAGTTGAAGATAGTTTACTTCCTAGTCCAAACCTCCCGCAGGACGACGGGGGATGAGAGCGGGCAGGGTTTGAACCCGGGACCATCGATAAATCCGAACGACAGTCCAGCGTGCAAACCGCACGACCAGGCAGCCATTCTCTTTCCTTGGGAGGGGGGGGGGGTCCAGGTTAGGGCTTGTATTGGGACATTGATGCTTGCTGTATGTCGCCGTATGTGAAGGATGGTGTGTAATGTTAAAGATAACTTCTTGATCATGATGCCGATGTGTTCCCTATTCAGTAAAACAGAAGTTTATTTTAATCTAATTTTGTTCTAAAAGGTCAAACATCTCGTAATGTGTCTGCGCTGAGTCGGACACTTATACCGCATGGGAGATGACCGCATGCCAAAAGCGATCTTCTTTGGCGAGCCTCAAGGAGGACGGCATAACAGAGCCCCCCCCCCCCCCCAGTAAGATCAAGCCAGGCGCCATGTCGCCCTCACTCGCATAGTGGAAAGTAGCTGGCAGCAGATAACCTCTCAAAGAGCCAGTTTGAGAGTTCTCACAAAGGCTGCGGGACAAACATTTCAGAATCAATGAAAAGCCATTATTGAAGACAGGTGCAAAAGACGGAAAGAAAACTTAAATAGGCCGCCAGCTGACAACGTTTTTGTCTGTATGAGATGCGGAAAATATGTTGATCGCAACAGGGTTAGCGTAGTCATGTGAAACACTGCACTCATCCTTAATCTTCGGAATCGAAGACATTGCTAATTATTATTATTAATTATTATACTTTTTTCCTAACTATTGATTTCTTTGTTTAAAAAGCGCTGTTTCATTCTCTACGCTGACTTTACTTCTGTAGATGGAATAGTTTTCGTTTACTTTCCAAGTCTTATCACTTTTCTGCTTCAATGTCCTCTCAATAATTGGACAGAATTTCATTTCCTTTGACAAGCGGTCAGAATTTGGGGAAAAAAAAATTTGCTCCTCTAAGGTGGTGTCAAGATTTGTTCATCTATTTACACTACCGGCCCCGCACCGCTTTGTTTTCTTTGCTACTGATTATATATTTTTGACAATATTAACACAATATTAGTTAACAAACAAAGATTCACACTTAACTTGCGCAATTATCACTAAACTTATAGACACTTCAATTCGGAAGACTGAACAGTAAAGTAGTGATAATACAAAACCTTGAAATAAAAACAAAATAAAAAAAAAAAAAAAATTCTATTAATTTTGATTATGCACTTCTACGGATCATATGCTAGGACTACATAAATTGTGGTTATTGAATATTTTTTTATAAAAAGGTCATTGAAAATAAAATGTCATTGCGAAAAGAATAAACAAAAAAAACACAAAAATAACACAAAAATAACAATAAACCAAAGCAAAAAACAATTCATTAGATGGACAAAATAAAATAAAACCCAAACCAACTGTGACCACCATTGCATATATAAATAATCCAAATAGGAAATGTCACCTGGGCAACTCTAGCCACAACCCGACATCATCTGTTGTTGTTTGGTATCGATTGTGCTGCGAGATTATCTGCCTTTTCTGCGCTCTTTCCGTTTCGTCTCCCGCTATAACAAAGCAATAATTACGTGTGACTGACATTGTGCAACAATTAAAATGTTCAACTTTTGGTATGAGCAGAAAGTGTTGTGCTAAGCTGTGGAGGCGAATGGGCAAATTGTACGGAGCACCAGAAGATGCCCCAAAAGTTGATACATATATCTTTCTATCAAATCATTGATAAGAAATGCTTGACTATATTTTATTGAAAAAGAACATTCTGAAATGCGTGGGGCCAAACAAAAATTTACTCAAGACTCGCGTTGTATACGGTTGTTGAGCTGAAGCACCAAACTGCTGGTATACAACTAAAATTTCAGCTTAATTCGAGATTGGTTTTTGGAGAAAAAACGTGTACAAACTTTTTTTTACCAGACAGAGTGAGTTGATATAAGGTTTGTTAAATTAAATAAATGAAGTACACTTTAGTAATACTTTAAAAAATGATATTTTGAACTAAATTCCCTTCAAAAACACGTCTTTCACTCTGTGCAATCTGGAGTCGTCTGCCCTACCTAAGAGCGCTGGCGACCATGTCACTTATCTTGTATCATTCACACGACATAATCAACAACCAATCGTTAACCTCTTCCCACCGTAACCGTAGAGACACACACACATACACACACTTGACGCTATTATAATGCATTCTCGTGAAACACACTTTCATAAAACAGTCTCATGACAACACACTCTAATCAAACCTACTCTCAAGAAACACACTCACTTGACAACAACCTCTCAGTAAATCTACAAAAAAAAAGTTCAGACTCACATACTACCTTAGAGTGCGCCTATCTCCAGCTGTTGCGCTACTATTGCGCAATGCATTCCAAGTAAAAATAGCAAGAAAAATATGCACTAAAATAATATCTGTCTGTTGCTGCTTTATTTGGCTTCATCGTGTTGAAATCCATTAACAGTTCAGGCGACTCTTAGAGTTAAATATTTTGGAGAGAGAGGGGGGAGAGTTCTGACCGACGTGTGTACGGAGAAAGTGCCGAAATGACGTTATCAATAAATGAGAACTATGTCATGGAAATATGTAAAGCCAGAGTGAGCCAATTAGAACACTAAGCTTTATTTAGGTCAATAGTAGATTTAGAGTTGACAGATATATGAACGTTGCCAATTTGTGTTTTTTTTTGTTTTTTTTTTTTGTTTCACAATATTTATTACACTTCTAGAACAATAAAGGACGCACTGGCCGAATGGTAAAGTGGTTTCCAAAGCGAGAGCGTTAAGATTTTTAATCCCTATAGGGACTAAGATTTAACATCAGGATTTTTTTTTCACGATTTCTTTTTGTACAGTGCATCTTTGATGCTTATGGAATGTTCAGTGCGCTTGGCCCAATCACGTCTGTGGACCAGTGGGGAGAGGGTGGATGTCTGCCTTCTGGAGCTCAGCAAATTAGCTTGAGCCGACAGTAGCGGCCCTAGGGGGTGGCAAGTGGAGCGGCTGCCCCAGGAGGTGCGCTCCGCTAAGGCCGCCTCCGTTTGAATCGGGTTTCAATCTCCAGCCACCTTTGATAGGTAGCCAAGCGGTGCCTCTCAGCCACACAGACTTTGTCCAAGTCCAGCCAACTCTAATAAGTAACTGATATTAATTAGTGAAAGTGAAAGCGGTTGTGTCTTCGTGCTGCCCACAGGACACCCTGCTTAACTTTACATGAACTGTACCGGAAGTATGAAAGGGTAACTATACTGAACTAAATGCAAAGAGTTAGGTAACGGTCTATAAACAAAAGACTTGAAGCAAATTACATAGCTTAGTATATATTTTTTATTTTTACAAAGCTTACATCAACTCACTATGTCAGTCTATTTGTCTGGTCAAAAGTTTGAAAACATTTGTACATGTTATTTCTCCCACAGAATATTTCAGATCAAGCTGAAATTTTGCAAAATTATTTCTTATACCTGACAACACAAAAATCATAAAAAAAACACAATTAGTTAATTAACTATTGATTATTAATTGATTTGTTTGGTATCGATGCGGTGGTAAATTTTAAGTAGCCCTCCTTATATTTGTATGTCGCAGCTTTAAAGTTTGAAGCTTACAATAAATAACTATAACAACTGATTTTTCATAAGCTATTTGCTGGCAGAGTGGTTAGTGTGTTGGTTTGTGGAGGCTGAGGAGGCTCTCGAGTTCGAATTCAGGTCGCCAACTGTTTTTCTTTTATTAAATACATTTAAAAAGCGATCACAGTGATATCCCCTTCTTTCTCACACTACCTCTTTCCAACTAATCCAGACAAGTGATAGGATCATAGCGTATTGAGAAAGCTATAAGCATGAAATTGCGCTTAACGAAAACAATTGGTAAATATACTTGTAATCGTGCAGATCTGCTAGTGTTAGTCTAATTTATTAAAAATTTTAATAACATGACTGGTCCAAACTAAATGATAGAATACGCTTAAAATAAGCTTTGTTGTTGTTGTTGTTGTAGTTGTTGTTGTTGTTGTTGTTTTTTGTATTTTAAAAATGTTTTTCTTTTTAATTTACACTAAAAATGAAAAGAGGCTTTAAAGACACTTTAAAATGAGATCAAATTAAGAATAATAACTGCAATAATTGTATTAATCTTTCTGGTAGTAGGAATAACTTTTTGTTGATTTTTATTTCTGTATGAGGATAATCTATTTCCCAAACACTTCATATACGATGCACCGAGCTTCATAAATCAGTTCCCAGTATAATGCAATGCTAATGAGCTGAGATAATCTCCCCTGGGTGCGAGCTGCTTCGGAAATCGCTATTTGCATAACGATTGTGAACTACATCTAAAACATTGGACTTATACGGACGTCCATATTTTGTTTTCTTTATTAAATCCTGTTTTATTCTTGTGATCTCTACCTGTTTACAAACAAATTAATTGGTGCAATAAATTTCTAAAAAAAAAAAAAATGAAATGAATGGAAACATGATATCTAAAGATCCTGGCCTAAGCGGTTTGAGATATGGGCCATTAATAAGTCGAGATATATGTCAGTGTCAGGGTAAAAACGTTGAAACTGATTTAAAATTCAGCTTATTACTTCACTGCTTAAAAGCATTATTATTCATAACAACGATGTTGTTTGTGTTGTCTCTACGTGAACATAAATCCTGTACACAACGCAATCAACGACATCAAACAAAATGATTGTCAATGAAGTAAAAAAAAAAGGGGGAAGTTACTGCGAATTCTATGAGTACAATGACGCATGGGCGTGGCCAGGGGAGTGGTTGAGGTACAACGGGTGAGTCGGAGATTTTTTTACTGATTTTTTACTATGATTTCGTTTATTTTAGGTGAGATTTTAATACTAAAATATCACTTGCCCCAGGGCAGCCAAGGTGGTTTTTAGTTTAAAACCCCTACCGGGGGTTTTGCAGTTAAATCCCCCTCTTCTATGAAATAATAAAAAAAAATGCAAACGACAATCCTTAAATTCCAAGAGCATAGCTAAAGAAGATTTTGATTTAAAAACCCCTTCCGAAATTAACGATAAACCTCCTCTTCAATATATGACTATCCATTCATAAGTCAACATATTCTATAAGCGTAGCCAAGAGGGGTTTAAACCCCCCCTCCAGTTGGGTTTGCAGATAAAAAACAGCTCTTCAATATGAAACAAGGTTACAAAGATAGTTTGTGTGGAAACAAACTGAAAATCGGCCCCCGTAGTGGTCTACCTAGAGTCTTGAGTCTTCACCAGGATTCGAACACGGGACTTCAGGTTCCAAGTGCTTTACCACTCAGCCACAGCATGTCCATATATTCATTTAGCGTACACTTTATTTTTTAAAATAATAATTATTAACCTTTTCCATACATTCAAAATTAATAACATGTTTCATGTAATAAAGAATCTAAAAAAGATTTATTCTTACAAAATTAGATAAATTGGCAGCACGAAATAAAAAGTTCTTGACCTTTTTTAATTAGGTAGTGAGCTAGCTAGAAATGACTTGAAAGACTTGGAGTAGGTCTTTTTGGACCAGACATTCCCCTCGCAAAATAAAAATTAATATCTCCTTTTGATCTGTTGTCACAGATAAATAACTAAAATACTGCAGGCATTAATTAATAATAACAATAATAATAACCAAGACTTTGTGTTTATACAAGTAGACATAGAAGACTCGAGCATAGTGAGATATGGATCTTTTTTTCAATTACGTCACATCCTACTTTCTCACAAAACATTCACAACAAACAATGACGCAATATTAACATATTAGCACATCGACCTTCCTTTTAAAGTTGTTATTACATCCTTCTTTTTAAAGTTCTTAAGACAGATATTTACTAGGAACTTTAACAACTCGACCACTTCTGGTTGTCTTGACTGGCACAACAAGTTTTCTAGCCGTCGGTCTATAACTGTCTGTTTTATTTGTTCCAACAGTTTGCTGTTCATTGTCTTCATCGGTATCATAGTACCCAGAGATGTCTTCATCGAAACTCTTGTTCAAAAATCGTTGATTTCGTCTGTAGGTTTTTCCATCTTTTGTTTTTATGATGTAAGATCTGGGTGATGAATGTTTTTTGAAGACATCTGCTTTCTGCCATGTTTGTCCTATACGAACTCTCACTTTCTCTTCGACAGAGTAATTTTTAGCTAGTCTTGCTTTTGCATCGTATTTCACTTTGCTTTTCATCTGTCGTTCGTTGAGTAATGTCTCTGCATTTTCAGCTACCGATGGTTTCAATAGTTTGGGATCAGTTGGAATGATGTCCCTGAGTCTTCTACTCATCAGCAGTTGTGATGGCGATTAAAGCAGTCCGCTTATCGGATTATTTCTATACTCGAGCATAGTGAGATATGGATCTTTCCCACTTTTGTATGCTTTGTTAAATATCTGCTTTACGATACCAACATACACCTCACTTTGACCATTAGATTGAGGGTACCTGGGACTTGATGTGGTTATCTTGAAACCCCATTCAGAAGCAAACTCTCTATATTGGTAGCTATTGAATGGCATATTTCTTCACTATTTCCTCTGGTATGCCATGTCTAGCAACAATACCTTTCAGTGCCCTGATAACACATTCTGCTGTTTTGTTCTCCAGTCGTTTTATTTCAGGGTATATAGAGAACTAGTCCACAACTAGCAAGTAGTCATTGTTTCGCCATTCAAACAAATCTGTCGCAACCTTTTCCCATGGTCTGTCTAGTACAACATGAGGGAGCAAATTTTCATTCACATTATTTCTTATGAACGTTGCACATGTTGAGCATTTCATTATTGTCGACCTTCGATCTGGTTTTCTCAAGACCAAAATGACCATACTTGAGGAAATTATGATTCTGTTCTCATAAAACAATATTCCATTCTCTTCATGAATACTGTCTTTAAATGACCAATACACTTTCACTGTTTCATGAACTTGAGTTTTTATCTTTGGCCAACCTTCTCTGACATAATTAATTACCCAGTTTTGCGTCTAATTTCAACAATCTTTTGATCACTTCCCGGAAATTGTGCTGTTTCGCTATGAATTCTCATAACCATGTCATCATTTGAATTTGATTGTTCTTGACCATTGATGTACGCACGCGATAACGTATCAGCTATTTGCTTTTTTTTAACCTGGAGTGTAAGTTACTGTTAATTAATATCACCAACTGAAGTCTTGGTGAAATCTTGTGTAAAGGCTTCGTCACAATAGTTTGCAAAGGTTTGTGATCTGATTGTACAGTCACGGTTTGTCCAAAAATATAGAGGTGAAAATGTTCAGCTGCTAACACTATAGCTAACATTTCCATTTCTATCTGTGCATATCTGCACTCTGTTTCTGTCAATGATCTGGACGTATACACAACTGGTTAGTCTTCTTACATTAAACACGCTCCTAAACCTTTAGAAGAAGCGTCACACTGAAAAGTAACTGGTTTTTCAAGGTTAAACAGTTGCAGAACTGTAGCTTCACTGAGTGTTTTCTGTATTAGTTGGAAAGCATTTTCTTGCTCTGCATCCCACTGCCACAATACATGTTTATTTAACAATTCACGCAACGAACTGGTGATTGCTAACATGTTTGGAAAGAAAGCTCAACATCCCTAGCAGTCTTTGAATTCCTGTACGATCTGTTGGTGCTGGCATCTCCATTATTGCTTTGATTTTAGCTGGATCTGGACGAATACCATCTGCTTCAATTTGTCTTCCGAGATAACTAACACCGGAAAGTTTAAATTGTATCTTGTTCTAGTTGAACTTTATATTGTTTTTTTTAGCTCTTTCCAGAACATGTAAAAAAATTCCATCATGTACTTTTTCATCTTTTGCTGCAATCAGCATGTCATCTGACATGATATGTACACCTAGGATGTCTCCTAATACTTGATAAGCACGTTTCTGTAATACTTCACTCGCTGAGGATATACCAAAAGGCATTCACAAGAATCTGTATCTTCCAAACGGAGTATTGAATGTACATAAATAAGAGCTTGGTTCATCCAACTCCACTTGCCAATATGCATCCTTTTGATCAAGTATACTAATCACTTTTGCTGCTCCCAGTGAACTATTGATTTGATCGTTGATTGTTGGTATAGTGAAATGTTCTCTCATTATATATTTGTTCAGTTCTCGGGGATCTAAACACAACCTGAAAGAATTATCTTTCTTCTTTGCTATAACCAAGTTATGAATCCAATCTGTTGGTTCATCAACTTATGTGATCACTCCATCTTGTTGCATGTGTGTGAGTTTTCTTTTCAATTCTTCATAGAGTGATGAATAACAGGCTTTGCGTCTGATGTCAGTTAAATGTGATACTTCAGACGGACAGACGGACGGACAGGCCACACAAAACTAATAGCGTCTTTACTCCTTTCGGGGGCCGCTAAAAAGCAAATTATGCACTCAAAATGCAATGAGCGTAGCTAAAGGGGTTTTGAGTTTAAACCCCCCTTCAGCGGGGTTTGAAGCTAAAAAATACATCTTCTATTTTCAAAAAAAAAGCAAATTACGCACTCAAAATGCTATGAGCGTAGCCAAAGGGGGTTTGAGTTTAAACCCGTTGAAGGCGGGGTTTGAAGCTAACAAATACCTCTTAAATATAATAAAAAGTAAATTACACACTCAAAATTCTATAAGCGTAGCCAAAGGAAGGTTTGAGTTTAACCCCCCCCCCCCCTTTTTTTTTAAAGTTTAAAAAAATACCTCTTCAATATAAAAAAAGCGAAAAACTCAAAATTATACGAGCGTAGCCAAAATTTCTGGCTACGCCCATGAACTCTTGTCTGCTAGAACTGACGCACGCCGCCATTATTTGTTTTCCATGTTATCACTGTGGCGCTTCCTTAGTTTTGCAATGTTCGGCGCCTCTAATCATAGAGGCTTCAGAAGAGGCGCTTAGTATGGCCTAGTAATAGAAATGATTTGAACATGATAAAGTAGAAATTAGCTGTCATAAAACCACGCTAATCTTAACAAAGCCTGCTTTTAGCCTATCAAATACCAAGCCTACTTTTAGACTATCAACACTAAGCCTACTTTCAGCCTATCACCACTTAGGCGGCACTAAGCCTACGTTTAGGACTAAAACTACTTTTAGCATATCAACACTAAGCCTACATTTGGCATATCAACTCTACAGTTAGCCTATCGACACTAAGCCTACATTTAGCCATCAAACTTAAGCCTACTTTAAGCCTATCAACACCAAGCCTTCTTTTTACCTATCAACACCAAGCCTTCTTTGTGCCTATCAACACCAAGCCTTCTTTGCGCCTATCAAAACTAAGCCTACAATTAGCCTATCAACTCTAAGCCTTCTCTGAGCCTATCAACACTAAGCCTACATTAAACTTATTAACACAGAGCCTAACTTATCTAACTCTTAACAACAATAACTTGCATGATAATTGATATAATAAAACTAAGTATAAAAATGTAGTTCTTCCAAGCGATAGATTAGGAATGGGCTAAGTCAAGACATATATTTTATGCTAGTCTCAAAGGAAACTCCGCTATACGCTATATATGTCTTCATACTTTAACAACTCGTTTTCTGAAACACTCTTTTTTTATACAACTGTTTCTCTTCATATACACATGTGCCAGGTTGATGTGTACAAGAGACATCGGTCGGTTAACATCATAGTCGAATGCAAATCTTTTGTTTAGGCGAGGCGAACCAAAATAGTGACGTATCCACAAATACCAATTTTTCTCTTTTCTTTGTTTTTTTTCCCCCTCTAATACCCACGTGATGCATGTACGTCTATTGATTGGCTGAGGAATGTCTTCGGTCTAACGTTCAGTGCGCATGCGTTTATTTACGATGACAACCAAACATGTATTTGTGACCCATGCGAGGGCTTGTCGATAAGTTACTTGTACCTAGTTGTCGACCTTTCATCTATTAATAGACATCACCTTCTGATGTCCGAAACTTGCTGAAAGTAGGCACAGATTGCCCACTGATATTCCACCGTCAGTTATTGCTGGATTCTTCGTCTTCATTGTAGGTGTCCTAAGAGTCGAGTCTAAGACTCTTGGAACTCTAGGCCTACGAAAGCTTGCCTAAAGGCAGCACGGAAAAGCCTTCTCCTACATACCCCTTCCCCCCCCCCCCCCCCACTGGTCCACAAATGAGATTGGACCAAAGTGCTCTGAGCATGCTATAAGCATGAACGTAGCGCTATATAAAAGCCATAATTTATTTATCTGCCTGTCGGAACAAACTTCTGCCTGGGAAAATTCCAAGCATGTGTAAATATCTTACAGCACTATTATCGATGGCTAGAGGCCACGGGCCGTGCACACTGGGGAAGCTCCTTTTCTGTGCCACACCAGCCATGCAGGGGCTCGTGACAAGGGCGGTCCCAATGAGGAAAGGTGTGTGGATAGTGACATGTTGGCGCTTTCTTCCATCCCCACAAGTGCAATGGGCTCGGTCCGTTTGTTTTTCTTCCCTATTTGACCTAATCGTCGTCACTATCGGCCTTTTCCACCCTAGCGCCACGCTGAGGCTGAGAAGCATTGCCCACAAAGGTAACCTTCCTGGATCATTATGTCGGGATGGGGTTTTTCATTCAGTAAATACAATTGCACATTTGCCAAAGTCTTTTCCCATTTTTTGATTTAGACGCAAGAAGGGCACTTAGGTTAAGGATCATTTATTATAAATCACTCATGATGACATAGAATACCAATCAAATAAAAATAATTAATAAAAATAACTTCAAGACACATTAACGGAACCCCAGCTAGTACAATGCAATAGGGCGGTTAAAATCGTCAAGAAATTGAGATTCTATTTTGTTTATTAACATTAAGTTAGCGTAAACCATGAGAATTAAACACCATTATTATGGATCATATATTCATACTTACACATATTCTCTTAAATAAATAATAGATTTCGTACTGAAAATTATTTATTTCAATGATTTTTATTAAAGTTATAGGTTTTACAAATGTGAATATAAAAAATGTGTTCTCGATAACAAAAAAAAAGGACAATAAAGCAACAGAAAATATTTACTTGGTTGTCAATTAGCTTTTAAGTTTATCATTCATTGTATTTCTTTAAGCTAGTGTTTCCCAAACTTTTTCCTATACGGAACACTTCGCACATGCGGACTATTTGGCGGAACACTTGGCTTATTTTTTATAAAGATATTAATTACTCCATTAGTGAGTGGAACACCTATTGAGGAGTCGCGGAACACTGGAACACAGTTTGGGATACACTGCTTTAGGCCATTCGCGAGAATTTGAGATAGTGGCAATATATATATATATATATATATATATATATATCAGTGCTTTTTTGAATAAAAATAGGTGCCGGTTCTCAGTGATGGAATGCCTTTTAACTACTAATAAATTAATAATAAACGTTAAAATACAAGAAAAGTTATAAAAGTAATGATTTTTCCCCACATTGATAAAGGTGCCGGTATGCCGTACCGGTAGGTACCGTCACAAAAAAGCAGTATTTGGAATGCAGTATTTCCCGTGGCTACGCAACCCAAGCTGTGACCTACACATTTTGCCACCTCCTGGACAAAGCATAACCATTTTCCCCCGTTGGTCGATTAAGATTTTCTTTTTCGCCGTCCGCGTCTGTCCTCGGTAGCGTATTTTATTATTGTAGTGACGTATCAAAAGCCATCTAACAGTCGTCTGAGCGACATCAGTCGGTCTGAGTGACCAACAGGGATATCCAGTAGTTTCTTGGCAAGAGATTGTTTTACCATGTCGCCTGTGCATCTCAAAGCCTCTTCCTGACAATTGTACAGAATCATGTTTCACAAGTAATAGTGTTAGCAAATCAAAATGGGAAATACGGAAAAGACAATTGTATTTTCCTCGCCCTAACAGCGTTTACATTCTAGAGCAGCGGTTCTCAACCTTTTAAGCTCGGTGACCCCCTTTTTAGAATCCCCAACTCGGCCGCGAACCCCCCCCCCCCCCCACACACACACAGCAAAAGAAGAATAGACAAAAACAATCCATATTTTCGATGGTCTTAGGCGACCCCTGGCAAATCGTCAATTGACCCCCAAGGGGGGTCGCGATCCACAGGTTGAGAACCCCTTGTTCTAGAGGGTAAAAGGCGGGTCCAGGGCTCTAGTACATAATGTAACAAGATACACGTAATTTACTCACACAGTTAATCCCAGTAATTTATTGTTTGGTTACACTTTTCATTTGGAAGACACCGTTAAAGCAATACAATTTCAATAATTCAGAAAAGTCGAACAGAACCTTAAGGAAAACAATGGACCAATGGACCAGGAATATTTAAGCCATAGTCTGGTTTTGATCGTTTTAATAAATAAAATTAAATAAAAATCATGTGGCGTTTTTTTTTCACATAAAAGCAAACAGGACAACACGATGATCTTTGATAAGACTCTTCTAACTCTTCTGGAATAAGTAGAGTAGAGATCCAACTGACCACTTAAAAAGTACAGAAGAGATCCAACTGCTTACCTAAAAAGTAGAGTAGAGATCCAACTGATCACCTAAAAACAGAAACCTCCCAGACAGTGTCTGTGGCATCTGGTGCGGTAGCTTCCCGTCAAAAATTCTTCAAATATGTTCCAATAAACACTATTGCTAGTTAGTTCTTTTTTGTTGAACAAATACTGTGAGCTGATTACCTAATAACAAAGAAACAAATGAAAAAAAAAGATATTGAGCTAAACAAATTAAACAATGTCAAGGACGCCATATTAAAAGAGTTTATTGCCAACGAAATACTAAAAGTGCCATTGAGTAAAGTAAGTATATTATAAGGACAGTCTGCTAGGCACTTAGTATGGAGACGCACCATAGTTGACGGCCTTTGAACGTGACATTTAGTGACGTCAAGGATAGTTGGGTTTAGCTTGTTTATGTTATTACGCTGGTGCTAGCTCTGTGATAACAACTTTAAAAGTAGGGATGTGCATATATGTTAATATTGCGTCATTGTTTGTTGTGAATGTTTTGTGAGAAAGTAGGATGTGATGTAATAACAAAGATAGTCTTCTATGTCTACTTGTATAAACACAAAGTCTATGTTATTATTATTGTTATTAATAATTAATGTCTACAGTATTTTAGTTATTTATCTGTGACAACCCAACAAGCTCTATCTAGAAGAAATGAAGCAACAATAGTGAATAAAATAAATAAAAAATAGACAAGCTCTCATCCGTATCACAAGATAGAAGATGCCAATTATAAGGGTACCCCGTCAAAATAGCGCGGACAAAATAGCGCCGACAAAATAGCGCGAACAAAATAGCGCGGACAAAATAGCGCCGACGAAATAGCGCGAACAAAATAGCGCCGACAAAATAGCGCAGAAAAAAATATATTTTAGTCATTTTGAAAGAAATACTTTAGATATCGTAAAATATTAACAGAGCCAATAATTTTTTTTTTTTGTTTTAAAGTTTTCATAATTTTTCAGTCATTTTGCAGGAAACAATTTAGATACCTTAAAACACAAATAAGCAAAAATCATAATTAGGTAAAATGAGTAAGTTCAAAATATAGCATTTATTTACATCATGAAAGTGTACTTAGAAAACACGCAAAGATACTTGTCAAATTTACACACACGCACACACACAAACTTTCACAAAGTTAAATTGTAGGAAATGTCACGTCCATCACTGGATTGTTTCCGTTCATTGGCAATATAGCTTGAAGTCGTCTGTTTAGTTGAAGGTACTTAGCCTTGATTGCAGCGATCAATATAGTTGTCCTCCCAATTGTCATACAAATTCCTTACGCCCTGTTTTGATCAAAGAAAGATGCTGCAGATTTCTGATTATAGTATAACACACTTTCCTATCCTATTTTGTCGGGTCACCAGATTTCAAAATCCTATTTTTAGCAAGTTATACTTTTTAATCAAAGATGAAAAAGGGGAATGATATAAAATGTAAAGTACTGTGTCTCGTTCTCTGCAAATATGGGATAATTTCAGATCTATTAATATAGAAAAAGATAGGAGACATCAACAAAAATGATGCCCAGGACATTAAATTACTAATAATCTGGTACTTTTATACACATCATATACAAGTCCGCGCTATTTGTCTTGCGCTATTTTGTCGAGAAATTTCGCGCTATTTTGTCGGTGCTATTTTGACGGCGCTATTTTGTCCGCGCTATTTTGACGGGTCACCAATTATAAGTTATCCAGACAAGATCAACATCTAATCTTTCGATTCAGGACCGGACACAACAGAATGAGACAACATATGTACCGGAAGCTCAAAATTGGGACCATTGAAATCTGCCTATGTGGAGTGTCACCAGAGAAGGCTGACCATGCCCTTCAAAACTGTTCTCTTTATCAAGGGGCCGTACAAGACACTGGCCCCAAAACACCTTAATAGAAAGAAAACTACATGGAGAGCTCCCTCATTTGGAAACCGCTGCGCAGTTCATCTCACGTTATCTGACGCTTCAACATAAATATGAGAATGAGGAACACTAGTACGGTAAGAATTCAAGGCGACAACATCTGGTTAGGCCTTAGAGACAGAAACTCGACTGTGGTCTTTACGAATTAAACTTCAATCAAGATCTAACGATTCTTTTCAGCTTGTTTTTTATTTGTGGCTTTGTTCTTAGTAGTATTAAACACATATAACACACCCGTACAAGAAATTCAAACATCTTCTGAGTAATCTGTCGACGCCAAACAGCCATCATACAAATACAAGATGAAGGCCTATAACAAAAGGTTGTATTCTTTTTAGCAAATTTCGCTACTCATCATTGACTGCCCCTTTCTAAACACTATATGGCATCCTACATAAATGAGATGAAGGCCTGGACATCAGCTATGGTCAGAACGATGTCTCACGAACAGCAATTCCCCCAATTCCACGTAGCAGATGTGTCCAAAGGAACAACAAGTGCGGTTACAGTTCGGGATCAGCTGGGGTCAGCGGCGTCGCTGGTTCTATGTGTTGCAAGCTACCTTAGGGTCACCAGCTCCCGATCTTTTCCTCAGGGTTGACTCCCGAAGCCTATCCCATGATTGGGTATAGCTGAAGGGCATCAGAGGTTTGAATTCAGAGTTTTCCTTCTCCTAGGTGGGTGGCCAACTTAGGCCAACGAGCCCTTCCTGCCCGAAACGCTAAATCCTAGTGTCCTGCATAAAGTCTAGCACTGACACAAAAGAACTTAAGAATAGACATGTTTTAATGATTTGGCAATGTGATCTTAATAAAGACTCATTATAGCGTCTATAATGTGCTGTATTTTGTTCAATGAACGCTAAATACCTGGTATGAGGAAACATGTTTGAAGAATGATTTGCATTCGCAACTTGGCAGCTTTATGAATTGAGGAGGAAAAAACTTTTTGTAATGTTGAGACTTTTACAACTGTCCCCACGAGAGAGAATTACATGTCAAACGCTGAGACTGAATCTGATACTCCCCAATCAGACAACACTGTTTTAACAATGTGTTTTTATCGGATAGACAATTCTACATGGGCCAATGAAGTGTTTTTGAATTTGGAGATTCCAGAATGAGGAGTTTGCTTAATTAACGTGAGATCCATTGAGGACTTTTAAGTTTAACATGTAACCTTAACAAGAGATCATATAAGACAAAAGAGACTCTGAATTTCAACCAAATTCAAGAACATTAAACACAATATTCTTAGTATAAACAATCCTGCCTAAAACGACACATCATTTTTGTTACATGTGTATAGGGCAACGAAGAATGTGGAGTGTCGCCAGAGAATGTGGAGTATTATTAGAGACTGGCTAATGTCGCCAGAGGAATTCAAATGCCTTTAGGGAATGTGAAATTTTCCGAAAGGTGTGGTTTCAAAGAGGGGAATGCATCATGGAATGTGGAGTGTTATCTAATGTGGAGTGTTATCTAATGTGGAGTGTTATCTAATGTGGAGTGTTATCTAATGTGGAGTGTTATCTAATGTGGAGTGTTATCTAATGTGGAGTGTTATCTAATGTGGAGTGTTATCTAATGTGGAGTGTCAGGGAATGTGGAATGTCATCGAAAAAAAGTGGTGTGATTTTGAAAAATACTTAATAAGATCCTTAAAACCTGAATATTTCATCAAAAATGCCATTTGAGAAACTAGCTACTAGATACCTTATAAAAACAAACTCTATAAACAACTGCATAGTCTTAAAATCACTACGCGGTTCATTTCAGAGATAGGGCTACTTCATTGACATCTTTAATATTGTCCATGAGGTTAACCACTATTGAAAAATCGAAAATAAAACAGAACATAATAAAAATCCAGATTGTTCCTCCTGGCAATAAAAACACTGTTTCATTAGGTCTCCCGAACAGTTCTTTAATTTACACCCCCTTCCCTCACTTAACGTAATACGAATGTCTCTTCAGAAACTCTATATCCACCGTCACTTGAAGCCTCTTTAGCCTCAGACCTCAGCCTATTGGTTGTAATCGTTTGCGAAACAAGACGGGTGATAACCACAGGTGTTGAGATCATTCACAGGCTCAGGTAATAGTAGACAAGAAATATATTACTCCGAGGAAGCCGCATAAACCTCCGTGTCAGATAGCTCAATAGAGGGCCGCCCCCCCCCCCCCAAAACCGTGTTTTATCTCCAGTAAGCTTAGGTATGTTATGATGTAACTTCCAGCGATAATGTCAAAGACGTGTTGGTACGTCAAGAGAACAACGGGACCTCACCTTTGATAATACACACAGTCACGACAGCAGTTACCAAATATATACCTTTTTTATATCTGTGAGTGTTTGTATGTGTGCGCATGTGAGGTAGCAAGAGGCTTACGCGTTTTTGTTTTTTTTTATAGTTGAACCTAGCGTATGCGACTAAATGACGTAATGACGTCATATTGCGGTGGTTCTTACGAAAAAGAAAATTATACTTCGATCGCGAAACTGTTTGTCACAATTATTAGTAGATATGGCAAATATGCTTTTCATCAAACGAGTCGAACAAAGGCAAGGCGAACATACAAGAACACGCCATGATCATTTTTCTATAACATATTGCCCTAATCAATCTAACACAGTGCTTCACAAACTTTTTTCCTTAACGGAACACTTCCCACATTCTGAGTATTTAGAAGAACACTTTGCTTATTTTTTTTTTAGAAAAATTAATTCACGTGGAGGCCTACTAGTTAATAATTCCAGTAGTTTGTGACAGGGCCGGTCTTAGGCCACTGCAACCTATGCGGCCGCAGTGGGCCCCGCACTTTCATTGGCCCCGCGCGAATTCTAGGTTTAAATTATAATTATTAAAGGGTTCATGGCTTTCCGCGACATTCTTTAATATACGAAAAAGTCATGAAAATGTCATGAAATTATTTAAATCTTATGAAAACTGATGCAAATCTCCTTAAAAACTGACAAAGTTGTCATTTTGGGGTGTCATTCAGTATTGACAACGCCAATCCTACTCATGATAAAAAAAAAAACGGCATTGCCAGCTTTGATTTAATAAAAAAATGTAATAATAAGGCAATTTTAACCAAAACAAGAACTTCAAATTCTTCATTTACTTTAATAGTCACTGGCATATAAATATATGTCTTAATCCATATTTTATGTCTATGTGTCAATCTATCTCAAACTCTAAAAAAAAGCGATATTTTGGTAGTTGATAGTAAATCTAAATAGCAGATCTGAATGTTTATCGGCTTTTTTGTTTGTACTTAGTAAAGTATGCATAAAATTCAAAGACGAATTTATTTTCTAATACAAAATCTTAATTTTCACTTATTATTCTTATCACAACCCAGAATTGGCCCCGCGCAATCCGTTTCGCATAGGGCCCCGCAATCTGGTTTGTGGAACACCTGTTCAGGCCTCGAAGTGGAACTAGGGTTCCGCGGAATACAGTTTGGGGCACACTGATCTAACAATCAAATGCGACGTTGAGATGTAGGCCATTATTTCTCCGTAAGTCATAACCAAGTGTAGAAGAAGTGCAGTGAATGTATTGCTCTTGTTTGATGTGCTGCTGATCGGGAATTATGGGAATTGTCTTACATTGAAACTCTTCAAACTGAAGATCAAAAGTGGCTGACATAGAGCGACTTCTCAGAATTCTTAATGCCAACTATCGACTTAAATAGCATATAAAAATGAGCAAATAAAAATAGTCTCTTAGGCCAATCTCTAGCTTTTTTTTTCTCTGAGATTTTTAAAAAATTTGGGCAACTTTCAATAGATAATTTTGTACTCTAGAAATATGGGAAAAAAACGATTAAGGACCACAAACATGAATTTCTCTAAAATTTTTGTAAAGCTTATAATAAAAGGAGTCAGACAGAGAAAGCAATGGGAAGACAACACCAATGAATGGACATGCTTGTCAGTGAATGAAATTCTATCAAGTTCTTGTATGGTGCCCCAGCGGCCCAACAAACTAAGAGATAGGTGAGGGTGAAGGTGATATCCACTGTCTGTCTGTCAGTCTGTCTGTCTGGCACAATTTTTTTTCACGTTATTTCTTCCACACCCATTCTCGGATCAAGTTGAAACTTTACACAATTAGCTATTGTACCCTAGCAAAATAAATCAAGGGTAAAAAATTAACTCTTTAGTCAATTGATTGATTATTTTGTTTGTTATCAAAAAGGGAAATCAATCCTAGATTATTGAGAGCTATAATTTAATCTGTGGAGTTCTTATCATTAGATTATCTTGCTTTGTTAAACAAAGTTTTTTTTTTTTTTAAATTTTGCATGTTTGCTTACACTCTTAAAATTCTGTAGTGCCCTGTTGTATAAAATATGGTCTCTTCGACAGTCGTGACAAAACTTTTTAAAATTCTCACTTCTAGTATTCTCCAACATGCTAGAGTTTTACATTTGTCTTGAAGGTAACAAAGGAAAACAAACAGCTATTACTTTTGCTAAACCAGCAGACGTGAGAAGGAATGACGTCATCACACCGAAGTTCACACTCTTCTTTTCCTTTCCCGCTTCCGTGACCTTTTGAAGAGAATAAAAGGGAAATAACTGCAGGACTGTCTTACAAGTAGGTTATATATCATTGACTACACTGTACTTGATAAAATACATGTCTGTGAAAGGAACGGTCTCGGACGGTATATCATTAGCCTTTAACCTTACACTGTCTCGTGAACCAGCAAGAAAATGAACTCTTTGTCTTTGTCTAAGCAAGGGCAGTAAATCATTTTTAAAAAATATTTGCGTCCACTCTAAGCAAGGTTGGAAACAAGAACAGTAACTCCAAGTTTTCAATATTTGTGGGAATATTAATGGTTTGACTAACTCGAAAGGAAATACTTTTGCTTGTTTGTTCTCGTTGTATTTTAAGTGCAAGACTATTGGACGTACATTAAATCAAATGTCAAAGGCATTTTAAAGAGTTATGTGTCTGTCTCCTAAACTGAAATCCATACAGCAGTGATGCCCAAAATATGGCCCGCGGGCCAGATCCGGCCCGCAACCTGGTTTCACTCGGCCCACCGAAACGTCGGCACAATGTATAGAAATCTCACGTCCAAACGAAAAAAAAATGTATCTGTTACTACTTTTGGGCCCTCATTTTTTTCTCAGATGGATTGGTATCATAATCTTTAACATTTGTGTGTTTATGAAATGGAACTCTGAATGTAGAATTTACCAGGAAAAGTGAACCTATCTTTTTGTTGAACATGATAATAAGCCGACATATTTATTTTATAAAGAAAGTGTGGGTGTCTAATAAAACAACATTTAATAGCGTCATTATAAAATAAATATGGCGCATTCTTGGTTTGAGTCGCGAATAAAAAATTGTCAAACTACGCCTAGAGGTTTGAGGATCCATGGGAATATTTACCAAAAAGAGACCATAAAATGAGTTGTTGGTAAAGCTACCTACACTGTTGCCTACATTTTAAGTAAAGAAATAAATCTATTTTCTGACGCGTAAAAAAAATATACTGCAATATTTTACGTCTCGAGAGACGATCTTTCCCTTTGCAACTTCTTGTGTTCTTGTGTAAAAAAATATAATTGTCAAATAACCTATTAATTAAGTATTAAATCTACAGGTTTCTACCAAAAATAGTTTCAGAACAATTTCATTTCGGTTTTGTAACTTTTCTCTCATGTGGCCCGCAAAATGAGTGTTGAAGTGTTGGCCCACTGGTCAAATTAGGTTGGCCATCACTGCCATACAAGGTTAATTTAACCAATGCTATTCGCTCTGGATTATGTCTTGAATATTAAATACTTACTTAAATCCATACCTCTGTACATAATATTAACAAAGAAGAAACCAAAGATACATATCATACATAGTCTATACATGACATTCTACAAAGTTTAAAATAAATCCTATATCATTGCAATTGGCTCTATGTCGAAACATTCAGTCAAAGACAACAGCTCTGGCCAGTATGTATTCAATGTTATTACAAACTGTGTTGAAAGTGTTAGTTTGGCTTGGAGCAAGATGGCAGGTGTTACAACTGATCATGCTCGCGCTAGGACTGAGAAAAAAAACGAAACAATATTTCAACCTTATAACCCTAACCCTAACCTCTACACGGGAAAGTTTGTGCAAAGCTGGCATTGAACATCAAACATGTCATTGACCCAATTATCTCAGTGTTCTAACCAATCAGAGTTAAGGGACTTAACCACAGGCAGTTCCGAGAAGTATTTGAAGATTCGAAACAAAACATTCGGTACTGCAACAGTATCCGCTGGCTTAGCATGGGCAGGACATTAAGAACAAAGTAGGATATCATGGAATAAATTGGTTTGTTCATTAAAGGACAATGACTGTGACTTTGTTACTAATATTTCTAATGAAGAGTGCAAGACAAACTTCATCTTTGGCATTGCCATTCTTGCAATGTTTTTTTGTTGTTCTTTTTTTTCACATGAATTGTATGTTCATGCTAAATCTTTTCAAACAAGGCTATACCATTTCTCAGGCCAAGAAAGTAATAACAAGCTAAAAAGTGAAACTATTTTAGTGAAATTGCTGAAAAGTACAAAACATTTTTGGATTCCTTAATTTTGGAATTTGAAAGCAAATTTAAAGACGTCAAGAAATTGAAACCAGTTTTCAATACCATCAGCTCACCGTTCAGCATAGAAGCTTATTCAGCTCCATCGGACATACCTCCAAGTAAATTATGACCTGAAAGAGAAGTTCCAGTCAGTTCTTCCGCGGAAGTTCTTTGGGTCTTGTCAGAAGCAGCATTTTAAAAAAGTTGCTTCTAAATGTTCACATTATTTCTCTCCACATACAGCTATGAGCAAACATTTTCTTGTTTGAAAATAAACAATAGTAAGAACAGGTCGATGCTGACTGACTGTAATTTGAAAGCAGTCCGAAGGGAAAAAAAAGTAAACAATTAAATACTTCACATTGAGAACAACTGTAAATTTATAGTGAAATGCTGTGATGTAAAAGACAATGATAAAATGTAAAAATTATAACTAAAATTAGTTTTAGAAATCGCTGACTCTTGCTGTAATTCCTCATTGAAAGTGTAAAAAAAATGAAATGTATGTGTATAATAGAGCATAAATGTAAATTAAATGATATATATATGCTGCCCCCAATTTCCAAAATTTTTTAAAATGTAGCACTCGATAGAAAAAGGTTGCCCACCCCTGCCCTAGAAGCTTAACTTCCAAAACAAACCAACTTGTTGAAACTGCGTCACTGTGCTTCATTGAACTGGCCTACAAATACTGAAGCTGTAGCTATGCCATTGATTCTCATCATGTAACGAAATCAGCCAAACTGTGATGTAGACCTACAGGGTTAGTATTGACAGTGTTGTGGTCTACTCTAGCTGCGTAGATCCGGCACTCTGTAGGCTCAGGGCACGACTCCATCCTCACCGTTTTGTTTTCGCGTTAAGTTGTGGCAATCGTGAAACACATATTTATAGCTGACCTGATTCCATTTATAGCAACACTCAGACTATTTTGAGATATTGACAGCAAATCAATATCGCTCCTTGGGTGACATCTGCAATCGGCTTTGAGCTCCCCCCCCCCACCCTCACTTTTCTCCCCGCCCCTCTCTCCCCTCAACATCTTGTTCGTTAGGTCAACCACACAAAGCAAGGGCTTAATGAAGCAATTAATAATGTTACGTCTTTCATCAGCTGGTTATTACATGTGTCGTCATTTGCTGGTTATTACATGTGTCGTCATCGGCTGGTTATTACATGTGTCGTCATCGGCTGGTTATTACATGTGTCGTCATCGGCTGGTTATTACATGTGTCGTCATCGGCTGGTTATTACATGTGTCGTCATCGGCTGGTTATTACATGTGTCGTCATCGGCTGGTTATTACATGTGTCGTCATCGGCTGGTTATTACATGTGTCGTCATCGGCTGGTTATTACATGTGTCGTCATCGGCTGGTTATTACATGTGTCGTCATCGGCTGGTTATTACATGTGTCCAACACATAATCGTCTTTTCTTAGTTCAGATAAGGTAAAAGGCCTCATACTGCGTCATACTGCGTCATACGACGTCCACTGTTAAAATGGCGTCACAGACAAAGTCAATATGGCGTCAATAAAAAAACAAAACGCTGTGAATGACCTCCCCTAATCCTTCCTCTGATCAAACACTTTACCTTTCCCCTCAGATCAATGTATGGCAAGTGGTTTGTTCAGTGCTTCGAGAGACCCCCCTAAATCACATCCCTGGTCTGGTAAGAATGCCAGAAAGCTGTTGATAAATTAAACGAAAGAGGGTCAAGGTTCTTTTATGCATTCCCAATCTGCCACGTTCCTATCTACTGCTCCAATGAAGCACTCATAAACGAATGTTACACAAATTTATGTTAAATCAATTTTTTTTGTTATGTATGTATAATGAAAAGAATATTTGCCATTGACAACAGTTTGAGATCCCTTGATCTCGGGCTGTATCAGAATAACAGCGGCTGTCCAATAAAGTATTTGACATTCTTGTTTGCACTATCAATTTACAAATAATCTTTCCAGTTGGCTGTTTTTTTTTTCTCTCTATGAAATGTGTAGTTCAAAGTTCATAGTTCTCTGATTTCCATAAATACATTGTTCCTGTGACCGAATGCTAAGCCAAATTCTGTATATTAGCCAGTACTCTACTATAAGAGGGCACCAGAGATATGTTTTGTCTGTTTAAAAAAGAAACCAAAGCGACGCTGTAGTGCTATCACTGCTAGAACGGCGTCACAAAGTAACGTTGAATCAACAGGAGATTAGAGCTCGTATCGAAATATAGAGAATAATCTAGAATCAATGTATTCAAACTGTAATGGCAGTTTGTCTCAAGCGATACAATAGATAAGAAAAAAATTCTAAAAAGTCTTTTTGAATGGACTCAGTACTTAATATAGATTGACAGTAACGTTTAGCTTGGGAACATTAGCCAGGGTATTGATACTGCAACGTGTATTAGCGACATAGGGGTAAAGGATAAAGCAGGGGTTCTCAATCTGTGGGTCACGACCCCCTTGGGGGTCGATTGACAATTAGCCAGGGGTCGCCAAAGACCATCGTAAAAATGGATTGTTATATCTATTTTTCTATTGCTCTGTGTGTGTGCGGGGGGGGGGGGGTCGCGGCTAAGTGGGGGATTGTAAAAAGGGGTTGCCGAGCATAAAAGGTTGAGAACCGCTGCTCTAAAGTCACAAACAAGCTAACAGAAACTAAGTAATTCATGTATTAATATTGTCTTGTGACCTTTTTTTGGTGAGCTGAAAGGTGGTTGACGTAACAGAGGGGCCCAACGGAAATGCTTTAAAGACCAGCTTTGACGCCAACTTGCTTTAACTGACCTAGAAGAGAGCACCCGGTAGCAGGCGGCTTCAGAACGAGACAGCTGGAGGTCACATATGAGACGAAAAGAAAATCCGCTGCCGAGGACAGACGTAGACGACGAAAAGAAAATGTAAATCGGCCACCCTCGAACAATGGTTATGCCTGCGCTGGATGTGGAAAAATATGTAGGTCACAGCTGAGGCTACGTAGCCACGGGAAATACTGCATTCCTCATTGATCTTCGAACTCGAAGACAAGCCTTATGTATTACATTGTCTAGTGAAGGGCTTACTCTGACGAGGACGTTCCCAAATCCGGATGAAAAAGGGGGGTTTCTAGATTTGGGTTAGCTACCCTACCCTATAGAATAACCACCAGCTACAGAAACACCAAACACCAAATGAATAGTAGAAGTCACGGACAGGGAGAAGATTGCTTCTGCTTCTGTTGTGTATGACATCTGCAATCCTTGACCCTTCCTTTATGCTCTCTCTCCATGGGGATCTATCCAGTGCCACCTCTTCCCAGCTGCTAGTGTCGATTACTAACCGGATAAGACCCGCGGACCTTAGTTTGGGTATTACTGATCTACTGGATTGAATTTAGATCTATGTCAAACTTGGAGAATGTTTCCTTCTCATTTTTAAAAGTTTGCCACGAAAAGAGAAGTAGAGTATGAAAATGGATTTACACGTTCAGTCTATGAAAACGTTTCGCTAGTTAACTTACATACTTTTTGTCTATTTTTCTGACCCTCTTGTTGTGGTAAAGGACATTAAACCTACACTGCGGTCTCCACCATGATATAGGGAGATTTTAAGTTTTATCAAGATTGGTCAAACGGTTTTTATTTTTATTCGAGACATATATACATACATACATAAGCCTTACTTTCTGCTTAATATATTAGATAAATAAATAGTAATTTAGGAGTGTCTGGTGTACATAATATAGAAAGTGTTGATGGGTCGCTCTGTATAGGATAGTTATTCTCCAACAGCCATCAGGTGAATGACATCATTTTCAAGACCTTTTAAACGTCACTAATCACTCAACCCGTTAGTTCATACTCTTTACAGGCACGCCACTATTCCCACCACCAAATCCACATCTTCCCTTTGCCTGTAGCCCTGTATCAGACTTTGGGTCGTAAATCAGAATTACAAGACCTCTTTTTCTGCCTCCACACAATAGTCGTATTTTGCGGAAAAGGTCTTAAGACCTCACGGGTTCAGAAGATAAGGCCTAAAGCTGAGCTGTTGCGTGATTTGTAAACTTTTGGTCGTGGGGTGATGGGGTATGGGAGGCATTGGTAGAATAAGGGCCAAAGCGTGTGCCTTTTTTTTTTTCTAGAGATGTGGAAAACTAAGAGCTTTATTTTTTTTCTTGCTTAAATCATGATGATAACCATTAGATATAAACTTATGCTACTGAAGCTTGAAGTTTGGTTTAGAAAGAGAGAGAGAGAGAGAGAAACGAGAGTTAGAAAGAAAGTGAGAGAGAACTAGAGAGAAAAAGAGAGAGAGAGAAAAGAGAGTTAGAAAGAGAGAGAGAACTAGAGAGTAAAAGAGAGAGAGAGAGCAAGTGATAGCGTGAGAGAGATAAAAAGAATGGAAAGAGAGATGGGAGGAGATAAATTGATGCAAAGAAAACAAAAAGAACTATGAGAACGAGAAAGAGATGTCCGAGTTCAAAACATTCTTTTAACAAAGTCCTTAAAAAAAACAACAACAAAGCATATCGAAGGGTGAAGAACTCAGTCCTTAAAACTATCTCTTCCAATAATGTATAAATTATTTCCCTTATCCAATATCAAACAAAATAATTTAATGCCAATAATTAATTGAGAATTTGTGTTTATTGATTCATGATTTGTTAGAAACAACAAATAATTGTTTATAGTATCAACTTGACCAAAGAATGCGTGAGGGAGAAATTACATTAACAACTAATTAACGGGACTAAACCCAACGCATTTAGCCATATATGTGAATACTGAAGTATAAGTCTTCCTTGTTGCTATTAAACAATATAATGAATTACTAGTAATGAATCGCTTGATGGGTTACTTTTTACAAATTTATTCAGGTCTTGTCTATCTATGAATAATTGTGCGAAGTTTCAACTTGATCCGAGAATGGGTGTGAGAGAAATAATGTGTTCACACTTTTTACCAGACAGACAGACAGACAGAGTGACTTAATAGAAGCTTTGTTAAAGTAAAATGAACATGTCAAGGAAGATGTATTGAAAGATTATTGTTACCACATAAATATCACAAATTACTTGGTGCTTTAAGCGATAGTCACTTAGAAATTTTTAATCCACTACGCAGTGCTAAATTTTTTAAAACAAAAAGGTTAAAACAGTTTCTTAATTCTGTACAACGGATACATAAAGAAAAGAAATCCGTTAAGAGCAGCGGCCCTCAACCTTTTAAGCTCGGCAACTCCTTTTTTACAATCCCCTACTCTGCCGCGACCCCCCCCCCCTCCCCCACACACACATAGGCTACAACAATAGATCAATAGACAATAACTGTCCTAGGCGACCCCTTTAGGGGGTCGCGACCCACAGGTTGAGAACCCCTGGTTTAGAGGTATATACTATCTACGTATACCTCCGATAAAGCCCTCACGATAAATTGCCTTTATTTAGTTTAAGCTTCCGAACTATACATGTTATCTTATCTTATATAATACAGACGTTACTTCACAAAAGAAGATGATTACGTCCTACGCGTCATGCATTTAGTCATGCATATTAACCAATGACTTAAATTCTGCAAAGTTACTGGTTTTCCTGGCTAGCTCAGGCAACCCATTCCATGCTCTAATAGCACTAGTGAAGAAGGAGTATTTGTACAAATTTGTCCTAGCATATGGGACAAGGAATGTGCTTTTATCTTTGTGTTTTTCAGAGTATTTTATTAAATTTTGTTTTTGTATTTGAAGATTATGGTTCAGTGTTTTATGTATAATTGCTACTTTACTTTTGAGTCTTCTGTCCTGAAGGCTTTCTAAATTTAGTGATTTTACTATAGGTGTTACTCTAGTCAAATGTGAATATTCATTTGTTATGAATCTCACTGCTCTATTTTGTGTCTGTTCCAGTTTCTTAATGTTTTCTTAAGTTGAGGGGTCCCAAACGGAGGATGCATATTCTATTATTGGCCTAACCAAGGTTAAATAACATTTTAGTTTTATGTTCTTATTTGATTTATAGAAATTTCTTTTAATAAATCCTAATGCTTTGTTTGATTTTTTTATAGTTTCATCAATATGTGGATTCCATGACAGTTTTTCATTTATTATAACACCTAGGTATTTTGCGTTTTTATTCTGTGTTACTGGTTTGCCATGAATAAGATAAGTGGAATTAATTTGTTTTAGTTTTTTTGTTACTCTTAACAATTGACATTTTTCTGGGTGGAAAGTCATGCTCCAATTTGATTCCCATTTCTGTAATTCATCTAATGCTCTTTGTAAAATATCTGTGTCTTGTGTTGTTTTTATTGTTCTATATATTATGCAATCGTCTGCAAATAATCTGACTTTTGTTCCTGAAGTAATGCAATTTGGTAAATCATTTATGTAAATTAAAAATAGTAGTGGACCCAAGACCATCAATGCAAAAATATTTTAATTTTTTAAGCAAACTATGGTGGTGAACTTTGTTTAAAGCCTTAGTAAAATCTAGTAAGATAGCATCTATTTGTTTACTATTATCTAAAACTTTAGAAAAATCATCAATTAGTCCTATTTGTTGTGTTTCACATGATCTATATTTCCTAAAGCCATGTTGGTATGGTGTGAGGACATTTTATTTGTCTAAGTGGTTTATGATGTTGCTACATATTATGTGTTCTAGGATTTTACATGTGATGCTGGTAAGTGATACTGGTCTGTAGTTTCCTGGGTCAGATTTTTCTCCTTTTTTAAAAAGGGGGGTGACATTAGCTTCTTTCCAGTCCTTTGGTACTCTGCCCTGGTTAAGTGAAGCCTGAAAGAGTATTTTGAACACTGGGGCTAGCTCATTGCTTAGTTCTTTGAGTAATCTAGCTGGAATACCATCAGGTCCAGACGCTTTATATGGTTTGGTGTTGGCTAATAGTTTTTGAATTCCATTTTCTTGTACTACTATATCTTCTATGTTGTCTACTTGGTTCAAATTCAGTAATATGTCTTTGTCTCCTGGGGCTGAGAATGCTGATGCAAAGTATTTGTTTAGGATGTTTGTTTTAGTTTCATTATCATTATGTATTATGTTATGTTCATCTTTTAATGGGCTATGCCATGTTATAGACTTTCTTATGGACTCCGAAGTTTTCTGTGGAAAAAGAAATATTTAATTCATCTAGACTTGAACCCTTAATCTTCCGTGTTGGCATTCAAGCTGAGCACTTAACAGTCACACATCCGACTTAAAGCTAAAACAAGCAGCGGGAATCCTACGCATGATTTTGGGGGCTGGAAGTACCCACGCTGGGCAAACGTAAAAAAATGTGATCCATTTACTCATTTGGTCAGCAGCCGTCTTTCCACGTGACAAGTCCTATAGGAACATTGTTTCAGGGGGCTCTCAAACAAATATATTTTTATATTTCATGGTCAGCAGCCTTCTTTCCACGTGGCCAGTCCTATAGGAACATTGTTTCAGGGACTCTCAAACAAATATAATTTTATATTTCATTACTTTATACTTAGAAATATAATTATTAACATGCTAATCGATATTTTAACTACCTTTTTTATTATCTCTATCTCTTTACCTATATATCTAGGTCTCTTTAATATTTTTTTTTATTGATTCTTGTGTTGCCAAGTAAAAGAAATATTTATGCAAAATTTAAGCTTGATCCAAGATTGGGTATGGGAGATATAACGTGTACAAACGTTTTACATGACAGATAGACAGAGTGAGTAGATGTAAGCTTTGCAAAAATAGAGTTTCCCCTGTTTTCAGCTAGTAATTATTTCGCGAAGTTATACAAAAACTGAATTCTAGGAAAATCGTTAAAGCCCACTTTTCCATATCTGTATCCATCTAGGTTCAAGGTTTTGCCCATGAAGAGTTTCCGAGCTACTGGAAAGCTAAAAGAGGAGGAGTCAAAATGTATATCATTAAACTTAATTGCTGATCGGATTTTTAAGCTAGCAGACTTGGAGATTTTGTTTGGTTTTATTGGGTTTGATGTCGTACTTTCACAATGACAAACTATTCTATGTGAGTTTGCTTAGCAATGATATTATTTCTGTTATCTAACGCTAGCTCAGGCTTATGTCAGTATTCTTACCAATGAGACTATTTCTGTAATCTAACTCAAGCTTAGGCTTATGTGAGTTTTCGTACCAATGATACAATGTCTGTCATCTAACGCTAGCATAGGCATATGTGAGTTGCTGTTTTTTTTTTACCAATGATACATTTTCAGTTATCTAACGCTAGCTCAGGCTTATGAAAATGTCTCTGAATTAAGTACGTGTGCAGCGCTACGCTAGGAAACACACTACAGATGTTCGGATCAATACCAACAGATCTCATTTGGAAAATCTCAATCTATTTAAGGTTGTTCAGATGTGCAAGAAATAATCTGACAGCTGTCAATTGGAAATGGTTCATTTACTTTGGTTTATTTGTGATTTTTTTTGTCTGAAAAACAAACAACAACAACAACACAACATTATGCCCGTTTCTTTCAGCATTATATTGTGTTCCCTTATTTCTACTATATCTATATAGTTCTATATACTTAAGCACACTACTTATAAAATGTTCACTAATATTTTTGCTATTTTATATAGATATTTATACAAGTCTCAAATGTTGTAGCGGCCTACATGGCAAGAAAAACCGCTTTTTAGTTTTTTGTTGTCAGACCGTCCGTCAATCTGTCACATTATAGCTATAATTTTAGAAACGTTATTGTCAAAAACAGATATGACCTTATTAGCTTGCAACGTTTAGGTATTACTGTAAACGTTAAGTCTTTTGACAGGGAATCGTTTTGTGTTTCATAATTATATATGCAAGATTTTCGTAAAAACATACCACTTTTCAAAATTAGAGTTCTACAACTGCCCCGAGCACTGTCTTACCACACGATATTGCGAACTATTTCACACTGGGCTAAAAAGTACTGTTTAGAAACAATCCCTTTTAGACCTTGCGATCAATGGGGCAGAAGATTTTTTTCTGTTTTGATGGCCAACGTTTAACGATCAGGGTGTCATGTGGCCAGCACAACGACTAACAGACTTTACGTTCCCCAACTAAAGTCAGGTACCCATTAGAGCTGGGTATAATAATAACATATACGATAAAAAATTATCTTCAAAATTGAGGTCGCTATTGAAGAGTGCCTAATTTGTCTGTGCCTTATTTTCTTCTTTGAAAAAAAAAAATCCAAAATTTACCGTTGCCTACATTTCCAGTGCCTAAATTTCCACTCACCAACTGGGATAGTGGGGAAAAGAGCTGCTTGGTTGTGTAGAGTGCGCTTTGAACTGTTGTCACGGTTGTCCCCGGTTCGAACCCTGCCCTTATTCGCTTTTGTCCTGTAGAAGGTTCGAGCTACGAGGTAACATACTTCATTTCTGAACTCAAGGAGGCGCGGTAAAGCGCGTGGCTTACGAACCGGTGGAGACTTCGGATTTTTAATTTCGGGATCTGTGGTCCACCTAGCTCAAATGGGTACCTGACTTTACTTAGGGAAAGTAAAGGCGGTTGGTCGTTGTGCCTACGTAAACCGTAGGCCACAGAAACAGATGACTTTTTCATCAACTAAAAGGTCTAAAAGGGAAACGTTACTTACCTCTGAACTCAAGTCGTACACAATAATACTCTTGTCAAAAGTAGTAGCCTACTAGTTGATGGGTGAGAATATTAAACTAGTTTGGAAATACCCTAGCATCCCCTCCACACTATCCTACCCACCTTATGTTGGACTTTTAATGATGGTATGAGAACCTCTCACGTAATGCTTTTAATGATGTTACTAGAACTTCTATTGTTAGATTGTTATTATGAGAACCTCTTTCGTAAGGCTGTTAATTATGGCATGAGAACCACTCTTGTAAGGTTGTTAACGATGGTATGAGAACCTGTCTTGTTATACTTAATGCTTGTATGTTGGTCTTGTTTATCAGTCAATGATGGTGTGGGAACTTCTCATATGAGATAGCTAATGTTTTGCGAGAACCTTTCTTGTGAGATTATTAATGAAGGTATGACAACTTCTCTTGTGCAACAGTTATTATGTTGTGAGAACCTCTCTTGTACATCACTTATTATGGTGTGAGAGCCTCTCCTGGAACACGTAATAACGGTATAACAACCTCTTTTATGCGACAATTATTTAAGTGTGAGATCCTTTCTTGTACAACAGTTATTATGGTGTGCGAATCTCTATTGTGCAACACTTATTATAGTGTGAGAACCTTTCTTGAAGACTGTTAATGATGGTGGCTCTAGAATCGATTGTTGTCAGGACAATAGTTCATTTGGTTGGACACCGTGTGGACTGAGGTCATTAAGAGAGGACCTTTAGCCACTGTACGATTGTTGTTTTCCTAGAGGCCTGACCTCGCCCTCGGCCCGCAACGTTATCAGTAGATGAATGGGAGATGGATGTGTTGCGGTCATGCAGAGACAGATAGATGACATCAGTGAAATGTCATCAATGATACAAGGATGTTTTTATTCTCTGTGTCCAAGTGACATTTTGGTTCATGCCAGTTTCTATATGTCAAAGCCATTGGGACACTTAGTTTGATATTGCCAGATTGTTTGGGTTGATTTCTGTTTGTTTTTCAATGTTTGTTGTTGCTTTCCTTTTTCTTTCTATGTGTTTAGTTTCGTATTTCTTTATAATTGTTTTAGTTTCGTATTTATTATGCTTATTTTAGTTTCGTATTTCTTTATACTTATTTTAGTTTCTGATTTCTTTATACTGGTCATTACATTTGAATGTTGTTGCATGTGAATGTCGTTACATTTGAATGTCGTTACATTTGAATGTCGTTACATTTGAATGTCGTTATACAAACTAACTTTCAAACCTCCAATCTCTTAAAAAGCTAAAAAGTTTATGAAAATTATCACTGGCCAATTTAAAGAATTTCAAGCAGTGTCTGTATCTGTTGCAAAAAAAACGTCATGGAAAGGAAAACGAGGTCACAGCTCATTAAAGATAACTTTCCTGTGTAAAAAAAGTTTTATTTTTATTTTAAACTGCTAACAGCCTTTTCATTATGCTAAAGTACGATTTATGTCTATGTGGACACATTGATTTTTTACAATCGTTTTCTTCCTATACGGTAATTCATGTACATAAATTTGGTAGAAACAATTACCAAACATATTTAATTGAAATAAAAAGGTGGGTCACCATTTCTTCAAAGAGTTTAAATAGTACCACACAGAAGTATAACATTAAACCGCTTTACTATGTCAGTTAAAAATGTAAAATATATTTTTTCAAACTTTTATTGCCCTAAAAAACAAAGAACAAAAATTTTACAAGCTTAGGAAGTAAAGACATATTAAAAGCTAAATAATTAATGCCTAGTTTTACGAACTAAAACATGTATACTATTTTTTTACAAAATAAAAAATTAATACCAATTTTTTATTAGCTAAAATAAATTAAATATCAATTATTACATATTAAAAAGTAAAGAGCTATTTCTAAATGCTAAAACATAAAAGGCTATTTTTACAATATTATAAAGTTTAGTAGATCAATAATAATGATAATAATAATTGTTCCCTAGTGCTATTAGAGCATGGAATGGGTGCCTGAGATAGCCAGGGAAACCAGTGACTTGGCAGAATTTAAGCTATTGGTTAACATGCATGACTAAATGCATGATGCGTAGGACACAATCACCTTCTTTTTTGAAGTAACGTCTGTATTATATAAGATAAGATAATAATCTTTATTATCCATAAGGAGATATATCTTAATTTGTGTGCATTACACCAAACAAAAATTTTTAACTATAGAAACCCAAAATACACATTCACAAGGATTCTTTCTCGGGGGGGGGGGAGGGGATTTGGGAGAGGGACAATGTGTTATTGTTATTTGAACTAACATTCATTAGTTATTAAGGGAAAAAATAGCCGCTCCATAATTTGTTAGAAAGAGGTATTGCCTTCATTAACAAGTTTATTTGCATAAACAGCGAACCCACAAACGGGCCCACGGGGTCTGTGAGTTTGTGTAACATAGACAAAAAAAAAAAGATCTAGAAGCTGTGAGTGACTGTAGTAGTTGTAAAGGGTAGAAGCCAAAATAGGGTCAGTTTCACTCATTGAAGTTAGCTAATGAGGTCAGCCTCCCTTCAAAAATATGGTTTGTTCTTTTTGTTAAACCATAATACAAGGTAACTAATCATCTGGGTTCATTGGTTATTACGCGGTCAATTTTTTTGTTTCAGAAATGTACAGTGGCTAGGTTAAAGTTTAAAAATAATGTAAACACTCAAATTACACTTGTCACAATCACTAAATGTATTCAATGAGCTCACTGTGCAAGGATTTAACAAAAAGAAAAAACAAACGATGTTTTTAGTAGGCATTTGTTTTTCGACGTGGGGGGGGGGGGGGTTGAAGTTGATCTGGGTGCTAACCGCAAAGGGGACAACGACCCTGGTAACTCCACTGGTATAATTCATAAGAGTATTATCTCTGTAATACAGAACTTCTCTTTAAAACATAGTATTTCTCGAAAAGACAATAAGCATATCTTCAAATACTGACCATCAGTACGAGACATAAAATTTCTTATACACAGTGAACATCTCTTAAAGACACAGTCAACATCTCGTTAAGACACAGTCAACATCTTGTAAAGACACAGTCAACATCTCGTAAAGACACAGTCAATATCTCTTAAAAATATAGTCAACATCTCTTAAAGACACAGTCAACATCTCTTAAAGATATAGTCAACATCTCGTAAAGACACAGTCAACATCTCGTAAAGACACAGTCAACATCTCGTAAAGACACAGTCAACATCTCTTAAAGATATAGTCAACATCTCGTAAAGACACAGTCAACTTCTCGTAGAGACACAGTCAACATCTCTTAAAGATATAGTCAACATCTCGAAAAGACACAGTCAACATCTCTTAAAGTTATATAGTCAACATCTCGTAAAGACAGAGTCAAAATCTCTTTAAAATATACTCAACATCTCTTAGAGACACAGTCAACTTCTTTTAAAGTTATAGTCAACATCTCGTAAAGACAAAGTCAACATCTTTTAAAAATATAGTGAACATCTCTTAAAGACACAGTCAACTTCTCTTAAAGATATAGTCAACATCATGTAAAGACACAGTCAACATCTCGTAAATACAAAGTCAACATCTCGTAAAGACACAGTCAACATCTTGTAAAGACACAGTCAACATCTAGTAAAGACACAGTCATTATCTCTTAAAGATATTGTCATTATCTGTTAAAGACACAGTCAACCTCTCTTAAAGATGTACTCAAAAATCCGGTAAAGACACAGTCAACATTTTGTAAAGACACAGTCAACATCTCTTAAAGATGTAGTAAACATCTCGTAAAGACACAGTCAACACCTCGTAAAGACACTGTCAACATCTCTTAAAGATGTAGTCAACATCTCGTAAAGACACAGTCAACACCTCGTAAAGACACAGTCAACACCTCGTAAAGACACAGTCAACATCTCTTAAAGATGTAGTCAACATCTCTTAAAGACACAGTCAACACCTCGTAAAGACACAGTCAACTTCTCTTATAGTTATAGTCAACATCTCGTAAAGACAAAGTCAACATCTTTTAAAAATATAGTGAACATCTCTTAAAGACACAGTCAACTTCTCTTAAAGATATAGTCAACATCATGTAAAGACACAGTCAACATCTTTTAAAAATATAGTGAACATCTCTTAAAGACACAGTCAACTTCTCTTAAAGATAAAATCAACATCATGTAAAGACACAGTCAACATCTCGTAAAGACACAGTCAACACCTCGTAAAGACACAGTCAACATCTCTTAAAGATATAGTCAACATCTCGTAAAGACACAGTCAACATCTCTTTAAAATATACTCAACATCTCTTAAAGACACAGTCAACTTCTCTTATAGTTATAGTCAACATCTCGTAAAGACAAAGTCAACATCTTTTAAAAATATAGTAAACATCTCTTAAAGACACAGTCAACTTCTCTTAAAGATATAGTCAACATCATGTAAAGACACAGTTAACATCTCGTAAATACACAGTCAACATCTCGTAAAAACACAGTCAACATCTTGTAAAGACACAGTCAACATCTAGTAAAGACACAGTCATTATCTCTTAAAGATATAGTCATTATCTGTTAAAGACACAGTCAACCTCTCTTAAAGATGTACTCAAAAATCCGGTAAAATAACAGTCAACATTTTGTAAAGACACAGTCAACATCTCTTAAAGATGTAGTAAACATCTCGTAAAGACACAGTCAACACCTCGTAAAGACACAGTCAACATCTCTTAAAGATATAGTCAACACCTCGTAAAGACACAGACAACATCTCTTAAAGATATAGTCAACATCTCGTAAAGACACAGTCAACATCTCTTAAAGATATAGTCAACACCTCGTAAAGACACAGACAACATCTCTTAAAGATATAGTCAACATCTCGTAAAGACACAGTCAAAATCTCTTTAAAATATACTCAACATCTCTTAAAGACACAGTCAACTTCTTTTAAAAATATAGTGAACATCACTTAAAGACACAGTCAACTTCTCTTAAAGATATAGTCAACATCATGTAAAGACACAGTCATCATCTCGTAAATACACAGTCAACATCTCGTAAATACACAGTCAACATCTCGTAAAGACACAGTCAACATCTTGTAAAGATGTAGTCAACATCTCGTAAAGACACAGTCAACACCTCGTAAAGACACAGTCAACACCTCGTAAAGACACAGTCAACCTCTCTTAAAGATGTAGTCAACATCTCGTAAAGACACAGTCAACACTTCGTAAAGACACAGTCAACATCTCTTAAAGATGTAGTCAACATCTCGTAAAGACACAGTCAACACCTCGTAAAGACACAGTCAACATCTCTTAAAGATATAGTCAACATCTCGTAAAGACACAGTCAACATCTCTTTAAAATATACTCAACATCTCTTAAAGTTATAGTCAACATCTCGTAAAGACAAAGTTAACATCTTTTAAAAATATAGTGAACATCTCTTAAAGACACAGTCAA
Organism: Biomphalaria pfeifferi; assembly: GCA_030265305.1. Taxonomy (NCBI): domain Eukaryota; kingdom Metazoa; phylum Mollusca; class Gastropoda; family Planorbidae; genus Biomphalaria; species Biomphalaria pfeifferi. Next base: position 3,990,917 of record JASAOG010000007.1, on the reverse strand, counting down.
CTTCTCTTAAAGATATAGTCAACATCATGTAAAGACACAGTCAACATCTTGTAAATACACAGTCAACATCTCGTAAAGACACAGTCAACTTCTCTTAAAGATATAGTCAACATTTTGTAAAGACACAGTCAACACCTCATTTAAGGCACAAGTCCACATCTCTTATAGACACAGTCTACATCTCTTATAGACACAGTCCACATCTCTTATAGACACTGTCCACATCTCTTATAGACACAGTCCACATCTCTTATAGACACTGTCCACATCTCTTATAGACACAGTCCACATCTCTTATAGACACAGTCCACATCTCTTATAGACACAGTCCACATCTCTTATAGACACATTTCACATCTCTTATAGACACATTTCACATCTCTTATAGACACAGTCCACATCTCTTATAGACACATTTCACATCTCTTATAGACACAGTCCACATCTCTTACTTTTTTATTTCAATAGAAAATCACATTGCTCAAAAGAAATAAGACAATAGCGTAAGCTCCATGTTATCACAGACAATTAACAAATATATAGGATACAATTAAGACACGGTTGTTTTCTCCCAAAGACATAGCCAGCATTCTCTAACTACACGATTGGTTCTCTCTTAAAGACATAATCAACATATTTTAAATACAAAATTGGTTTCTTCCTAAGACATAACAAGCATGTTTTAAATACATAATTGGTTTCTTCTAAAGACACAACAAACATCTTTAAAAGACACAGCATTTGCTTGAAAAAAAAATTTTTTTGAAAGAGATTTCATTTAAAATTTCTTTAATTCTGAATGACATATTTAGCCTCATTTGATACGTAACGCAACGAAGTTAAAACAGATCTAGATATAGGAGGATAAAGTAGAGATTTTAAAACTCATCTGAAATAAAATCATAATTTTAAAAAAGGGGGGGGGGACTCCACATTTACATCTAGATATCTCAGTACAGGAGGAATTATTTCCCTTTTTCAATATCAACTTAAATTAATTACTACTGTTTAATTCATTCATTCATAGTTGCTTGTTTCGCGTGTTCTCTTTGACATTAAATGATTGTGCCAAGTTTTAACTTTATCAGTGATTGGGAAGTGGTAGAAATAACGTGTACGAAATGTGTATCATACAGACAGACTTCAGTGATATAAACTCTGCATATTGGCGTGATGATAGATTGGATACAGTTATAACAGAAACAAGTTGAACATCAGCAAGAATAAGCACAAAAACTGTGTCAATAAAAACACTCATCAATAATTAATTTGTATTAAGAGCGTCGCATTTAGATCATCAAAAACAAAACTTTGCTGCAGACTCATCGCGCGGTTAAAACTTGTTTTGTTGAGCTCAATTTCGATGCCAGATGAAGCAGACGTGAGATGAATTTAATTTGTATTCACTTTGACGCTGGTAATGTCCCTTCACGCTCTGATTCCTCGCCTTATCGATTCTACAAGTCTTAATGGCAGGCCTCGTGAACTGGAAACCTTATGACACGTTTCATAGCAAATCTACACTTTCTTTTTCTATAACTTTGACATGTGTCACATTCCTTCATGACATTCTGAGATTTAATCACAGCTCTGACATTGACGGTGACAACAACAACATAATATAATTGGTTCAAGGTTTTATGTCCCAAAAAATTTTCTGTAATTTGCAGTTGTTTTTTGTTTTTCCGAAATTTCATTAAAAAGATTCATAACTTCAGACGGTGCATAAAGGAAAATTAAATATTGATTAAGTTATTGTCTTTTTTTTTTTTAATGAAGGAGGAGTCGCGTTGAGGAATAGCAGTTGGTCTATTACAAGGTGTGAGATCTTAAGATGAATTCTTGTTTACACCGTTTGTTTTGTTATCTCATCTATCGTATATCGTCTCATCACTAAGTCATCTAAACATTTCCTCCTCAGCACTGCAACATGGATCCTCTGTATTTAATAATAAGATAAGATAAGAAAATGTAAATACTTAGATCATGTCAAACATTCACCAAAGCTGCATACTTTATCAAGAGGCCAAAATAACACTCGGTTCCCAAAACCCTCCTATAGAAGTACAAACATACGGAGAACTGCCTGATCTGGATGGTTCATCTCAGATCTACAATTACTGATCTGAACCCTACGACATGAAAAATGAGAACGAAGAAGAAGAAGAAATATGGTTATTTTCCAGATCATGTGAAACTTTCACCAATCATGTAGTTAATACCTAGATCATGTACAAAATACCTAGATCATGCACAAAATATCTTGATCATGTAGAAATTACCTAGATCATGTACAAAATACCTAGATCATGTACAAAATACCTAGATCATGCACAAAATACCTAGATCATGTAGAAAATACCGAAATAACGTAAACAATTTTCACTTTTTGATAAAAAAAACTTTTTTTTTGTTCTCTTCAGGATGGACTTAGCCCAGTCCAGTGTGGAAGAATGGCTCGACTCCCATCCAGACGACATGCAGGACTACTTTCTCAGACATGCTGACGTCACGTTGGTGAACAAATGGCTTGTGGCGCACGGATTTAATCAGCTTCCAGATTTTCCAGCTCCCATAAGAAATAGTTCATTGACAAACTTAAGGTAATTCTAAATTAAAACCCCGAAGCTATAAATATTTTTTTTTCAATTTGGCTTAAAAAGCAAGTCTGGACAGAACTAATTTAGTTAAGAAAGGAAGAGGAATACATTAAAATTGAGATTTTATAGAATCACTCCCACTTTTTCTTTGAGTTGGAACAATTTTATTGGCTTCAAAATGTTTCCTGTCGGCAAGATAAAAAAAATGTGTGTTTTTGTGAAAGGGAGGGGGTGGAAGGGGCGTGAATAGTGAAGGCTCTTTAATTTTTAAATTTATTTTTAGGTATTTATTCGAACAAATCTTCAACTCTCCTAATTTCTGCTATATTCTAGTAAGTATAAATATAAATTCCAAAGATAAGTACCGAGGACAATGTTGCACATAACTACGCAAAACCAGTTGCGAGCTGCATATTTTCCTGCCTTTCAGGTAGACCAGGGGTCTCAAACACATTTCAGCATGTGGGCCACAATGGAAAGTAACAACCATTCAGCGGGCCGCACCACAAAAAGAGAATGTTTTTTCATTAAATTTTACGAACACTACTGTCACTGCAGTAAAATGCTAAAATAAAGTTTTTATAATTATTAATTACATTTATTGTTATTTATTACGTGCACAGGAAAATTAGTTTACTAAAATATGTTGACGTTGTCTCTGTCACTTATTAAAAAGCAGAAACTGTAGTTCCCCCAAAAACAACAACTATAATTTCTAGGCCTACTGAAGATGGCTCGTCACTCAAGTTTCTGTCCACTCAGCTGAGAGCGATTGGCAGAGACCAGACCATCGACGTTAGGCCTGAAGTCGCGTGTAGTTGCAAGCCGCAAGGTTGCTCTCAGATGTTTATCAGTCAGTCTTGATTGTAATGCTGTTTGGTTGATCATTCTGGAAAAAAAAAACTGTTCGAAAACGTACGTACTCCCAAACATCGCTAGAATTCTAGCAGCTGCGCAGAATAAGTTTGGAAGCTTCTCTCTTGGAAGAAAGTGGTAGAAATCTATAACACCAATATCATCGTATTTTTGCTTCAGAACAGTATCACACTGCTGCGGTCAAACATCACAGTAATCAGCTGCTTTGTGCCCTTTAGTTGTGAATTGAGTGCATTGAGATGTTGCGTGATGTCAGTAAGAAAAGGAAGAACCGACAAAACATTGGGTCACTGAGCTGAGGTATGTTTCCGTCTTTCATTGCCATGAACAATGCATTTTCCCGTCTCAGTTAAAAAAATCTCTGCCGCACTTTTCCGCGACTCAACCATCTGACTTCCGTATGATACAGCAACTCTCCGTATTCCGTTTCTAAATCAGCTAGACATGACACAAACGGTCTGTGGTTGAGACCCCGTGCACGTATGAAGTTCACCGTCTTCACGACAACATCCATCACGTTCTTCATTTGTAGACTTTTGCCACAGAGTGCTTCTTGGTGCAGAATGCAGTGTATGGCTGCAAAAGGTCCCGCCAAGCTGAGCTGATACCGTTTCTCTACAATTAATCCAACAACAACCTTCTCAGAACACATTGCTGGTGCACCGTCCGTAGCCACTGAAACAAGTTTTTTTTTCCCACGGTAGCCAACACACAGTCAATACAAGCTTCCAGTTCTTGAAACACGTCGCGTCCAGTCGTTGTTCCTTTCATGGCTAGTAAGTGCAATAGCTCTTTAACAATGTTCAGGTTTTCGTCGACCCAACGAATGAATACGGATAGTATGCAGTGTCTGTTACACCAGTAGACCCGTCCAGTGCAATGGAAATGCTACAAAGTCTTTTGCAGCGGCAATCAGTTGCTGTTGAACATTTTTCGCTGACTCGGTGATCCTGCTTGCAACTGTGTTTGCAGACAAACTTATGCCTTCGAAGAGTTTCTTTTTCTTGTGGCAGATAATTTCACACACCTGTAGCATACACTCTTTTACAAACTGCCCTTCAGTGAATGGTCGTGATGCCTTTGCTATCGTCTCGCTAACAACAAAGCTTGCCTTCACAGAATCTTCGCTTGCAGTGGGCGGACACCTCATTTACTGATTTGTGCAGTTGTAAATCAATTCATAGCGTATATGTGGTCATTGTCAATTTCATCTAATTTTCTTAGAATTCGGGGACGTGGGCCTAGGGCCACACAAAATTGTTTCGCGGGCCACATGTGACCCGCGGGCCACGTTTTAGAGACCCCTGATGTAGACAAAGCCGTTGTCCTCTGCCGGTCTATTTAAGTTTTCTTTCCGTCTTCTGCGCCTGTCTTCAATAATGGCTTTTCTTTGAGTCTCAAATGTTTGTCCACAGCCTTTGTGAGAGCTCTCCATCTGCTGCCAGCTATTTTTCTCTGTGCTAGTGAGGGTGAAATGGCGCCTGAGTCGATTTTATAGCGCTTACGGGGGGGGGGGGGCACTGTGTGACGTGGCAACGAGCTATGGGATTTAAATGGCCCACAGGTTGTGATGTTGCCGGTCAGTGTTGAGGCCCTCTTTAACGAATGGTCTAGCCCAGATCCACTTATCTACACTGATCGATGTCTTTAAAAAAAACCAGCAATATACTTGTTAAGTTCGGAACCAAAAAACAAACCAAATTAAAACAGCTAACTAAATAATGTATATCTTTACATAAGATTGGCCACATGGTCCGTGGCTCGAGCCCTGCTTACCATCCACCTCACCCCCCCACGCTGCCCTGAGGGAGATTTGGGCTAGGACGTAATAATCTTTATTACTGATCAAAATTGGAGAACTTCAAAAGTCGATTACACTAAAAAGTGTATTATTCATTCCTTAGGGAATAAGGGAATAAGTTCCACATTGTTGAGAGATATAGTTGTAAGTGTTTTTCTTCCCATTAGACAAGCTTGTGTACCTCTTATTGGAATTAGATGATCCGTTTAATTTGCTGGTTATATTTATCTTAGACAGTAATTTATAAAGTTTTTTTTTAAATATCATTTCAGACATTACTCTATTTTTGTATTGTTAATATATTTAACTAATTAATCCCAAATAGATTGTCTGCAGTTTATTATAAGACAGGACCTCGAATGTATTTTCAGTGGGGACCCCTGGGCCAACGGGGTGATATTTATCACCATGAAGTATTTATCTCCCATACCTCTGCCCTTGACCCTTACCCCCGGCAATAGCGGGAAATAGCAGGACCGGAAAGATTTTGATCAACTGTAATCTTATATTGATGAAGCAGTGGTACTTGATGGCTTCTGCCAGAACATCTGATTAAACGCACTGGGGAGGGCGAGACAGACAAATGGGTAAAAAGATTCTACACTATTTAAACACATCAATGGCGTTTAGGAAAATAATTATTTTGATTTTGTGTGTGTGACCTCATTATAGTTTCGATTTAATACCTGTACACTCACGTAGACCAAAACAAATTAAACATTTTTCTCCTAATTAGGCCTTCTGTAAACACTGCTAAACAAACAAACAACACATCAAGAACTTAACAACAAGAGCTCGATATAATCTGGTGCTTTAATAATGGTCAATTAAAACAGCCAATAGGACACAATTGGCAACACAATCAACTACTACTACCGTACTGAACTCAACTGTCTCTATTTCCTCCTGGACTCGTACATAACAGTTGAGGACTCGACCAGGACCAACTTCATGGCTGACTAACAGTCCGGGTCTCAACGCTATCCGGTCTTGAACTGCCGCTTTCCTACACACTGTGTCTCTGGTCTGCGCAGGCCTATGATCAGATGACCACAACACTCGTCATATTTGACCTGTGTGATTGGCCTGAGTCGTGTGTGTCAGTAGGCCGCACACACATTAACCCTTTTGCGCCGCCAATAGGGTTATAACACAATATAAATATATATATATATATATATATATTTGACCACTGTTGATGTTTAATTGCTAGTGAAATTCACTCACTCTTGGAAATTTTTAAGAGAAACTAAACAATGTCAAAGACGCTAGAAGAAACTGGAAAGTCACCTATTAAATACAAATAACAAACAGTGAAGCGTGAACTATTTTTGTACTAGGTAAATTGTGAATCTTATCTTATCTTATCTTATCTTATATAATACAGACGCTACTTCAAAAAAAAAAGAAGATGATTACGTCCTACGCGTCATGCATTTAGCCAGTGACTTAAATTCTGCCTAATCACTGACTCAGGCAACCCATTCCATGCTCTAATAGCACTAGGGAAGAAGGAGCATTTGTACAAATTTGTCCCAGCATATGGAATGAGTAATGTGCTTTTATCTTTGTGTCTTTCAGAGTATTTTATTAAATTTTGTTTTTGTATTTGAAGATTATGGTTCAGTGTTTTATGTATAATTGCTACTTTACTTTTGAGTCTTCTGTCCTGAAGGCTTCCTAAATTTAGTGATTTTACTATAGGTGTGAATATTCATTAGTTATGAATCTCACTGCTCTATTTTGTGTCCGTTCCAGTTTCTTAATGTTTTCTTGAGTTGATGGGTCCCAAACGGAGGATGCATATTCTATTATTGGCCTAACCAAGGTTAAATAACATTTTAGTTTTATGTTCTTTTTTTTATTTATAGAAATTTCTTTTAATAAACCCTAATGCTTTGTTTGATTTTTTAAAAGCCTCATGAATATGTAAATTCCATGACAGTTTTTCATATGTTATAACACCTAGGTATTTTGCGTTTTTTGTCTGTGTTACTTGTTTACCATAAAGAATAAGATAAGTGGACTTTTTTGGTTACTTTTAATAACTGACATTTTTCTGGGGGGGGGGGGGGGTGGAAAGACATGCTCCAATTTGATTCCCATTTCTGTAGTTCATCTAATTCTCTTTTTAAAATTTCTGTGTCTTGTGTTGTTTTTTTAAATTTTTCTAGGGCCTATATATTATGAAATTGTCTGCAAATAATCTGCCTTTTGTTCCTGAACTAATGCTAAATCGTTTTTGTAAATTAAAAATAGTATTGCACCTAAGACTGTTCCTTGAGGGTACACCTGAGTTTACTGCTAGTGTTATGGGTGTTGTTTTAGAGCCATTTATTATAACAGTTTAATTCACTGATTAATGATGGACCATCAATGTCAAAATATTTTAATTTTTTAAGCAAACTACGCTGGTGAAATTTGTCAAAAGCCTTGGAAAAGTCTCATAAGATAGCATCTCTTTGCTCACTATTATTGATTACAGGTTGTACCGTTATAAGTGTTCTAAATATAATTATATCTTAAATTTAAATGAGGCTATTTTAGAACACGTTTTTATCGGATATTCCCGCACTCAACTCTAATTTTTTTTTTTATAGTAGAATAACTACATAGACGTTCAGGAACAGTTTGCGCAATGGTCCTATTCGTTGTATAAATTATAAGTTTGACTGTAAAAAAAAAAGCACAGTGGAGAGACTTCTTGCACTTGTGATTTAGTTAAAGAAATTAATAGAATAAGATATAGTAGATCATCGTCAGCATTATAGGGGAGTGTTTGATATTTTTAAAAAATATATACTTGTTTGACAATCTGTTTGTCCTTCTATCAACTATCTTTCTATCTATCTATCTATCTATCTATCTATCTATCTATCTATCTATCTATCTATCTATCTATCTATCTATCTATCTATTTATCTATCTATCTATCTATCTATCTATCTATCTATCTATCTATCTATCTGTCTGTCTGTCTGTCTGTCTGTCTGTCTGTCTGTCTGTCTGTCTGTCTGTCTGTCTGTCTATTTATCTATCTATCTATCTATCTATCTATCTATCTATTTATCTTTTGAGTTTTAGTTTAAATATTAAGAAAGAGTGTACAGAAAACTAATCAGACCCATCTGTTACCCACATAAATTGTCATACCTGAAACAGACAAATACGTGGGTGATCTGTTATATAAATATTTTTATAATGTATGCAATAGAATGCTTGTGCAATTTTTTTTTTCGAATTCTTTGAGTAAAAATATTTCAATAGTTAAAGAATTCTTTAAAATAAAACCCAGATATCTTTGAAAATTTGAAGAGTGTTTGGCTTTCATATCTTGCTTATTCCAGGTATACCTATTCTTTCAGTAACGAAAGTAGCAACCCATCCTCACCCGTGGATACCAGGTGCAACGACTCAGGATTCTTCGACTCGTCACGCCACCAAAGGTCCAATTCCAAAAAGCACCTCCGTCATGACTATGCCAGGTCAAAAAAGCGGAACATATTCCGGACGTACGAGCCTAACGGAGGGGAGTCAACCTTGGAGAGTAGACGGAACAGCCTGAAGGAGATGCGTCAGTTCCGCTCACTCCCGCCAACATCAGTCAATCTTCTTAGCATGTTAATACAATCCAAGGTAACAGGATTTGATTTATATTTCAATATTACAATTCGGCTTTAACGTTTCCTAGAAATTCGTTTACTCGGAAAGAACAAAAACAAAAGAAGTATGAAGTTAATGTGTAGAGCTAAATCAAGAATGGAAAGGTGATTTTCATAAATGGCGGAAAGACTATAAATAGCTAGCTTTTTGGAATTTCCGGTGTACAAAGTGAATGGAATATTGTTTAGCAATGTTTTTTTTTAATGTACATGAAAAAGGATACTAAAAAAAACCAATGCTTATCTATGGGAAAGAACCGCCGCCTATTGTCATTAATCTGAAAATTACAGGGCTTAGCCCCCTTTCTGCTATATAAAACAAAATAATTAGTACTAAATGATTAACTAATTGGTTTTTGTTTTTTTTATTCCTGTATTGTCGTTGAATATGAATATTTATAAAATTTCATTCTGATCTGAGAAAGGGAAGAGAAAAAACGTTTCAAAATATAATAAGGGGATTAAATCCATATATATATATTTATATATCCACATCTCATTTCATTTAATAGTATTTATTTCCCTAATTTCGATATCAAACAAAATAATTATTCAACAATAATTAATTAACTGTTTAAATTTTTTTTTTACTTAGAATTGAAAAATGGGAGAAAAAAAAGCATGTTCAAACTTTTTACCAGACGGACAGACTAACAGACAGAATTGATTTGGAATTAGGGACGATGTGAAGATGTCAGCCATACTAGTCCATGACACTCAAGGAAGTCATAACCAAAACTAGAGCAATGGCTAAGATTGTATAGCTCTGTCTCCTCTCTTTTTTGTGTGTGTGCTTGGAAGACACGACATGTAAAAGTGTGTGCTGCTAGCGAGAGGGACAACCTCCAAAGTCCCTGCAATGAGGAAGACCCCTCGATAGGAGATGCCCATGTCACTGTCAAGGCAGACCAGTTCTCATAAACGAAGGATTAATATTTGCATAGCTTTTAGGCCGTTCCAGGCATCTACCTGAGACCCATTACAATGAAAACTCTTAGCATTGTATTTTTGTGTTGCCCAGTGCCTACACCAATGTAATGTACCATGTTTTGTAACAGTAATAAGGCCTACAGCCTTAGAGGAAGGCATGCCCGGTAGCGTCAATGCTGTAGGCTACGCTCACAACTCCCGGATCCGCTTATAACACTCGACCAGGCCCCACGTGCTGCCAAGGCCGCCTCTGCGATCAATTTTGTTTATATATTAGAAATAGCAACCAAAAAAAAAAAAAAAATCCGTGTTCAGTCTATATTTCAAAGTCTGTGGGTGCAATCAATCTTTCAGATTTGTATATATCTTAGCAAGGAAAATGAAACCATACATTTACCGACAATACGAAAGTTTTTTTTTTTTTTTTTTTTTTTTTTTTTTTACAAAATTCTGTATAAATTCCATAGGATCAATTAAATGAATTGAAACTGTTCTCTCAGCGTGTAATCGTTAAGTCAGTTTAATGGCGCCCTGAGTCAAGTTCCGGTGCAGAAATACCAGGATAATAATTTGAGTGAACCAGTCGATACGCATGAATGAATGAACTCAAGGCAATGATCTACATTCACGTAGACTGGGTGACAGGCTGAGACGCAAGCGTGAGAAATATACTCACCTCTTATAATTGACCAATTATGTAGTTATCTCTTCCATTAGAGTGAATTCGACGTGAGAGACTCAAGGAACTATTTCCACTTGTCGAAAATTGATGTCTGATTCACGCCTATAAATAGCATTACCTTTAACTTATGGCTGTACATTTTAGTCAGAAATAAAGATAAAGCCCTGGAATTTGTATTGTGCGTTGCGCGATTACGTCTGATTATAACATCAATTTCCATAATGAGAACTGCTTCCTCGGCACTCTTGTATATTCTCAATGCAGTGGTATCGATTTCCCAGATAACTCGGAGGTTTATAATGAATATAGATAGATAGATATCGATAGATATATAAATAGTTAGATAGTTAGATAGATAGATAGATAGACTAGAATCACTAGATAGATAGATAGATAGACAGACAGACAAAGAGACAGACAGACAGATAGGTAGATAGATAGATAGATAGATAGATAGACAAAGAGACAGACAGATAGATAGATAGATAGATAGATAGATAGATAGATAGATAGATAGATAGATAGATAGATAGATAGATAGATAGACAGACAAAGAGACAGACAGACAGAAAAGGTAGATAGATAGATAGATAGATAGATAGATAGATAGATAGATAGATAGATAGATAGATAGATAGATAGATAGATAGATAGATAGATAGATAGATAGATAGATAGATAGATAGATAGATATAGATATGTAAGTGGTTTGACGGACGGACGAAGAAACAGACAGGTGCATGTATACATGGATGTATGTATGACTAAATGGCTAAACTCAAGTACCTATAAGGTACGTTTAGCTTGCCAACATTACACAAAGTGTATTTCAAATTCAATGCTAGACTCAGTGCGGCAACAGACCGTCTGGGATGACGAATGATCGAGACTCCCCTGTTTCAGCTCATTTGGCTTCGTCTCCATATCGTTCTTGTCATTTGATCAACTGAAATAAGTTGCCTTTTTACAAAGCTTATATCAACTCACTCTGTCTAGATGTCTGTTAGTCTGGTAAAAAGTTTGTACACGTCATTTCTTCGACACCCAATCCCAGATCAAACCTAAATTTCGCACAATTATTTCTTTGGTCTGACAACACAAGAATCAATAATGAATTAACAAATAAGCTAATTAACTATTGGTAATTAATTACTTTGTTTGGTATCTTGAACAAGGGAAACAAATTGTACTTGAGCGAATTGGTGACATAAACTAAATTAGTCCCTTTATTTATAGGATAGAATTTCTCCCAACGTCCATTCTGTTATGTTGTCTTCCCATCATATTGTTATGACCCTATTGGCGTCGCAAAAGGGTTAACTATAGGTTCAGCTGACACACACGTGAATCACTCAGGTCAGCGGGGCCATGGACAAGGGACAGTACTACGATTACACCATTACACGCAAATATGATCAATGTTACGGTCATGTGATCGAAAGCCTGCGTGTACGAGAGACACAGTGTGTCGTATTGGCAGTTCAAGACCGAATGAGCGTTGAGACCAGGACTGTTAGTCGGCCATGAAGTCGGTCCTGGTCGAGTCCTCAAGTGTTATTTACGAGTCCAGGAAGAAATAGAGACAGTAGAGTTGTGTACGGTGATGTACAGTCTAACATTTTAGTTGCTGATGTGTTGCCAATTGTGTCGTATTGGCTGTCTTCTACTTATTCACTCATTATTAAAGTACCAGATTATTGTGGAGCTCTAGTTGTCAGGTTCTTGATGTGTTGTGTTGTGTTGTCTTTAGCAGTGTTTACAGAAGGCCTGAGTAAGAGAGAATCGTAACAATATTCTCTGCCTATTCTTCTATTCCTGGTACTGTTCCCCGAAGGAAAGTCTTTGCGAGCTCTGAGGACCTAGTGATATGGCCGTAGAGATGTACACTATTTTGTTTTGTCTTATTTAATTTCACTTTACACAGTAATCTGTTCTCTTTTCCATTATCTGTTTTTTTTCTCTCGAGCCACAAACACATTGTCAATCCACACACACTCACTCACACACAAACACAAACACACACTTACACACAAACACACACATGTAACGCAAGTGCTTGCTCCTACATGCATGCATAATTCAAATTCGATTTTTGTCACCACAACTAAACGTGGATTCATGACGTCATTTCCCTTTTTTTTTCCTTCCACCCGCAACGTACAACACAAAATCAGGTGCACAGTTTTGTAAAGAAGATATTAGGCCACGTCAGAAAGGGAAATGGCGTCAAACAGACTGGAGGCGCACATTACATTGAACTGATAAGCAGACGACGTAACGGCGTGTGAGAGGAGAACTTTTAAACACAGACATTAATTAATGGTAACAAAAAAAAGAATTTTTAAAATTTAGGATTAGATAACTGCGTTTCGCTTTTGTAGTTGTAAGAAAGTAAAATCGTTTTTAGATAAAAGTTTACATTTAAATAGAATAGTGTTTGTGGAAAATTTGTTTCATGATGAGATAAAAAAATTGGTGTCGACACTGAAATCTTGTTTTACCAAAACTTATGTTCATTAGTTAATTCTGTTTAACCAAAAAAAAAATGACAAAGTTACTAGAGTTATCGGCCTTAAGCCCGTGTAGCATTTGTAACCCATCGGTCCTAGCCTATTAACAAATATGACCTTATCTGACATTTTAAGACTGAAGAACTCAAATCAAAAGCTTGAGAACGAATTAGGGGTATTAGTGTTCTTTGAAAAAGAAAGGTCCACTGATTGACTACTAGTGTTGGTCCACTCGATTACTCAACAGCAACCTAATGATGAAAATCTAACTTCGTGGGAAATTGAAAGCACTAATAGCATATAGATTGTAATTAATAAACTGCAAGCCTTTATTTGGATCCTGGATCTACAATCTAGAACAGTGTTCCCCAAACTGTGGAAACCTAGAGCATATACCATTATCCTTTCAAGGAAGATAGAAGAGTGAGAGTAGGCAGCCTTCTGACTACTACTTTGGTTTTAAACCTGTCCACTAGGGTTATTGTTGAAAAACTTTCCACAAGTGAAATCGACTACTTGATCTACAGTATTCAAAATATACAATAATTCAACAATATAAATAAATTATGGCTTTTATATAGCGCTACTTTCATGCTTATAGCATTCTCAGAGAAGGTTTTTCTGTGCTGCCTTTAGGCGCTCAGTAAACACAACTCTGCCCGAGTCGGGCGTCCAACCTCGAGCCCCCTTCATGGGTAGCCAAGCCAAGCTAAGTTCACGTAGCCTCTCGACCACAATTCCCACTAAAAAATTTATAATATAAATAACTAAGGAGGCGTGGTGGCCTAATTTTAAATAGCTCAGCTTCCGAACTGGTAGGTTTCAGTTTCGAATCCGTGTAAAGACTGAAACTTTGAATTGCGGTATTTTCAGAGCACCTTTTAGTCCATTCTAGCTTTAATGAGTACCTGACATTAGTTGTGGAAAAGTAAAGGCGGTTGCTCGTTAACCATGGGCCACAGAATCATGTGACTTTTAGATCATCCGTCCCATAGATTGCGAGCTCCGATACGGGTACTTTACCTACTATACAATCAAATACAATGACTAAACATCAATATCAATAACGAAACGTCAACACCAATAACCGAACATCAATATACAGTGAGTAAACATCAATAACAATAAGTAAACAGCACTATACAATAACCAACAATGATAAGCAATAGAGAAACAGGCGACAACACCTCAACAATATGAACGGATCGTAAAAAGCGAGAAGGCAGACAATTGTTACATATTCGAACAGTAAACCAGCTGTCAGTTATCGATGTACACATGTAGGTAGCAGACGGCGCTGCGGGAGAATGTGGGTAGGTAGAGCGCGTGCATGAGTGAACGCGATTGTGACAGATGGCGCCTGTTTATGTTTATTCCATCTTTGCTAAGTTTTATGTATACATGTGAATATTTTAATAACACCAATTAAAACAGAATTAGTGTACTTGGACGAAGTTTTAAATTTATTTTCCCGATCCTACGGGGCAGAAATAAATGACATGTTTAGAAGGATGCAGCTATTTTCCCTACATGCATTTTTTTTTATTGAAACTATTTTGATTTCTACCAAAATATCAAATAGTGAAAAAAAATATAGGAAGGTTTTTTTTGTAATGTGTCCTTATCTTAAACAGAGAGATAGAGACAGATATAGAGAGTGAGAAACAAGTGTGTGAGGTATGAAAGAAAGAGAAGCGAAAACAAGAGGGAGAGGAGGGAAAATAAACGTGAAGCACGTGAGAAAGAGAGAGAGAGAAAGAAACAGAGAAAGAGAGAGAAAAATTGAGAAAGAAATAGAACGAGAGAGAGAGAGAGAGAAGACGAGAGATAAATAGAGAGGGAAAAAAAGAGAAAGTAAAAAGAGAGAGAAATAGATAAATAGACAGAGTGAAAGAGAGAGATAAATAGAAAGAGAAACAGATACTAAAATAGATACAGAAATAGAGAAAGAGAGAAATAAAAATATAGAAATATATAGAGAGAAATAGAGAGGAATAAAGAGGTAAATACATACAGATAGAGAGAAAACTACAGATAGAGAGAAAGAAAGAGAAAAAAAGAGAGAGAACTAGAGAGAGAAATTGAAAAGAAATATATATAGAAAGATAGAGAGAAAGAGAAAATTAGAGAGGGAATTAGAAAGATAATTAGACAGAGAGAGAGAGAGAGAAATAGAAAGAAAGAGAGAGAAAGAGAGGGAGTGAAAGAGAGATAGCCAAAGAGATAGTGAGTGTGGGAGAAAGAAAGAGAGAGACAAAGAGAGAATTGAAAGAAAGAGAGAGAAAGAGAATGAAAGATAGTAAGAGTGTGTGTTTATATGTGTCTGTGTTTGACTAGAATTATCATGTTTAAATCTAGACATTTATTTGAATTAGAATTGTACAATGCTCAAGGGAGCTGACAACAGAATGGCTAACACACGCTTTTTCAACATCCTAGAGATACTTCAGATTTATCTCCCTTTCTCACGCAATCGGAAATATTCGAAAACTGAAGGTTTCTAGAACTTTTTGTCATGTAGAATTGTCCTTGCATTTCTTTTATTCAACTAGGTGTTGGATATAGACACATTAAATAACAGAACCTTACATCGACTGTAATTAGGTCTGAAACGGCGAGAAAATAATTTAGATATTCAAATAACTAAAACCAACTTCATGCCTTTCAAATGAAAAATGTTTTGTTTTATATGTTTCGGATGATAACATAGTGTATACCTCTGTTCACTTATTAGTCCAAACCTCCCGTTTAACGACAGGGGATAGGTGAATGAATACTATTAGTGTCGGCTTGTGAAAATGTATATCGCTTCAATAATTATGAAGGAGGGTCCTTTAAATGCTGTATGTCTCGGGGCCACTTCGGATCGGTTGTAAATAATTTTAATACTCTATGAGTCCAATTGTCAGTTAAGGATTCATTTAATGTTCAGGGGCCAGTTTACGGTCCGTTTTAAAATCTTTAAATCCAAAGGCCAGTTCTGATAATCTTTAATGTTCCATGAGTCAAAGGATTACTTTTTATGTTGCTTTGTTCCAGCGGCTATTTAGGAATCCCTTTTTAATCCCTATGAGTCCACGGTCCAGTTTAGGATTCCTCTGTCTTCACTGGAGACACGAGCATACATAGCGGAGAGATTGTTTATAGTTATATATATATATATATATAACATGTCGTTTAGACTTTCATTAGTGATACTTTAAGTTGACAGAATCGATATCTAGAGATTTTTGAGGTATATTTTTTTCCCATATTTTCAGTTGGCACTTCATTTATTTGTCTTAATTACCAAGTTTCATAATTGATAGTGGGTTAGACAAGGTAGCTTTTAATTTTCTTTTGCAAATGAAGACAATAGACAATTTCACAGCCTTGCATATACTGTATAAACTATACAGCTTTTTGAAGACACCTTCCCCCCTCAGCTCGTAATAACAAAATATATTACTCGAATTGTAACTGTTTTGGTTGCGGTGTATCCAGAAGAAATGAAGAAACTAATAGTAAATACAATAAATGAGAAATAAACAAGCTCTCATCCGTATCACAAGAAAGATGATGCCTATTATAAGCTATCCCGACAAGATCAACGTCTAATCTTTCGACTCTGGACCGGACACAACAGAATGAGACAACATGTGTACCGGAAGCTAAATAATTGGAACCAGTGAAATATGCCCATGTGGAGTGTCACCTGAGAATGCTGAGCATGTCCTTTAAACTGTTCCTTTTACCAAGAGGCCCGTACAAGACACTGGCCCCAAAACACCCCAATAGAAAGAAAGCTCTATGGAAATTACTGCGCAGTTCATCAGATAGTTTGGTGTAGTCATCTGAATACTCCAACTTGAAAATAAAAACTAGGAAGAAGACGAGAAAGGTTGCGTTGTTACGTGGCGAGTTATATTGTTGTATATAATGTTTGATTTCCGAACAGTAGATCCCAATGTTACAAAAGCCGCGCAGACTCCCCAAGTCAGGGGGAAACAAAAAAGATGACGCTTGGGACCTTTTTTTCTTCACAAATCCTTTAGCCACTTCGCTTAATTGCGAGAGACAAGGGAAGAGATCTCGGGAAAAATAAAATCAATACAGAAGTCTAAATGTCTAGGCCGAGTCTTAAAAAAAAGGGGGGAGACAATTGAATCTCGACAACACAATGGTCTAGATCTCTACATCTCCCTATAAACTGGACCAAGGATTGATTCTAATTTCATCTGTTTACATCAATCTTAATGTATTGTTTTGTATAAAATCCAGTTTTTTAATTTAAATCCCTGGGACTTAGCAGACGTCTATGTCGATGTGTTGGGAAAAAAACACTAAATACATGTCATTTTTATCAATTAAAGATAATACTTAAATACCGTTGTCTACAGAGTCTACACGGCATACTATGCCAGCAATACTGCACAGCAGTACTGTACCCTGTCTATCAAAGTTTGAGTCGTTAAGTGTTCAACAACTTAAAATATTTGTAAATGAACTGTCTGTCACACACCTCGACAAGAGCAGTGGGGGCTTAACCTACTCTCGAGCTTATGACGTCATAGAAAAAAAATGTATTATGACGTCATGCATTCGTGTGATCTAGATTCATCTCGTTTGAATAGAATAAAACCGGAAGTTCTCATTGTGTTTGTATCCCGGGTAAAGTGATTAATTTTACTAGTAAAGCTTAACAAATACATTTTGCTTTGTAAGCAAAAAAAAAAAAAAAAACACAGCTTAATCATTTGCACATTATCTGCCACAGAAGAATACTGAATTTTAAATGGCAAATACCTGGCACTGAAGTACTACGAAGGCGGGCCTGCAAAGCATCCACATAATCCTGTAGCCTCAGTTGCGATGGGCTGGCCACGTCTGAAAAATGGAACACACCTAAAAGACTCCCTTATGGTTAATTATAGAAACGGAAACAATAACAGGTTGGATAAAAAGAAAACGCTTTAGCGTTTTTGAAAGCCTTCAACTTTGACCCTGCCACTTGGGAGACGGAAGCACAAGGTTGGCCTCGAGCTGTAAAAAAAATTCGAAAAAACTTGAAGAGGACAACAGAACTGCGCTGGCAGAAATGACACTAGCTCCAGCGTGCATCCAAATATTCCAGGCTCAACAGCCATACGAGGAGTGAGGAAGCAAAAAAAAAAAAAACCCAGTGCAAAGCACTCTGTCACCTGGATTACTAAGGCTATCATGGGACTATAATGGACGAACTATATATATACTATTTGTTTGACTCAATAGCGCGATTTCAAACTGTTTAATTGTTCTTGTCTGATTTATTAATTTAAAGTACTTCTATTAATTATTACCACAGTTGCACAAGAACTTTAATTAGGGACCATCTCATAATTAAAAGAGACGCTTTTAATTATAGTTTATATATAGTTTATATATAGTTTATATATAGTTTATATATAGTTTATATATAGTTTATATATAGTTTATATATAGTTTATATATAGTTTATGCATAATTATATATAAAACGAATTAATTCTTTGCTGTTGTCATTTCGCACAGATGCACTGTTTATATTTGATCCTCATGTGTTACAAGGAGAACCCCTAAATCGTTTATGTTTGATCCTCATGTGTTACAAGATAGAGAACCTCTGCGGTACATTCTCCTTGTAATTGTATTTCAGTATATCTGAAAAAAAAATCACTCAAGATTCCCCCCCCCCCCCCCTCCCGTATATCTCAGAAAGATGTACTCAAATGATCTACTAAAATTACTTCCGCTTGGTGAGACAGGATTATCGATCGTTGGACTTGATGATTTCCCTATTATGATTGTTACTAGAGCTTATATATTTTTTAAACACATACTCAGGATTAAAAAAAAAAAGAAAGTATGTCCCTCAATTTTAATTTCACTAACCTTAATCTTACTAGATCTACAGTAGCGACTTATACCAATTATTTCCTCGTAATAAGTCTACTTGTAGATAATAGAACAAATGTTAACAATGTTCCTTCGTATCGTTAAATTTCTTTAATAACCTCAAAATTAAGTGATACTATAAATAGCACGTTAAACTTTATGGATTCCTGTTATCGACTTTTGATAGTGTCAAAGTTTCATGTAGCAATGTACTTTGGCAATTAATTTTTTAAAAAGCGCTGTTATTGTCAGTGTGCGCGACAATAGGCTGATGTGTGTAGCGTGCGTGTCTGTACTTTGGGTAAGGTGCTGAACACGCTGTTGTTTGTGCTGTACAACACTGGGACAGCTGATAAAAGTGAAGACAGAGACACATTTGAAAGCTGATAAAAATGAAGACAGAGACACATTTGAAAGCTGATGAAAGTAAAGACAGAGACAGAGACCCATTTGAAAGTTCAATAACGAATACAAGTAGATTTGAATCACTTGAAAGATAATTCAAAATTTTGTAACATTTTGTGATTTTATTTGTTTTGTTTTCTCGTTTTCTCCAAAGCTTATATTAACTCAACTGTCCGTCTGCCGTCTGTCTGTCTGGTTAAAGTATGTACACCTTTTTTCTCTCACACACCCATTTTCGGATCAAGTTGAAACTTTGCACAATTATTCACTGAAAAGACATGAATTAATAAAAAAAAAATCAAATTAGTATTCACAGATAAGTCTAAATTTGTTGGGTTTTGTCCCCTTAAATAATTGTCAACACTATTTCTCACTCGCACATTCACCGATCAAGTTGATGCTTTAAACAATTATTCATTGTACCTAACAAAACATGAATCAATAAACAAAAATACACTATTAGTCAATTAATTATTGGTAATTTTATATTTTATTTATTATTGGTAATAATAGTTTTAAGGACGAAGTTCTTTTCCTTTAGATAAGCATTAGGATTTATTAAAAGAAATTTCTATAAATCAAATACGAACATAAAACTAAAATGTTATTTAACCTTGGTTAGGCCAATAATAGAATATGCATCCTCCGTTTGGGACCCCTCAACTCAAGAAAACATTAGGAAACTGGAACAGACACAAAATAGAGCAGTGAGATTCATAACAAACGAATATTCACATTTGACTAGAGTAACACCTTTAGTAAAATCACTAAATTTAGAAAGCCTTCAGGACAGAAGACTCCAAAGTAAAGTAGCTATTATACATAAAACACAGAACCATAATCTTCAAATACAAAAACAAAATTGAATAAAATACTCCGAAAGACACAAAGCTAAAGACATATTCCTCGTCCCATATGCTAGGACAAATTTGTACAAATACTCCTTCTTCCCTAGTGCTATTAGAGCATGGAAAGGGGTTGCCTGAGCTAGCCAGGAAAACCAGTGACTTGACAGAATTTAAGTCATTGGTTAATATGCATGACTAAATGCATGACGCGTAGGACGTAATCATCTTCTTTTTTTGAAGTAACGACTGTATTATATAAGATAAGATAAGATATAAGCTTTTTTTTTAAAAAAAGTACTGTTACGAATCTCACTATCCAGGCTCTCTGCAAACTGCACCATACACCACCAACTTAAAGAACTTGACAACTCAGGGCTCCAAAGTAACGTAACACTTTAATAGTTGAATAAAGAACAGCCAATACTGTACAAATATCTCTCCGATAACACCGTACCGCCGTATCAACTCTTGCACTGGCCTCTCCGTCTCGTTTCGGGCTTGCACTGGGTTCAGCAGTTCAGGACTGACTTCACACACTAGGCTCGTTGTGTCGGACTCGATCGCAGACCAAGATCAAGACGCCGTTTGTCTCAACTGTACTTGATAGTGCTCCGCACTGAACCGTCGTAATGCTCCGTACAGAACCACACCGCTGAACTGTGCTGTAGTCGACCGTGTTCTGAACTCTTGTTGTGAACCTCCTTTTTGAACCTTGCTGTATTGAGCCCCTTTTCTCGACCGACCTGACTGCGACACCTCCGCTCTTATATAGGGTCCCTACTGGCCTTCTCGAACCGGACAGAACGCCGCTCGACGTTTCTAGGTGGTCAGACGACTACAATCTCGTGACGCTATTGAGCTCTGTTCCCGACGTCGATCCTTCCCGAACCACCATGTTGACACTCGTCTCGGCCGACCGACGTAACTTGTCACGGTTGACCGCTCGTCTAGCGCTGGCCTGGAGCGATTTGCGTCGGCTGACTACACTCACACCACTACCCCTCTATGTGCCACCACCAGGCTTATAACAGTATTTTTGAATATTTTGCTATTTTTCAACAATGATAAAACATCTAAAACATTTTTCATAAAACTAGATTCCGAGCTTTTAATCGAATTGGTGTATCGAGTCAATCTATTCGCCTCCAGGGTAGGTTAAATTATCTGTCTGGAGCGGTGGCTTTGAAGGGTACCCGTAGGCCCGGGTTCAAGAATGTGATTCGCCGTCTCTCCTTCAGCAAACTATGGGTTAAAAGGAGTTAAAAAAATAAATCGAATCATCCTGTTGGTAATATCACAATAGCAGAAAGACATTCGAAGTATATGCCAACGTTTACTAGTGCTAGTCCCCTCTCAATCATTACGTGTGTAACATTTGACGTCTCGAGAGACGATCTTTTCCCTTTGCAACTTCTTGTGTGACTAAAGAGGCCAATCCTTGATACACAGCTGCGATCGCAGGTTGGGCATATATAATCACTAGGCGCCGTTGCATTTTCACCCTTCTTTCTGCTTCTGTTGTGTATGACATCTGCAATCTGTGACCCTTCATTGTGGATCTGTCCAGTGCCACCTCTTCCCAGTTGCCAGTGTCGATTTTAAAGAGCTTCATGTCGCGTTTGCATACATCCGTATAACGTAAAAGTGGGCGACCAGCGGCTCTCCTGCCTTCTATTAGATTACCATACAGGATGTCCTGTGGAAGTCGACCTACTGGCATTCTACGAACGTGGTCAAGCCAGCACCTTGCCACCTTATTTTAAAGATCCGCCTTAGGCATCGGAGGTGGAAGACATTCAGCTTTTTTTTCTGCCATGAGTAGGTTGACCATGTTTCACTTCCGTACAGTAAGGTGCTCAACACACAGGTCCGGTAGACTAGGGCTTTAGTTCTGCTAGTCAGCAATATGTTGTCTCAGACTCTTTTCTGCAACTGTGACATGGTGGCAATTGCCTTGGCTATCCTGTTGTTTATGTCTTTATCCAGTAGAGTGTTGTTGGATATGATGGAGCCAAGGTAACAAAAGTGATGAACAATATTTCTAGTGGTTGGCCATTAATGTTTACTTGAGGCGCAGTGTTAGTGTTTTGGACAAGTATCTTAGTCTTGCTTTGACTGATGTTTAAGCCGAACTTCTGGCAAGCAGCAGATAGTTTGTACAATACATGTACGTTTTCTTAAAAATAATATTAGCATATCCATCATAGACGTGGGGGAAGGCCCTCCGAAAGGATTATTTGGGCCATACACAACTGGGTACGTGTGGACCCTCTGCCTTCCCATTACATGCCGAGAAATTCAAGTACAAGGAAAATAAAAAATGGCTAAGGGGCCCTTTCGGTTGGAACCTCGGATTAGTGTTCTAGATGTCCTTTCCTGTGGGGCTCAATACGTCATAGGCCCTGGTGCTATAAATCAATTTGCGCAACGTTTGCTACACCTCTGATGAAGCTACATTTTGACAACCCAACACATCCACACCATAACTATTAGATACAACTAAATAAAGTCTAGTATTAACAAATCTTGTATCAGCTCACTCTGTCTGTCTGTTTGTGTGTCTGTGTGTCTGTCTAGCCTAATGCTTGTACACGTTATTTCTTCGACACCCAA
This sequence comes from Biomphalaria pfeifferi, assembly GCA_030265305.1. Classification (NCBI taxonomy): domain Eukaryota; kingdom Metazoa; phylum Mollusca; class Gastropoda; family Planorbidae; genus Biomphalaria; species Biomphalaria pfeifferi. The sequence goes on along the minus strand of JASAOG010000007.1, from coordinate 3,968,099 downwards.
TCTCGGATCAAGCTGAAAATTTTCCCAATTATTTCTTTTACATGACAACACAAGAATCAATTTAAAATAAATAAACAATTTGATAATTAACTATTGGTAATAAATTACTTTGTTTGGTATCTCAAAGAAGGGAAAGAAATAATACATGACTGAAGTGATTGTATAAGCTGAATAAGTCCCCTTTATATGCCATCTTAGTAGACCATCTTAGTAGACACAAACATAAAAAAGAAACAATAGATAAATATACAATCTTCCAGGTTAATAGATTCTTCGCTAGTAGAGTTTGCTTGAATAGCCCGAGAAAGCTTTAGTCCACAAGTTCGATTTTAGGTCCCTTTTATTTTTTAAATACATTTAAAAAGAGATCTTTCTCCCCCTTTCCGACAGGTGTTAGGGTTATAGCGTATTGAGAACGCTAAAAGCATGAAATTGCGCGAAACAAATACAATTGGTAAAAAAAAAAAAATATTGCTAATTGCACAGATTTATTTTTGTTAGTCTAGATCTATTACAAATTCAATTACATGACTGATCTAAGCTAGCTGATACACATTAATATGAACTTTCTTTTTAAAGAAATATATAAATATATGTATATGTTTTATATTTTGTTTCTTGTCTTTGTTCTCTGCAGGTGCGACTTCCCAGATATCCGAGTAAAGACATCGACCACAAGCGGGAATTGAAAGAGACCAACGAGAAAGAATTTTTCCTTGAGATCGTGAAAGACATTTCCAATGAACTTGACCTTAAAAGCCTCAGCGCCAAAATTGTGGCCAACGTTAGCTGCATGCTGGACGCTGACAAAGTCTCTCTCTATCTCATCGAGGGCAAGGCGGCAGGGAAGCAGGTCCTCGTCTCCAAAATATTCGACCTGCACGCAGGAACGTCCATCTTCCCATCATGCACTGGCGACATCCGGGTGCCGTGGGGTCAAGGCATAATTGGACACGTGGCCGAAACGGGAGAGACGGTCAACTTAAAAGACGCCATGAAGGTCAGTTTTGAACTAGATGTTGAAAACTTGCTCTTTTTTTTGTTTTATTTTGTTTTTTACAAATCGTATATCAACTCTGTCTGTCTGTCCGTCGTCTGGTAAAAATTTTTTTATACATTATTTCTCTCTCCCGCATCCATTCTTTAATCAAGTTGAAACTGTGAACAAGTATTCATTGGCATGGACAAGACATAAATGAATTTAAAAATAAATTAACCCATTTTTCAATTAATTATTGATACCAACAAGGGAAATTAATCCTTCCGTATTTGCAGATACGTCAAAATATGTAGTGTTTCATACCTTTAGATAATTGAATAACTTCTCCCAAACCTATTCTCGGATCAAATTGAAACTTCAAACAATTTTTTATTGTACTTAACAAAACATGAATCAATAAAAATAAAAAGTAATCCTTAGTCAATCAATTATTAGTAATTAATGATTTTTTTATATAAGGTAAATAACTTCTACATTATTGAGAGATATAGTTGTAAATGTGAATAGATAAGCTTTTTGTAAAGGATTTGATTTATATATTTACTTGTTTTTAAATCAATTTAAGAGAAGAAATATGAAGGAAAGAAAAAAAATCTTTTATTTCGAAAAACGAAAACTCACACAAAAGCCAAATTATCGCATTTTATAGTTTCCCCTTCATTTTACCTTTTAAACACTTCACAATCCAATTGTAAAGTTTATTTCAAACAGAAATAAGAATAATGTTGACCTATAGTGCCGGATATGACCCACTGATCTATCGCAATGTTCCCTCCCTTACGTAGCGAATATAAAATACGGTGAAAATGGGTTTACCCGATTAGTTTTTAAAAGTTTCGTTCTTCGATAGACATAATTTTGATATATATTTTTTTATTTCTTAGCCCCTGTCGTGGGAGAGATATTTAACATTCATAATAGTCTCCGCCGTGATCTACGGAATATTAATGCCAAATTTTTATCAAGATTGGTCAAACGGCCTTGATTTTTATTCGGACATACATACTCCTAGCATTTTGCTTTATATATAAACTGCTTTCACAGGTGCAGCACTATTTTGCAGTTACAACTTACAACTACTATCACCCAATAGTACACAAGCCTCACGACGAGAGCCTCTAGCTTTAGAGAGTCAGTGGCTAGATTGCTAGAAGTACACGAACACCGGAAGCTGTAACGCTTTTACCCGTGACGTAGCTATTTTTAGAGGAGGGGGGAAGGGGTGGAGGCGATTTCCTTTTACACGCTTGACTGGGTTTCTCCCCCCTGGATGGTCACAGAAATATCGATGCATCTTTGTCATGAAAATGTTGGATTGATTTCTTGGACCTCACTCTATGTCTCTGTGTGTGTGCGTGTTAGAGAGAGAGGGAGAGGGAGAGAAAGATGATTGTGTGTATCGATGGTTATCCTATGATAGTATTTCGTACTTTATATTCAATTTCCATATGCAGGAATCAAGCACATAATAACATCTCACAAAGCTACGGGTACATTGCTATTATTTAAAGTGCAGTGGTACTTTAGAACTAAAATATTGACAACAACAAAAGTCTTATTATTTTCTTTTATTCTCCTTCTGTTTGATTCACATCAATATGCGTTCCTCTTAACAGCTGGAAACCCATTCCCAATACTAGTCACCATTTGAGTCAGTTAGTATTCTGACTATAATGAGGATGAATTGTGCACGAGGTGTTTTTTCTGATTGTGGAAATAGCTGTCCAATGTAAACACTTTCTTTCTATGAAGTCTTCCTTAGTTTCTATAAATTCTTCCTTAGCTTCTAGAGAGTCTGCCTTAGTTTCTATGAAGTCTTCCGTAGCTTCTCTAGAGTTCTAGCTACCAATGCACATTCAACCTATTTTTGTTTAATTGTAATAGTCTCTTCGCTTTGTTTGTTTTTTTGGTCTTGAGGTTGGGCAGGGCTCGAACCCTGATTCATTGTAACGACGGCATGTATCCTATAACGTCCATCCTTCCATCCATTATTAAGTATAATTGTTAACACAGCTTTAAATCACACACACTCTCTATCTCTTTTCCTCTCTCTCTCTTTCTCTCTTTCATTCCATAATATTGAATTTTTGTCTTATTCTTAATTAATACATACTTTTAAAAGATGTATTATAAAAACATGTTTTGGCCTTTGAGTTTTTTAATGGGTTTTTTTTTATTTCGTTCTCCGTCATGTCGGGGCCATTTCTCATAATTCCAGACGTCAACCTCGCCCCGGACAGATTTAGGGGAAGATAAATATGGCGCAACGTGACCCCCCCCCCCCCCACCTGAACCGCATGCATGAAGAGTTCTCAGAAAGCTTAGATTCATTGGCCAAAATAAATAACAGAAAATAAAAAACTTGGCTTCATGAGATTCCATTTCTGACCAGCTCATGTCAACACAATCTGGCCTACCTGGCCCGCCTGGCACTATTCGCGCGCTGAAAATACATGGCGTCATGGAGGACTCTCAATGTCATTGTTGGCAAGCATATTGAGTGCAGTTCTTGCTCTTGTTAATAACTCCAATTGAATAAAACACACTTTTATTAGTTATCTCCCTTGTTTGGTGTACAAAGATCCCCGCTTGCTAGCCCATTGTTATCGCGGAATTCTCCGTTCTATAGTAATCAAACCAAACTAATTAGCATTACGTTTTTTTTTCTTTGTTTTTTTGAAAACTAGGGACTGAAACAAGCAGATTGAAAAAAAAAATCCTTTAAAAAAAAAAAAAAAAGCTAATCTCCGAACTCCTAACTTACAATTAAATCTCCCAATAATGATGATATACCCAAACACGGGAAATGCTTCGGGAGACAACCCTGAGGAAAAATTAGGAGCTGGTTACCCTTAGGCAGATTGTGGCACACCGTGCTACAGCCTGGCAGATCCTGCGGCGCTACTGATCCCAAACTGTATTGGATACTCCGTTCCTTTGGTCACATCAGCTGCGCGGAGAGGGGGGAAACTGCTGTGTGGGCGACATCGTTCCGACCATAAACAATGCCCAGGCTTTCATCTCACTTATGCTCTGAGATGAACCATAGTCGTTCTACGACTGAAGGAGGCCAAATGAATGAATGAATGAACCGTGAATAATTGACTCATTGGTTAATTTTTTTGTTTATTGATTCGTGTTTTGTTAGGGTACAATTAATAATCGTTGAAAAGTTTTAACGTGATCCGAGATTGGGTGTGGGAGAAATACAGTGTTCAAAATTTTGACCAGACAGATAGTGTGAGTTGATATAAGCTTTGTAAAGAAAAGTATTATAAGTATTAACTATTCAATTCTTTACAATTCTTTTGTTTTACATGCTTCGGACGTTCCATCAGAGTTGAAAATTGATTAAAACCAAGACCAAACCTCTCACAGGAAGGCCCGGGATTGGGGTGGGCAGGGTTTCAACCCGCGACCGTTGTGACGGACTGCATACCACACGATCATGCAGCCATCCAGGTGGTTGAGCCGTTAAAATAGGTTATTAAATATAATAGCGTGTGTTCGAACCTTTATTTGTCAAGTGAGGTTTAAACTGAAGTTCTATGTTTTCGTCCAGAAATAAATAGGTACCTTGACATCACTAGGAAAATTAAGACGCGGTCAATCAGTGTGCAATCCACAGAGCATCCTTTAGCTTACAAGCGGATAATATAGACAACAGATACGTACGTTCTGCACTATTCATTGGAGACATTAATTTTACTTTTTAAGTTTCAAGTTAAGTTTTTAAGTTAAGTTTTATTTTAAGTAATGTAGAAACTCAGATTTCGGCTTCACCATTAATGTCGACAGGCGCATTGTGACTGAGTAGTAAAGTACTTGCCATCCGAGCCGAGGGGTCCGGGTTCAATTGAATTTAGGGATGTTTAGAGCGCCCCTGAATCCAAACAAATAAAAGTGGGTACCTGACATTGTGCTGGCTGCATGACACCCTCTCAACCGTTGGCCAAAGTAACAGATAAACTTTACATCATATGTTCCATAGATCGCTAGGTCTTAACTCTATCTCTCCGTAATTATTTTCCATGTCCAGAAGGAAGTATTCATTTTTCTCATTTCTATTTCACTAGCCTGTTAGGGTTAATCTTCAGAAAATATTAAATTGGAAAAGATAAATGCTTGGCCTATTTAAATAACACAAATTAAAGTTTACAAACCAAAAAAATCATGTTAATTTGATGGGGTCAAATCAACGATGGCATCGACGATCGGGAGAGAAAGAGTTAAAGAATGGTAATTTACTTACACATTTAATTGTGTCCCTTTTTACCGAGAGTAATATCACAACAAGTACCCTCTTCTCTTACCTCCCCTTGCCCTGATTTCAACAACAGTTCACCTCAGACAATGTTCCTGAATAAGGACATTGTTAGAAAACCTCGTCCTTAATGTCTGTTAGAGGACCTCGTCCTTAATGTCTGTTAGAGGACCTCGTCCTTAATGTCTGTTAGAGGACCTCGTCCTTAATGTCTGTTAGAGGACCTCGTTCTTAATGTCTGTTAGAGGACCTCGTTCTTAATGTCTGTTAGAGGACCTCGTCCTTAATGTCTGTTTGAGGACCTTGTCCTTAATGTCTACTAGAGGACCTCGTCCTTAATGTCTGTTTAAGGACCTCGTCCTTAATGTCTATTAGAGGACATCGTCCTTAATGTCTATATCTCCGATAATGAACAAACACCATATTCCATGCTCCATTACCGAGTAAGTACAGGATTTTTCCTTTCGCCAAACTCTCCGGGGAGTCTTAGCAATTTTTCTTTTCCTGTTATGAGCAGCAGACACAACGGCTGGACGGTATCGATTCTTTCAACATCCTCTTTACGAGATCGAAGTTTCTTTTCAAATTACATGCCAACACAACAGAACACGTTTTTATGCTGATGGACTGAGTTTTTAATATTAACCATTGGTTAATGAATGGGTGCTCTCTCTTATCAGCTGCCAACTTTAATGTATTTATTATTTCGCAATTCCGAATCTCTATTATTTTTTTCTTTGATCGTAAGTCTCCATAAAAACGTTATCATTAAGAAGTTACATTTACCTTTACGTATCCCTTAGTCTGTTGGACCGTTGGGGCACCATGCAAGATTCGTCGACCGTCCTTTTCCATTCCTCTCTGTCTTTTGCCTTAGTAGAACCTATATCAATGGCAGGCCCGTCCCTAGCTCAATCACCGCCCGCCGTCATCGCCTCGCCCTGCATGAGAATTGACCCAAGTCTTGACCATCCTCAGATGGAACGTAAGAATCTCATTAAAAAAAAACAGGGTTTAGCCACGGAGCTGAAGCGAAGCTAGGAGCCTTTTTTTAAGAACTCCTGCTTTGAGCCTGCAGATTTGATCAATAGCCCTAAGCCCACAGAGACGCAGCAGCTACATCCTTCGAGTGTGCGAGAACCATGCCAACCAGAGCAGGCATCATGTATTGCTAAATAGTTAAAAAAAAAAAGATATGGACAAATACTTAGGGTGCGTGGTCAAGTCACAAAAAAGAACACGAAGTCTGGGAACACATGAGGCACCCTTACCTCGCCTCCCCGTGGAGAAGGCTGTCTACGTCTGAACAAGCTTTTATAGCACAGTGCAGGAAAAGCATCTATCCCGTTGGCTCAAGCCAAATTTCGACTCAGACGTATTCTTTCCCACTACCCCAGACTTGCTGATCTCCGTCTCGACAGGATTGGTGACAAAAATTCTTGACCTGTTTGTCGACATGTATGTCCTACTAGTTTAAGCTGTCAGTCTGTGCAGGACATTAGTACAAAACAGAAAGATATCCTCTCAAGCCCTCTTGAGTAATCGAGTAATCGAGTTGATGATGATGATAACATAGTGGCAAAGGGAGAACAGTCTCAAAACATTTCGTTACTTCACCTTACCTCTAAAAACTATTCACACACCTCCATTCTATTACATATACAGCATAATTGAAAAGTTATAGATATTTGATTATACTGGGTTTATTGGTTTACTATCTGAGTTATTTATTACGATCAGTCTTGGGATCTAGTTTTACTGTTCACCTTGGAACATATGTAGGCTAAATCTAACAATCTGTTGAGTTGATATAGTTCATTAGTTAATTGGCTTCCTCCGTGTATCGATTCTACTTAAGTGACTCAAGAGACTAAATTATTTCAATTATTTATAACTAATAGCAATCTGAACATCCACTATTTATTGATTGATACATTTCATTGAGTTGTTTCCCTTGCCTACCCTTGTTAAACTATCCAACTTCACAATTATTTTTTTGTACATGGCGAATTTGCTACTTGCATCTTCTTTACGTAACAACAATTCAATCTATCATAGTAACTTCCAATATCTCCAGAGAAGTTGTCATTATATGATTACTGATTTGCTTATAACAGAGATTGCATATATAGCTAGCTTTTTTGTTGTGGTTTCTTTTTTGTTTCTGATGTACCACAAAATAGTCTTTTATATTAAATTGGCTACAGTGATTTTTTTTTTAAATAGCGCCATATTTTAACGGCCCATCTCTTCTAATCTTTATCCTTTTTTTATATTTTATTTGTTCTTAACCTGACAATTATCTTGTCTCCCTTGTCTCTATTGTATTGCTTAAATAACGCAAAACGGATCTTTAAACTCGAAACAGAACAAAAAGGAGGTTACTCTGTTAAAAAAAATGTCTCGCGAACGTATTGGAAAGTATCGTCCAAAAGATACCAACGTTTTGAAGATGGCACCTTTCTTAGTTGAACAAACTGACAGCCTATCAAGGGGCACTATTGATTTCTGATCCAATTTATCGGCGAACTTCTCAACATCGATCGCAGATATTATATAGAACTGAATTTAGTGGTATCGATTAAATTTCAGGCTATTTTCTTTCTTCATCGATAGAGTTCTTTTGATTTTTTTTTCTTTCATTCATTTTCAATGCTATAATTTCATGTTGTTCACTTCAAAGAAAACAAATATTAAAACATATTTGTCCCATTTAAATTACCACACTAAATTGTTCACAAATACAATCCGCTCCCCTCCAAAAAAAGTACAAGATAATCACCATATTGCATCGTTTAATTATTTCCCTCTACAGAGCCCCATCAGACAATTCGCATATTTCTGCGCATAATTGTTTCCCTTACAGTACCCCAACACATAATCAACCAATCGAATCCTGTTTTGACATTTCCCATCCTTCATCACGCCTTAGAACTGGGCCGCCATTATTCTTGTGCGGTCTCATCTATCCAAAGATCTGTCAGGCATAAATGGATTCTGATGTAGATTAGGACTGGCTAGGAGGAGCTGATTAGATCAGCGCCATCACCTTTGCAGTGGTCTGTGATGTTCGTGGACCGAAGACTGTCTAGGATTTGTATTAATGGCCGAGATTTATACTTAGTAGTGTTAAAACATTTTAAACACAGCTAATACTTTTAAAACTGAATCTAATTTGCAGCCAAAATCTTGGCCGTATAAAATAAAAAGATGATAAACTGAATCATGGTGTCCTAATTAATAGCAGCCAAAACTTTGTATCAACATTTTCAGCTTAAGTTAAGGTTGAAACGAGTAAAGGTTAATGTCGTAAGACTTAAAGTTTTTATACTTTCAAGAGTTAAAATGAAAGCTGGAAGAGTTAAAGATAAGGTTGAAGGAGTTGAAGCTATGGTTAAAAGAATGAAAAATAAGAGTGAAAGCTTTTATGTTTTCAAGAGTACAAATGGAAGCTGAAAGAGTTAAAGAAAAGATCGAACGAGTTAAAGCTCTGGTTAAAAGAGTTGAAGTATTTATGTTTTCAAGAGTTAAAATGGAAGCTGATAGAGTTGAAAATAAGATCGAGCGAGTTAAAGCTATGGTTAATTGAGTTAAAAATAAGGTTGAATGAGTTAAACTAAACGTTGTTAGAGTTAAAAAGTCAAAAGATTTAAAGTTAACTCTTTCTCTCCGTAATTATTTTCCTCGTTGCGACAGTATTATTCATATTGATCACTTTGTATTTTCACTTTCCTGTTCTGATTAAACTTTGGTTTATCAGAAAATGTTATATTTGGTATCGAATAATAGGACAATGCTTGCTCTTTCCTCATATTAAAGTTTATAAATCCAAAACCAATTTAGTTTAATGGGGTCAAATGAACGTTGACATTGTCAATTAGGAGAGAAAGAGTTAAGTTTCAAATTTTATTATTCATCTGAAAGTTGAAAACTAAATATTGTTACCTACGTTTCCTGTAATAGAAAGAAATGTACTTTCTTCTTTTAGCCGAAGAGCAATCTACCATAAATATGTGCATTAAATTTGCATATCTCTCTGGTAATGGACTACAATATTAATATTTTTGTCTATACAGTCGAATGGCATTTAGAATTCAAAACGCCAAACGAGAGCATTCCATGACAATAAAACAAAAAGGCGAACATAAAAGATCTGTGTCTTTGTAGCATGCTATGAATGCTTCATTCAAGAGCTCATCTTGACGACAGAACTTTTACTTCGACACCATTTTTTTTTTGTTTGTTTGTTAAGCCCATTCAAGCAAATGGACTATTGGATGTCCACGTGCAACAAAGGGAGAGCACAAAAGATGATGACGTCATCGCAAAACGGAAAACACCGCATAAAGCCGCGAAGAATCAATATGTTTTTCAAGCGGATTGTCGGTCCTGCCTCTTTTGTTCCGTGATAATATGTACATGTTAAAGAAGGTCACATATTTACAGGCCGAGACTTGCAGTCACATGCATTAGAAATACAATTACGTACAAAAACAAACACACACACTTTAAGGCATAAATGGATTCTGATGTCGATTAGGACCAGCTAGGACGAAATGATTAGATACAAATACTCTTTCTTCTTAAAGCTATTACAGCATGGAATGGGTTGCCTGAGTCAGCCAGGAAAACCAGTGACTGATCAGAATTTACGTCAATGATTAACATGCATGACTAGATGCATGACGTTTAGCATGTAATCATCTTCTTTTTTTATGTCACGTCTGTATAATATAATATAAGATAAGATAAGATAAGGTGTAATTGTAAAACCATTACATTTCTTTTAATTAAATTAGTATTCTAGTCTAAATGTCGGCTTCACACTTACAAAATCGTGTATTACTATAATAAATATAATTAATATGAATATTATTAGTATTCCGATGCCCAGGACAGATGCAGACGGCGAAAAGAGAATCTAAATCGACCACCTGCGGACAACGGTTATACTTGCCGTGGTATGTAGGTCACACCTGGGGCTGCCTTTTTTGAGGAAAAAAAATGTTTGTAATTCCCTCAACAGTGTCCACTGCAGAATTTTTCTGATGATGTGGCATGTCTTCAACAGCACTGCCCTCTATCAGTTATAGAGAAAGTTCGATGGTTTTGACAAATTTTTAACATAATAGGTGTTTTTATTTCCTGAAAATTGTGCACTATTGCTTTTATTTTTATTAAAACAAATAACTTAGAAATTTATATGTGTTTTATTAGGTGTACTTATCCGCGCATCCAAAACATATTTTCATCGGGTTTCTATGTGACGTCAGATATGTTGAGCACACACTGTTGTAGACTAGGCTTGGTCTACAAATGCATGTTGTAGCTGACAAGTTCAAACAAATAGGACATGCTTCTTTTTTTATGGGGTGGTGGGGGGAGAGATGAAGTAACAATTAAAGTCTACATGTAGATAGTTATCTGAGGTCTATCGGTTTAAAAAAACAACTTCGCTATGGAGTCACGGAGCTCACGGTGAGACAGGCAATTGCTACAAAGAACATCTCTTGTATTATCCATTTTTTATATTTTTTTTTAATAAGTGAAGAATTTACTATCTAATTTATTAACTACAAATGTTTCTACGCATCTCAATACAGAAAAAAAGGTATTTTAAAAAAGTTACCTGTAATCGTTGACCCCCCAAAAAATACAATTTCTATTTGACTTTGAATTATTGGCACAAGGATATTACGTACACGTACTGAAATATATTCGTAATAGGGAATCTTGGATGCTTTTACGAATTTGAGTTATTGACACTTTTAAATTCTGCGTAAATAGCTGTTATACTAAACATTATACCTATATATTATATATAATTTAGAAATAGCCTATTTCAATGCAGTGATAGCGATAGTAATCGTCTGATGTGGCAACAAGCCATTTATCTAAACTGCCCATATGATGCGACGTCGCAGGTCAAGTGTTCAGGCCCTCTATAACGATTGCTCTCGATTTAAACCAGCATAGATCTGGGGGAGGTATAAGGTTGAAAAAATGTTTATATTAAATTGATGGATTTGGACTAAACAATGAGGAGCCTTGAGTTGTCAGTAAGATGCCAAATCACGTTCTTACTACATGTACCTTTTCTATTTTAACTGTGAATAGACCTTGTTTTTAATGATTTAACTGTATAGAAGTTAGCCCTTGTTATGTAAAGGGAGAGTGATCCTTAAAGGATTACGGGTACTACATGGTCTAAATTGTGCCGATGTGCCTGAACTCAAAACTCAAACCCCCCAAATCAAGTTCTTTAAAATGAGACTTTTAAAACAGTTAATAACACGAAAGTAAAAGCGGCAATAACGAATCTCGAAATGTCGACTTAGCTCGATGTTTTGCCCTATAACACCACACAGGTCTTCCGTTATAGTTTTTTTAAAGTTAACAAACTAAGCTAATAAAGTCTTTTGTAAATAATCTTACGGAAACCCATTAATGCCTTATTTTGCCTTTTCTTTATCCCAAGTATTAATATAATTTTTATATGTTAAGCTTTTGGCAGCAATTATTTTGCTATAAAATCTGAGCAAAAAAAAAATCAACATGCTCATTATAGTTTCAGTAAATTTGTTCATTTTTTCTTAATAGACTTTGTGTTTACGTCATCGTGTGTGTTTGTGTGTGTGTGTTATGTCATTAAATCAACTTCATATAGCTTTGACCCTAAGGCGAGTAAGAATTAAAAAGAAAAATTTCTGTGAAAGATTTTCAAGAATGTTATGTGAAAAAAAATGTAATTTGTAATTCTATTTCATCTTTGCGTACATTTTGAATAATGTATTGGTAAAAAATATATTCAAAGGAAAAAAATAGAAAAAAATATTTTTACCATTGGCTTAATTAAAAAAAATTCAGTTGCAACTTATGTATCAGATGATGCTGCGCCTGTGTAGCCTAACTTTATGCCTGACTTTGTCTGGCTTTATGTCTTACTTATGCCTGACTTTTTGACAGACTTCATGTTTGATTTTATGCCTGATTTTATGCCTAACTTTATGTCTGACTTTATGTCTGACTTTATGCTTGATTTTATGCCTGACTTTAAGCCTGACTTTATGCCTGACTTTATGCCTGACTTAAAGCCTGACTTTATGCCTGTCTTTATGCCTGACTTAAAGCCTGACTTTATGCCTGTCTTTATGCCTGATTTAATGTCTGATTTTAAACCTGACTTTATACCTGAAGTAAAAAAAAAAACATCTACATTTACTTCTTGACTTTTCATGACATTTTCCAACTTTGACAATAAGAAGAAACAATTGGCCGATATAAAAAGATAATATATAATGAAACGCGTGTAACCAGATTTAGCATGTTGAAAATTGATTTGACCTTTAATTTAAATTTGCCTTTTTTTTTGCCCCATAAACAAAATTTACGAAATGCTTATTTTTTAAGTAAAAAAAAACAACAACAAATAAAGGTTTCTTATGGCTACTGCCTTCCACTGTGGACATAGATGGATCGTCACTTGAGGAAACAGAACTTTATAGAATTCATCATTTGCTCAAATTGTTAACATAATTATAGATTTTAACAAAACATTTTGGGGATTGCTAGTGGGGAAAACTTTTTTCTTTGTTTTTGTATTAAAAATTAAGTGTGAACCGAAATATGACTACATTTTTATGATGTTGTTTTTTTAATCGGAAATCTCAAGTTTGTGTTTAATAAATGTGTTGTTTTTTTTTATCGCTACATCATTATCAATTTCATTTTAATTATTTTTTTAAAAAAGACAAAAAATGACGAAAAAATCAACATCTGAAAGCTGAGAACTTTAAAAAATCGGATCAAGAAAAAAAAAATTAAAAAAATGTAATCAATTAAAAACCAGGAGCTTGCTGCGGGCAAAGAAAGCAAGCGTTCTTCCTTGTTCCTCTGGGTTGGTGCATCTCTGATCATGTAGAATGATTTGGTTCTTTGGTCATTTATTATGCTATTCAAAAGATACGATGTTGGAAGTGCGGATTGCGGAAGTTGACTTTGCATGTTTGTGGCTCAATTGAAGGTCGATCTAGGTATACAGCGTATTTTCAAGGTTAAATAATATTTTATTTGATTTATAGACATTTCTTTTAATAAAATCTAATGCTTTGTTTGATTTTTTTGATAGTTTCATCAATATGGAGATTCATGACAGTTTTTCATTTATTATAACACCTAGGTATTTTGCGTTTTTAGCTTTTGTAGCTGGTTTAGCACTATTATGATCTGTGGGATTCATTTGTTTTAGTATATTTGTTATACTCTTAATAACTGACATTTTTCTGGGTGGAAAGACATGCTCAAATCAGAAAATCTTATTCCGATGATGCAATCGACCATCAATGCAAAATATTTTAATTTTTAAGCAAAATTGGTGGTGAACTTTGTCAAATATATAGTAAAGAATGAGTGTGTTTAGTTTGCATAGGGGCGGCCATATGCAAATAGGATATTAGTGATACTCAGTAATAAAAAAAACAATATTTAGTATAATTGTTAACTCCCTTGAGTCCCAGAGACGGGGATTTAACAATAAATTAAAAATATTTGAAATCAATAATTAATGAAATGATCTCTTTTTTTTTATTTTTAAGAGAATATGCTGGTCAGAAATTTAACTCGATAGGAGAATAAAAGAATTTGTCCTTATAGAATACCCACTTTTGACTTTGACAACTGTGTGAGTTAATAAAAGAAATGGAAAGAAACATTATAGAAGCAGGGCCGGCATTGGGTAATTAGACGCTCTAGGCTAAGTGAATAAAATGTCCCCTTAATTGAAATAGAAAATACAAATTTAAGACCGGAAAAATGCGCAAAGGATTGAAAAACTTCCTGTCTCTGTTTCTAAATCAACTAATAAGTAAAGTCCCCATTTCAGACCATGCGATATATAGACCAGATGATGTAAAGGTCATCTGTTTCTTTGGCCAACGGTCATTTGGACAGTTGATTTTTTTCTGGCTGATTCAGGCAACCTGTTTCTTGCGCTAATGGCACTAGGAAAGAAGGAAAACTTCCATGACTTAGTCCTAGCATTAAGGAAAAGGAAATGCGCTTAAAATAGACCAACCCTAGTAACGCCACTGCTATGGAGGGGAACTCGAGTTAGAATGCCGATGTAGCCTTCGAAATTTGAATTTGGCATTGGACATTATCTGTTGTGTTTGCTGAGCGCCCAAAACATGCACATAAAAGAGACTACCCCAGAACGCCGCAGTGACTTAGCTAAAGAAGCATGAAAGCTGCGCTGTACAAAATAAATACAATTAATGGTTATCGAGATACTTATGATATTACTCAAAGGAGAAAGAAGAACACTTGGAACACGTCTGTTTATATTGACTCTATATAGAGTCATGATCCAACGATATAAAATAAAGTGACTTAGTTTTTGGCCTGTATTTGGACCGTATTTTGATAGACATTAAAATTATTTTAAACTGACAGGTTGAAGATAATTCGATAAAACTGAGACACACAAACAATCCCACATAGCCAGAAAGAGAGAGACAGAGAGAGAAAAGATACAATAGATAAGGATTTCTATGAATTTAAGAGAGATATAAAAATAAAATAAAAATGCAAACTTTCTCACGAAACGAAACATTCTTTGTTTTCTTTTAACCGTTTCAGTTTTGATCGGTGGTATTCACATTATAACTAGACAGTAATTTGACGTGTGTCAATAGGTCACGTGATAATACTGACGTAACTGCCACACGTAAGCAAATAACCTTCCGCCGTTTATTCTCTATGGTTTTCAATTCTTTCTGGTATCCATTCAAAATATCTAAATAAAATATATGTTTAAACAATATTATATTCGATTAAATTCTTGGCAGTGGCGTAGCTAAGGATTTGGGGGCCCAAATCTTTTTAGCCCCCCCCCCTCCCCTGCATTTTGACATTCGACATCATGACATGATAAATTTAAAAGTGTAAATTCCAATTGCTACAATATATAAGTAAAATATTTTTTAAAATAATTACGACTCTCGTAATGAATAATGCCATTGTTTATTGGCGAGATAATACACTAATGACACATCTCAGTTCGTATCACCTGAAGTCGTGTTTTCTATGCTGCAACGGCATCTATAAAATCATCTAGATCAATGCTGTCTAGTACTATTGACTCCACGAGAATAACAAGATTACATTGCAGTGGCGTAATATTTAATGTACATTTATTAGGGGGGCTCATCAATGGGGGGACCGCGGGACGAACGACCTGGCGAATGGAACAAGGTTTGGAGAGTTGTTTTTTTTCCACCTTACCACGACGTGCAATCTACTGGCTATTCGGAAAGCCACAGGAAGTTATGGTCACTCTTAACAATCGCCTATCCGTTTTTTGGACGTCTGAAAAAAGATCACCCCTCCCCCTCTTAAGGAATCGAACGGAGCAGCCCAAGAACAATCTGAATAGATTTGAGATCGTCTGTGGCATTTTACGTCTCGAGAGACGATCTTTTTCCTTTGCAACTTCTTGTGTGACTAAAGAGGCCAATCCTTGATACACAGCTGCGGTCACGGGTTGGGCTTATGTAATCACCAGGCGCCGTTGCATTTTCCCCCTTCTTTCTGCTTCTGTTGTGTATGACATCTGCAATCCGCGACCCTTCCTTTATGCTCTCTCTCCATAAGTATCTAACCAGCACCACCTCTTCCCAGTAGCTTGTGTCGATTTTGAAGAGCTTCATGTTACGTTTGCATACATCAGTATACTGTAAAAGTGGGCGACCAGCGGCTCTCCTGCCTTCTATTAGATCGCCATACAGGATGTCCTGTGGAAGTCGACCTGCTGGCATTCTACGAACGTGGCCAAGCCAGCCAAGGCGTCTGCTGCTGATAACAGAGCGGATGTCCTGGCACCCTGCTCTTCGTATCACTTCCTCATTGGTTATCTTATCTTGCCACCTTATTTTAAAGATCCGCCTGAGACATCGGAGGTGGAAGACATTCGGCTTTTTTTCCTGCCATGAGTAGGTTGACCATGTTTCACTTCCGTACAGCGAGGTGCTCAACACACAGGTTCGGTAGACTAGGGCTTTAGTACTGTTAGTCAGCCAATATGTTGTCCCAAAAAACGGGGAATTAAAATGTAATTCCTCCTCAAAAGAGTCTCAGACACACGCAGGGGCAGACAACAACCTTAATGCGGGAGATGGAAGTCCAAGCATTATTTAAACACAGTCATCAAGGTGCGTTCTAAAAAAGTGTAAATTGGAAATTTAAAAACCTAGATTATGTGATCTTTGCAAGACTGCACCTTGTTATCATTAAAAAGACATCTTCGCATATAGGTAAAAAAGGAAAGGACTTATAAAGAAACATGCACGAGGAACCTGTACCTTCTGGTTCTTGCTTTCCCAATACTCACTTCCGTTCATAATAATCCTGTTCATTCATTGGCATCAATGTGTAATTTATTGATTCGGATTCGCTAATCCAGTTTGCTTACCTCCTCGTACTATCCAGTGAGTTGAAGAACCTACGGGCTTCTTCCTGTCAGACCTCTTATATTGAAGTAATTTAACGTGGCTATCTTCAGCATGATTTCACATGAAATGAGAAATGAACTCCATTATAGGGTGGGTGTGTGACGGAGAAGGGCGCCAAGGACAGCTCCTTGTATATATTACC
Organism: Biomphalaria pfeifferi; assembly: GCA_030265305.1. Taxonomy (NCBI): domain Eukaryota; kingdom Metazoa; phylum Mollusca; class Gastropoda; family Planorbidae; genus Biomphalaria; species Biomphalaria pfeifferi. The sequence continues at coordinate 3,951,186 of JASAOG010000007.1, read as the reverse complement.
ACTCTCGCCCCAGGCCACATCAATAAGACATCAGATTGGAGCGTGAATGTCTTGGGAAATGTCTTGGGAAATGTATTTCCAATGAACTGAACCGCGCTTTTCATCCAAATTTAATACATAGCATGACACGGGAGGAGGGAGGGGCTTTGTGGTTAAGCTGTAAAGGGGGTTCGAATCCCGTAAACTCTAATGGTTACCTTACATAATTTGAAAAAGTAAGGGCCGTTGATCGTTGTGCTGGACAACCATAAAATCTCAAAAGCACATACAAATTTAAAGGAATAGTCTTCTAATTTGACGATTATACAAAATATTCATAATTTGTACGCCCATTTCAATAACTAACAAATCTTGTATTTAAGGTTATTGAAATTACGTAATATATAATGTAGTGGCAAATATAGTTATATAAATTTTAAAAAAAAGTAAACATTCAGACAAGCAAATGAACGCAAGAACTATGAACAATTTCTGACAATGTTTTTACATTTCTTGTTGTCTTTTACAATGTAATCTTTTGGAAAATGAATTTAAAAAAATGACACGTTTCATATTAGGATGGCGGATGCTTTATCTAAGATCTATTTCAGATTGCAATTGCAATAACTCTTAATGCTTTCAAATTATTATCTCCGATGGTCAATATACATTTTGAAAACTATAATAGGACTAATTGATGACTTTTCAAAAGGTTTAGATAAAAATAAGCAAATAGATGCTATCTTACTAGATTTTTCCAAAGCTTTTGACAAAGTTCACCACCATAGTTTGCTTAAAAAAATAAAATATTTTGACATTGATGGTCCATTGCATCAATGAATTAAAGATTTTCTGGTAGGGAGAGAGCAAACTGTAATAATAAATGGATCTAAATCAACAACAATAACAGTATACTCTGGCGTACCTTAAGGAACAGTTTTATGTCCACTACTATTTTTAATTTACATAAACGATTTACCAAATTGCATTAATTCAGGAACAAAAGTCAAATTATTCGCAGACGATTGCATAATATATAGAACAATAAAAACAACACAAGATACAGATATTTTACAAAGAGAATTAGATGAATTACAGAAATGGGAATCAAATTGGAGCATGTCTTTCCACCCAGAAAAATGTCAGCTATTAAGAGTAACAAAAAAACTAAAACAAATTAATTCCACTTGTCTTATTCATGGTAAACCAGTAACACAGACTAAAAAAGCAAAATACCTAGGTGTTATAATAAATGAAAAATTGTCATGGAATCCCCATATTGATGAAGCTATCAAAAAATCAAACAAAGCATTAGGGTTTATTAAAAGAAATTTGTATAAATCAAATACGAACATAAAATTAAAATGTTATTTAACCTTGGTTAGGCCAATAATAGAATATGCATCCTCCGTTTGGGACTCAAGAAAACATTAAGAAACTGGAGCAGACACTAAATAGATCAGTGAGATTCATAGCAAACGAATATTCACATTCGACTAGAGTAACACCTTTAGTAAAATCACTAAATTTAGAAAGCCTTCAGGACAGAAGACTCAAAAGTAAAGTAGCAATCATATATAAAACTCTGAACCGTAATCTTGAAATACAAAAACAAAATTTAATTAAATAATCAGAAATACACAAAGGTAAAGGCACATTCCTCGTCCCATATGCTGACATATTTGCACAAATACTCATTCTTCCCTAGTGCTATTAGAGCATGGAATGTGTTGCCTGAGCTGGCCAGGAAAACCAGTGACTTGGCAGAATTTAAGTCATTGGTTAATATGCATGACTGAATGCATGACGTCTAGGACGTAATCATCTTCTTTTTTGAAGTAACGTCTGTATTATATAAGATAAGAAGAAAATCATAATTAGTTTTGCGCTAATTAAGAGTAAGACCTGGAGGATTTCTCTGGCCCAGTGAAACTATCCATCCGGCAAATTACAAAACTTTTAAAGTTTGAAACATGGAGAGATACCTGTTTACAAAATCGCAAAGCTCGCAGTAATCAAGCTTATAACTGATTAAGTTTTGGTTCAAAATATCTTGAATAAAGAAAAAGCCTTTCTATTTTAGTAACTGAAGTAACATATTTAATTTGTCTTTAATATGACGTACTATTTCATATTCAGTCTATCACTTTTGCTCTGCCTCTCTTGCAGTCTTTCTCTTATTCTGTCTCTTATATTTCTCCTCTGTACATATTGATAGATAGATTCTGATAGACAGAAAGAGAGAGAGAGAGAGAGAGAGACATAGATAAATAGACGATATAAAAAGAGAGAGAGAGAGAGAGAGACAGCTAAATATCCCTGTATATTATGACACATGACATTCCTACAAAGTTAAGATTTTTTTTCCTCCTGACCCTTGTCTTCGTCCGGACAGAGCATGCCTTGGGCGAGCTTAGTTCTTACTAACTACCTATTCGACGACCAGAACTTACCTTACGGACTTCCGCCCTCTTTACAGCCTTGGCTTGCCAACTCGGAGATCTATTCATAGCAAGAAATACATTAAAAATACTTTTTAAAAAAGTGTAGATTGAATGTAATTGTATCAATTAGTTTTATGAATTAAATTTGTAATAATACATCAGTGAGACTAGAAATACTTTTACAAATTCTTTTTGTTTAGCGCAGTTTCATGCTTTTAGCTTTCTCAATGCGCTATGATCTTTCAATTTTCTGGACCAATTGGGAAAGGGGTTTGGAAGAATGGGGTATCTGGATTAATGTTACCATGATCGCTTTTTAAATGCATTTTTAAAAAAGTAGAACAACTAGAATTTGGACTCTAGGGGACTTATTTCAACATATACCACCGCATCTGTTCCCTTGTGCGATACCAAACAAAATTAGTTATACGATTACCTCCCTGTTTGCACTCTCCTCTAATAGACCTCCATGTCATCTCATGGTATGCATAGGCTTGGTTCAATTTCTCGAAAAAAAACTGTCCCGTAAACCTTATGCGACGCTCTGTCACAACTTCACTAATTGGTCGACTCCCAAATCGGCATAGAATTTCTTTGTTTGGGACCCGATCTCTATATCTGACACCTAAAATCCGTCTTAGCCATCTTTGTTGAGCCACATTTAGTCTTTTCTCAATTTTGGCTGATGGCTTCCTTGTCTCACATGCATATGTTGCTGCTGGGATGACTATTGTGTCCAGTAGGTTTTTTTTTTTCTCAAGTCCAATCCTGCCCTCGTGGTAGAAATAATGAGTACAAACTTTTTACCAGACAGACAGAGTGAGTTGATAAGAACTTTGTAAAGAAAAGACAACTGTAGCCTGACTGAATAATCTCCTCTTGCTTTTTTCCATCTAGGACCCACGGTATAATGATGAGCTGGGCAAGATCACCGGATACCAGACGGAGACACTCCTCTGCATGCCCATCAGAAACGCCGACAACGAGATCGTCGGCGTCGCCCAGGCCTTAAACAACAACAAAGAGGAGGGGTTTACTCAGGATGATGAGAAGGTAATGTATACAAGCGAAATTTAAGAAATCCTTTTTAGAAAAAGCTTATTTTAAGGGGGAAAAACTCCTTCATTAAAACTATATCTACCGTAATGTCCTAGTTATTTCCCCATATTCGATATCAAACGAAATATTTGATGACTAATATATAATTAATGATAATTCATTAATAATTCATAATAATAATAATTAATTGACTAATTGAGTATGTTTGTTTTGCTAGTTACAATAAATAATTGATTTAAGCGTCACCTTGAGAGTGCGTGAGGGAGTCATCACGCCATTAATTATTTAAGGGACTAAACTCAACAAATTTAGACGTTGAAGTGAAGTATTAGTTTCTCTTCTTACTATCAAACAAAATAATTAATTTCCAGAAATAAATTATCTTATTTGTTTAGTTTTTTTATTGATTCATGTCTTGTCTATGTCAATGAATAACCGTGGGAAGTTTGGAAATAACGTGTAGACACTTTTACCTGACAGAGTTACTTAAAGAAACAGATGACCTTAACATCATCTGCTCTGGAGATCGCATAGTCGAAAAGGAAACATTACATTTTTCTTTACTATGGCAGCTGTATCACGTTATAAAATAGCTTCAATTAATTAGATGGCAGCACGGGCGGACTGAGTGTCAAAATCGGCCCGGGCATTTCTATGCAATTCGGCCCACAAATTCTATATTATATGATGGGCATCCATTTCTAGGTCTACCAGTCCTCAAAGTCATTATGTCAAGTTTGATAATGTATTAATATGCATGTATACAGTGAACTCTACATCTGTATTAGAAATATAGGCATTATGTTACATTTTGATCGCTAAGTATGTAGACCCTAAAAGGATGAAGCCTACTAGTAGGACTGTCTACGGATGAAGGCTATTACATTATTTCGGAAAATGTGTAAAATTAAAATGGCATTACACTGTAGAGTCTGTGCAAGATTTGTTTTTAAACACGACGCTCAGGGCCCAGGGGGCCCTTTTTATAAGAGAATATTTTAAAACCTTTAACAATTTCATACGTGCCATAGTAGCATAGATGTGGCCCTTTTGGTTGCTCTACCTGCCCATTGGGGTACCGGCCCACCGGGCATTTGCCCAAATGCCCATATAGCCAGTCCGCCCCTGGATGGCAGTGTTGAGTGTTTAAAACAAGGATCCTATACAACGAAAAATCATAGATAGTATAGCGTCATAGCTTATAAAAATATGTGCAGCTACTTAAGAAATGTGAACGCATATACCTTATATAGTAAAAGCTGAGCTGGTTTTGGTCATATTGTAAGACGTGACTCACTGTCTTAAGTCATCCATCCTTTAAGGTACAGTGGAGGGAGCACGAAGAAAGGGTCATCCAAAAAAAAAAAAACTGGCTGGACGACATTAAAGAATGGACCGGCCTCTCTCTTGATATCCAATTAAGAACAGCTGCTGACCGGGAAAAGTGGAAGGATTTGGTTACAAGAACTGTCACAGCGCCCCCTTACGACCAAAGTCATGGGAAAAAGGATGATTTTTTTTTTAGACGTCTGTGAGCTCACAAATCAGCTAATTTAACAGCCAACCAGTTTTTGGTCTGATAAAATTCCAACAATAAGTCGTTTATATTAAATACTGTTGTCATGGACACAACATGAACAACGCATTGCTTTACGGCTTTTGTTTTCTGACTAGGAAAGCAGCAGACATAAAAAAAAATTCTATTTAGACTATTATTTTTCACCTCTATTCGGACAATTATTTTTTTTTCACCTTGACGTCAGCGACAAGGTGATTGTGAAGGTGTAATTTTGAGATTATTGCGAAAGCGACAAATGTAGATATTTACAAAACCTTTGTTTGGTTCGTTTGTTGAGTACATTTTTAAATATTGATTTACATTTATTTTTTTTTATGTTTCCTAAATCCGACTTCCTAGTAGAACAAAGAAATAGTTCAATGCGTCACTTTTCATGACGTCTGCTCGCGTTAAAGAAAGTCTAGTTATTTGAATTTTAACTAAGCGGGTTGGACTTTTTGTTTTAAATTCGCCTTTTAAAAGATGTGAATCTTCTAGATTCGAAGTTGACTTTTCCAAGTTGCGGTTGAGGATTAATGGTTTTGCCCCAAATAACATTGTCTGACTTTTGTCCCCAATGTTTGAGTTAATGTGACGTAATTCTTCTTTGTCAGTCAGTGATGTGCAAATAACGGCCCGCGGGACATATACGGTCCTAGAGACTTCTGGACACAGTGCATTATGAATCAACGGAGGGTGGGTTCCATCGGGGAATGATTTGTTTTCCTGTTGATGCTGCCCTTGACATGCGAATTCGATATTTAAATAGTCCCAACGCCAACAGGAGATTAGAACCACTGGTGTCAGTAAATGCGTAGCAGATGTGAAAACGACGAGTGAAACTATTTAATAAAATATTTGTGTTTAATAGTAGGATATTGAATTGATGTAGTTATTCGATTAAAATCTAGATCTATTTTAAAGGATCTTATTTCTCTTATTTTGGCAGCTTGCAGTGTGACACCCTAGCCGAAATTGCGACGCCCCTGATCTAAAACTATATCGGCACCTGCCATGTATTTGGACAAATCGTGGAGAGGGGGGAACCGCTGTGTGGGAGAGATGGTTCCGACTATAGCTTATGATAGGGAGCATTCTTCTATGTTTAGTCGTGAGTGGTACACTACAGTAAGAGATTATAGAGGACTATAATAAAGAGAAAAAAACTTTTCGCAAAAAATAATTATTTTAGGGCAACTTAAAAAAACGAAATTAATTATCAACATTTAAAAGACAATTAAATTGTTTCGTTTAAACCTAACAAAACTTAGGGTTATTTAATTCTATATTTATTCAGCCCTCTGAGGGGCTAATAGATGATAAATAAGCTTAAAATCGAAAGAAGAATGACATTTTCTCCACATGATATACCATATTTCTAAAAAAATATTCCGACACTGGTTTCAGCAACTTTTGCATTTATTACTTGATGAACCATTTTTAAGTTTTGGCTGCTCATTCCCTATATGAAAAGATAATGACGTTCATTTTCAAACCTCCTGTTGGACTGGCAGGGGGTGGCGAGAGCGGGAAAGTTTCGATCCTGTGTCGACAGTCCGAAGAGCTTACGTCACTGCAGAGCAGCCGATAAAAAGTGTGTCTGCTATTTCTTGAGTAAGAGGAGTGTTGCAGGGGGGGGGGGGGGGTGTGACAACAAATTATATAGGTCCGTACTGATTGACTGTTTAGGACATAACCTGCCTCATCGTGGCGCTTGCGTGGAAACGGCCATTAGAGGAAGTGGCTAGGCTAAAAGGGTAACAACACAGGACTCCCGTTGGGATGCCCTTGGGTAGACGAGAGTCCACCCATTGCACGGGCGGGGTTGTAATAAAGTCCCCACAAACCTGTCACCAATCCATGCGCTGTTCCTCAAAGGGACCGTTACATAAATGGCGGGTCCTACACAGTTAGCTTGGTACATTGAAGGAAAATGGCAGAAGATCCCGGTGTATCCTCGGCCTTCGGCCGTGTCTAGCCCACGTGTTGAGGGTTAAATGCATCGGTCAACAGCAATGCTTTGCATAGGCATTGTCTAGGGTCTCTCCCAAACAGAACTGTGTGTTCACACAGGTTTTTTTTTTTTTTTACTGTTTGGGGTCCAAGCAGGTTTTTTTTTTCAAACTTAGGGCTCGAAGAGCCTTCGGCTCAGCCCTTAGACATCAACAAGGACATACCACTTTGATTTGTTTCCACAATCTATAGTGTGTGTTTTGTAACTAGTACATAATTATGTTCAGTTCAGGAGGATGGCTGTCTGTTTATGTGGTATGCGCTCCGGGCTGTCCTTCAATAATCTCGATAATCCCCCGGATTAGGAATAACATACCGAGATCATGTCAACAATTACTGAACGTCGTACGCAATTCGTGGGACATATTCGTAGACCCAACGCCTTCCCCAAATACGGCCGTAATATGAAGATCAAAAAAAGGAAAGAAAAATCACGGCCGTCCACGACTAACATGACATTGTACTTTCTTCACCTATCGATTAGTCTGTTCAACCATTGGGGCACCATACAAGATCTGTTGACCGTCTTTCTCCTTTCCTCTCTGTCTTTGCATAGAATAGAATTGCTATCAATGACAGGACTGCCCATTTTTTATAATGTTGTCTTTCCATCGCTTTCTCTGTCTGCCTCCTTTTCTTTTTCCTGGTACTGTTCATTGAAGTAAGGGCTTTGCCAGCCCTGAGGACCTTGTATAATGGCCGTGGAGTTTAAGTTTAAACTTGCGCTTACTTATAAGTCCTAAAATCCGTAAGCACTAGGTGGGAAGAGCCTGTGGAAATCACCTTCGACTTATTTATGTAGAGATTTAGCTGCCCTTTGTTCTAATGATCTAATTCTAGGTAAACCAATGTTACATCAGATCTGAACGAAGTGGTCGTCTCCTTTCCATTTAGAACTAAAACAAAAAGATTTAAAAACTCCTTCATCACATTATCGGTCAGAGTGTTACAAGATCAGCTGTCGTCATCGAGAAGTACATAGAAGTCTAATTCATAAAGCGCTGGTTGTGAGTGTGTATGTGTTTCATGTGTGAATGTTGTTCGTATTTGCATCTATATTGTTATTGTATAGTAGTTAAGCTGAGATTGTCAATTGTAGTGAAACTGAATTTTCATTTGATTGGATTATCTTATCTTATCTTATAATTAGTTGCAGACTTCCCTAGACTCGGAGAAACATGAAAATATATTTGCTCTGACACTTGGGCAGTATGAATGTAAACTTACAAAATACGTCCATGTACAATTGAAGAAAACCTAACTCTCACAAAGATATCAGTGTCTTAGCGTAGTGGGAAGCGTGGTCGAGCGGCTGAGTACGCTTGAACTTGGCTTGGCTACCTATGAAGGGGGCTCGAGGTACGTTTTCTGAGCGCCTAAAGGCATCACGGAAAACCTTCTCCCAAATACCCCCTCCAACCACTGATCCAACGAGACTGGACCATAGTGCTCTGTGCGTGCTATAAGGATGAAAGTAGCGTGATATAGAAACTGTAATTTATTTATTTATTTATGTAGTCCAATAAATCCATAAATCACAATAGTATTTTCTCATCCATTGGTATTCAATCCGTACACTCTTAGACCGAAAAAAAAATGTCTTGACCGTTTGTCTGTCTGGTAAATTTCCATTTCTCTTGTCAAAGGCAATACATAAGCTCTGAAAAGAAAGAAATTCATGTAACAAACGCAATTACGGCTGAATCTGACTCTTAACATTCGCTGGTGAGAGTTAGAGAATGTCTTGACACATTCCTCGCCCCATATGCTAGGACAAATTTGTACAAATGCTCCTTCTTCCCTAGTGCTATTGGAGCATGGAATGGGTTGCCTGAGCTAGCAAGGAAAACCATTGACTTGGCAGAATTTAAGTCATTGGTTAACATGCATGACAAAATGCATGACGCGTAGGACATAATCATCTTCTTTTTTGAAGTAACGTCTGTATTTTATAAGATAAGAAGATAAAGAAATACCCTTATTTCTAGAGCGACTGCATTTGATAGTCATGCTATAGTCGTCATAGTGAAGTCATTATCAAATCTTAAACAAGTAATATTCAAATCACACTCAGTATTCAATCATAGTAGACAAGTCATAGTCGATTCAAAGCAAAACCGTAATTAATTCTTAGACATGTCTTTATCGTCAGTACTCTTCCGGGCGTCAGAATTACGGAATTGCAATTTGCAACGGTTCATTTTTTATATCAGACTTAGTCAGTAGTCTTTGTATATCAGACTTAGTCAGTAGTCTTTGTATATCAGACTTAGTCAGTAGTCCTTGTATATCAAGACTTAGTCAGTAGTCTTTGTATATCAGACTTAGTCAGTAGTCTTTGTATATCAAGACTTAGTCAGTAGTCTTTGTATATCAGACTTAGTCAGTAGTCCTTGTATATCAGACTTAGTCAGTAGTCTTTGTATATCAAGACTTAGTCAGTAGTCTGTGTATATCAGACTTAGTCAGTAGTCTTTGTATATCAGACTTAGTCAGTAGTCTTTGTATATCAGACTTAGTCAGTAGTCTTGGGTTACATGTCTCCTTTTAATGAGGATGACATCGTTGTTCTAGGTAAATGCCAGAGATTAAAGTAGCCTTATTATTTTAATGGTGTCATTCATTTTGTCGTTTGTTAATCTTAAACTATTGGAGTTGATATCTTGTCGTGTAGTACTAAGGTGTTACATATAAAATGAGGATGCTTGTAAGAGTACCCCCAGGTTACATAATAATGGGGATCGACTCTACAAGAGCACCTCCTTTTACATAACAACATTGTGATCAATTAATTTACCTATTAGCGAGTGTAGCTAAAAAGATTCAATAGACTTATAGCTAGATTTAGTTATTTTAGATCAACAAATCAGTGTTAAAGGTGTGCTGGCACGTTCGTCCAGTGGCATATTGGCCCATACTTGTATTTACTAGGTTATTAAGTGTAACCTCTAGGTATACATTTAAACTAATGCATGCAATACAAGACTTAACAAAGTCGCAGGTAAACAGATATACAAAGTTTATTTACATGAAGAGTAAAATTAACGTGTACATAAATGGCCATCAACTCACAGGCCTTCTCAAACACAAAATAAACAAAAGTTACACATTCATAAATAGTATGGCACACCCTAGTCATGTGTTACAACGAAATATACAATCTATTGTCCGAGTCGGGAAATCACACATCTAGTTCAACATATGTATTAGATATTAGTATCATTGTGTGTGTGTGTTCGTGTCTTAGTAAAGCTGTACTCTCTTCAGATTTCTTTCCCTTTGCTTATTATTATCAAGGTGTCCATTTATAGTTTTTTTAATTTATTATCACGTAGCGAGACTCTAGATACTCACAGCACGCGCGTGCATGCTCCCAACGAATCCAGGAGAGATTATTTTTCATCGGTTTAATCACACGTTGGCTTGAAAGAAAGAAAATGGCGGGAAACTAGAATGAAGCAGACGTGGAGAAAAGTAAAAAAAAAAACAAAAAAAAAACAAAGATGGAGGTTTGAGGGCTGCTGGGAGGAAATGGCGTTGAACTTTGGGTTGAGTTCTTATGAAATACTTTCCAGCTCTTGATTGAACAAGCAGAAATCGGAATCGAGGAAGATTTATTTCTTTTATGACGCTCTGGTGATAACGAAATATCGGCTTGACGTCACGTTCGACGTCACTGCCGCACTCAATAGTAGTCTGACGCCGAATGTGACGTCATTTGCGGATTCAAATTCGGCTCTCGGAATGTTTGGTCTGAAGGTCAAAGTTTACAGGATTTTATTCATTTTTTTTTCTATTTGAAAGTGTGGATACAGTAGCTAATATCAAAGAGTGCACTTCCATAAAGGCTTGTGTAACTTAATTAACCTCGAAACCCTTCGGAAAATCCCGAAGTTTGCGCATGTACGGGTGTGATATCTATAGAAGCTTAAGTAAGTCTATACGAAACCTGAAACCCAGAATGAGTTTTACAAGACAATATAAAAATAGACATGGGCGCCAATTTAGAAAATGGTGGGGTAGGACTGAACTATCAAAGGGCGTATTTAAGAGCAGCTTGGTTTATCGATTTTTAATTCTTAGTAAGTTAAACCACAGCTGTCAAAGGCAGATTTACAAAATGCAAAGAAACCATCGGGTTTATTAAAGACATTTTTCACAATCAAATAAGAAAATAAAATTGAAATGCTATTTAACCTTTGTTAGACCAATATTAGATTATGCGTCCTCTATTTGGGACCCCTAAACATAAATTTGTCGATAGTACAATGAAAGGGACGCTACATACAGTCGTGAGATTTTTAACAAAGAATATTCAAATGAGTGGATAAGTACTTGGCTTCCGAACCTGGGATCCCGGGTTCGAATCTCAGTGAAGACTAGGATTTTGAATTTTGGTATTTTTAGGGTGCCCCTGAGTCGACCCAACTGTAATGGGCACCTGACTTAAGTTGGGGAAAGTAAAGGCGTATGAGTTGGTTGGGCTTACCTAGCCACATGACAACCTGCTCGTTAACCGTTGGCTAAAGAAAACAGTGTCCTTAACATCATCTTTAGATTGCAAAGTCTGAAAGGGAAACTTTTACTCTTTTTTTTTTTTACCTAAACTTAGAGATACTTCAGGACAGAGGACTTATTATTATTTATTATTTAAAGCTTTTATATAGCGCTACTTTCATGCTTTCATGGGGGGTATCTAGGAGTTAATTTTCCGTGTTGCCTTTAGGCTCAGTAAACTCAACTCTGCCCGAATCGGGTGTCGAACCTCGAGCCCCCTTCTAGATAGCCAAGCCAAGCTAAGTTCAAGCGCACTTAGCCTCTCGGCCACGCTTCCCACTTATAAGTAAGTATTAGATATTCTCTTACACTTGGCAGTAAGGTTGCAACACTACATAAGACTCTGAACCATAATTTAACTTACAAAAAGATAAAGAAGCATTCCTTATTTCTTATACTAGGACTTATTCTTACAAGTGCTCCTTTTTTTTTTCCTAATACCATTAGAACATTGAACGGGTTGCATGAGTTGGACATAATGGCGTATGCGGCGGAAAGCAAAGACGGTCCGTAGTTACGCTGGTCAGTTAGTTTTAGCTGATATATTTTCAAGCCTTGGCACTACATTTCATAGTACGAAATCTATTTGGCTGTTTTGGTTTTCATTTCGGGCTCTATAAAATTCATATTGCTGTTTGGCATTGGATCGCAACGGCAGTTGATAACAAACAGTATTAAGAAGAGAGTGGGGATAAAGAGGAAGGGGGGGGGGGCGTTTAAAGCTAAACACGTGATTAAAAAAAATGGTAGGTCAAAAGACAGGGAGGAATGGAGAAAGACGGTCGACGAGTCTTGCTTAGTGCCCCAACGGTCCAACAGACAAAGGGATAAAGTTAAAGGTAAAAAAAAATGTCCTTTTGAAAATGTAAGAAGGCATATTGGCAGGAACCCCTGTCCCTCCCCTCTCCGGCCTTATCCTTATAAATAGATCCTGAAGGATTTAGCCTCTAGTTGTTTTCTTTGAAAGCCAAGAGTCTTCCCCCCCCCCCCTCACTCTCCACATCGTGTAGCCCATCTCTATAAGGAGTCGCTTCGAGACTTTAGGAGCTGACAGTATGAATACAATCTGACGGAGTTAAGGAACAGGGTAGATGACGTCAAGGAGGCCACTTAATAAAAGAGCAGGAGTGTTTTGATTAGAGGAAGAGGATGATGTCAGACATGTCTCAGCTCTTTAGGCCTCTCTCTCTCTCTCATTCTCTTTTTCTTTCTTTCTTTCTTTCTTTCTTTCTATCTCTCTCATTCGCTCTCTCTCAATTTCTCTCTTTCTCTCTCTGTCTCTTTCATTCGTTCTTTTCAATCTCTCTCTTTCTTTTCCTTCATATTTCCTTTCCATCTTGTTTCTTTCTCATTTTCTCTCTCTCTCTCTCTCTTTCTCATTCCTCGTTCTTTCACAAGCTGGTCTAACACGACAACTAAATGCTTGGCCAACGATCACGACAAGGAAAATAATATTCAAAAAGTCTGTACCTCGTTTTATGTACTATTTCTCTTTTATTAATATCCACAACCAAATATTAATCAGTAGGGTCCAAGATTATATAGTTCAATTTTCATATACTTGTACAATATTCAGGTAGTATTCTAGAAATGGTGTGTTCGGGGTCAGGGATATTTGATATTGTGTTGATTGTTCTGGGGTAGAGGATACTTGTATCATTTTTCTGTCTCTAGTGGTTTCAATGGTTAGGTAGTATGTCTTTGATATTAAATATTTCTATTACTATTATTATATTTTTAGGTTAATCACTTTTCAATTCTTTATGATTTAATACTTGTGAATTATTAGAACTTACAAATAAAAACCTTTATAAAAAAAAAAAGCCCACAAAAGAGGCAAGATGGCCCATAAAAGAGGCACATAAAGCCCAAAGAAAAAGAGGCAAAGAAAAGAGGCCTAAGGCCCAAGGATTCCTATGATAGTCCAGCTAAAATTGAATAGCGCAAATTCTGAGGTTTCCTTTAAAAAAAAAAAAAGCTTATTTTAACTCGCTCTGCCTGTCTGGTTTACATTTTGAACACATTATATATCCCTCACCAGTTCTAGGATCAGGTTGAATCTTTGCACAATTACGCATTGGCGTAGACAAGATGTAAATCCATAATAAAATAATTAACCAATTGGTCACTTCATTCTGATAAATAATTATTTTGGTTTGATACCAAGGGAAACGAATCATCAAGTATTCACAGACATGGCGAAATATGTTGTTTTTATTCCCCTAAAATAATTGTACCCATTCTCGTATAAAGTTGAAACTTTAAACACTTCTTTATTGTAGCTAACAAAGCATGAATTAATCAGAAGCCTGTCCAGAGAGGCAGATATAGAGACCTTACGTACAGCCCATTTCTTGTTTGTCCTACCATTAGTACAGCCCATTTCTTGTTTGTCCTACCATTAGTACAGCCCATTTCTTGTTTGTCCTACCATTAGTGCAGCCCATTTCTTGTTTGTCCTACCATTAGTACAACCCATTTCTTGTTTGTCCTAACATTAGTACAGCCCATTTCTTGTTTGTCCTACCATTAGTACAGTGCATTTCTTGTTTGTCCTACACGTAAGAGAACACATTTCTTGTTGAAATTTCGATCAGAAATAAAAGGTCTGTATTTCTCTGTATAATTTTCGAAGAGTACTTTAATTCTAGTGTTTCAAAAACATTGTTAAAAACACAATTCTGATATTCATTGTCAGCATTTGAAAAAGCAAAGATCTTTCTGCATTGCATTTCAAATTAATCTCCCAACAAAAATATTCCTAGATCTTAGTACGCTGCTTCTGGTCCTCGTGGCTCGTACCACTCATAAAATATTACCAGCAAGACGATAACCCCTCAAGAAAACATTAAGAAACTGGAACAGACACAAAATAGAGCAGTGAGATTCATAACAAACGAATATTCACATTTGACTAGAGTAACACCTTTAGTAAAATCACTAAATTTAGAAAGCCTTAAGGAGAGAAGAATAAAGGTAAAGTAGCAATTATACAGAAAATAATGAACCATAATTTTCAAATACAAAAACAAAATCTAATAAAATATAAAATACTCAGAAAGACACAAATATTAAATTCTTTACAAACTACGCTTTTGATGTTTTGGTCTTGATAAGTTCAGACTCTCATCTGTTCGTAACATTCAGTTTATTGTGACAAAGTCCAATGCGCAATTTGAATGACTTAATGACTTAAAAGGTCTTTAAAAATTAGCACTTTAATTTTAGCAGTTCAATGTAAGGCATCTTCTTATTTGAAGTAACGTCTGTAATATATAAAATAAGATAGGGCAGTGCGATTTTTAACAAAGAAATATTCACATTTGACTAGAGTAACACCTTAAGTAAAATCACTAAATTTAGGAAGCCTTTAGGAGAGAAGACTTAAAAGTAGCAATTATACATAAAACACTGTACCATAATCATCAAATACAAAAAACAAAATATAATAAAATACTCAGACACATAGATAACAGCGCATTCCCTATTCCATATGCTAGGACAAATTTGTACAAACGCTCCTTCTTCCCTAGTGCTATTAGAGCATGGAATGGGTTGCCTGAGCTAGCCAGGAAAACGAGTGACTTGGCGGAATTAAAGTCCTTGGTTAACATACATGACTAAATGCATGACGCTTAGGACCTATTCATCCTCTTTTTTTTTAAGTAACGTCTGAATTATACAAGATAAGATAAGACAGAACATAGGGCCTACAACAAAGCAATGATCCCTTCCCCCCCCCCCCCCCCCGTCACTCTCAGGTTTTCAAATTAGCAGACATCGCCATTATTATTATAAGATATACTGTGCGAGCATTCTTGAAAAGCGACAACTAGAAACGAAAAGAATCTCTGCAGGAGTTTACCCCCCCCCCCCACCCCCCTTTGAGATTTTGTGCATTTATTAGTACGTGGAACTGAAATAAAAATAGTGAAAGGAATTTTGAAAATTCTTTGCAATGGGCAATGATTTAGGCTTATGTAGTGACACTGAAATATACGAACATTTCTATTGCTTTTAGTGTTCCATGCTTCATTCATACTGTTGACCTAAGCCTTTGCATTTTCTGGTACATTTCTTTTGTACTTTATATCTCTCTTACCAAATTAACCCGGTAACCCAGAGATAGGCGTACCCTAAGTTGAGGAGCTCTCTAATAACCTAAACGAATATTTACACGTCTGTCTGTCATTCCGTATAGACTTGATCTACTCTGTAGCTATGGAGACCTAGCTGGCGTTAACGAATCAATCTGAGATATAGAGTAATCAAGTTATCATCTACTCATCTGTACTGAGCGCATTATTCATGTGTATGACTTTTGGTAGCGGTTATGGCATGTACATATGTTGTTACCGTAGCGTTAGACATGCGTTTACGAGCCACTATTGGTCCATACGCTAGAACTAATTCGTACAAGTGCTCCTTTTTTCGCTAGTATCTTTATTGCAATGAGCGGGTTGCCTGAATCAACCTGGAAAACTAATGACTTAACAAAGTTAAAGTCTCTGACTCACACGACATGTGGCAGTTAAACAGGGAAGAACAGGTTACAATTGCTAGCTACAGAACGGGGCACTGCCCAGTCGGTGCGTATTTTGCCAAGTTTAAGGCGAACTTCGATTCACGTTGCAGACACTGCCAGCAGGACGACAAAACGGTAAACCATCTGCTCTACAAGTGCGCGATACTTCACCCTAAACATGGTCCTTTGAGTGAAAAAGAAACTGGTACGCATGGCGAGTTGGCCCTATACGGAGACAGGGCAACTCTGCAAGGAACTGCTGCTTTATTTGTCCGTGTTATCAGAAAACAGAGTTCTCAACACGGTGCCTCGGTGCAATGAGACTCACACAGTCTGCAGCAGTAGCGCACTCTTACAGGCAATGAGAATCTTCCTAGAAATGTTAAGGGTCACGGATATATCATAACAGTCATTTGTTACAACTGGAAAAAATTGTAATTCTATTTCAAACTATTTCTTTGGTTTAAGCTCCAAGATAAGGTTTTGATAGTTTGTTTTGTCTGCTTCTTCTTCTACTTAGTATTATTATTATTATTATTATTATTATTATTATTATTATTATTATTATTATTATTATGTTTATTATTATGTTTATTATTATGTTTATTTCAGATGCTGGCTACTTATTTAACTTTCTGCGGGATAGGAATCCATAATGCTCAGATCTTTGATGCTTATTCCAAGGAATATGATCGAAATAGAGTAAGTAGAGCGGAGAGCTTATATCATTTCGTATTATGTTTTATTTGACTTATATGTGACGAAAACCAATCTCATTATCCATATTTTTTTGGTGTGCATGCGTTTACATAGATGAATCAGCTATTTAAATAATTAACTAGAAAAACATTAAAAATATTTTTTAAAGACAATAGCTCCTTTCATGAAATCCCCCCTCACCTCCGCAGAGCGTCGGATGAGGTTTGCGGAACATGTTTTCCGACAAAATGAATTACGCATACTAAGGGTTGCGTTGACACCCTAGTACAACTTGGCGACAGTAAGGCAGTAAGAATGCAATTTAGGTTTTTTGAAATAAAACTTTTCAATAGCAGGAAAATTTACTGTAAATACCTCAAAATATTCATTTTGTTGGCTTTCAATACCAGAAATAGTGCTTGGCGGCGGGGCTTGGCCCTGCGCTAGGGGAGCTCCGAGCGCTCCCCAAAACCCTTGCTGGCAATGGCGGGGTGTCTACAATTTCTCCACTAACTCCAGGAAGAAACATTCTAGGGCGTAATAAACGTCTTCTGAAAGAATGAAGGGTCAGAATGTAATAAAGATCATGCACACACACACACATACATACTATTAAATTTTTTTTCGCGGGGGTGGGCAAAGGTTTTTTTTCCCCCCAAACCCCCCCCCCCGAAAAAAATCCTGGCTACGCCCATGCCTCCTTTATGCAGCTAATTGTTTTTCTCTTAGAAATTAATGAAAGTTAGATAAAAAAAAATACACTAAAATATATTTTCACTGCCAAATACTCTCCCCCCCTTTTCCTCTGCGAGAAAGAATCCTGGTTAAGCGAATGAATAGATCTACTACACCTTATAATATCCAGTGATAAACCTTTAGATTTAGAATCAAGACTAAGAAGACAATGGCAATATACATTAATTTTTAAACTCTTCAGTCAGAAAAAAAAGCCTTCCTTTCGGATATTCCCGAAAGCTAATCTTATCATAGTCCTTTCGAAACTGAAGTGGGATCTAGACCTAGACCTAAATCTCTAGCCCAATTTAAATTTATTTATTTTTTTTTACTTGAAAAATGATAACAGTCAAACTAGAGTTTTCTTCGTGTGGCCAACGAGCTAGTAATTCTTTTCTCAGCGATATACAGCCACCGTTAAATTTCTGGAAAAAAAAATCGTTGGAGCCGTTTTTTTGAGATCAGCGTTCAGGTTCCGCCATGAAGTTCTGTCTTCAATAGAGGTATTGTAAAAAACGCTGATCGAAAGAGACTGGAAATGTGTGGAGTGTATTAAAGAGAGGTTGAGAGAGAAAGGGAGAGGGGGAAATAGAGGAGAAAAACACAGAGAATGAAGACGTTTTCACTAACATAGTTTTAACCAAAAATAATACGAAACTTTTATTACAAAATTATATAATCTTCATATTTAATTTTCGCAATTTAAATGAAAATTGTTATCAATTTTTTTTAAAGCCTCACTAAAATGAAAGTAAATCAACCAAACAGCTTGTCAGTCTTGGATTATATTTTCACTTTTACCTCTGCTTTTTAAAAAAACAGACATAATGAAAATATCAATTAGAGGCGTCCACACGATCATCATCATTATATAACTTGTTAACCTAATTGACAATGATTAAGCAGCAGACTAGTATAAACCTTTTAAAGGCGGATTCAACGAAAAAAAAAAATTCAAAAAAAAACAACATCCAGCTAACATCAGAACTACAATTTTACTGATTCAGTAGGAGCCGTTAATAACCCAAGGATGGGTACTTTCGGTACTGAGAGAGTGAAATAGTATTACTACAAGAACGTCCCAGTGGTTAATGGAGGTGATTCGATTCCGTACTGGCATTAGCTGGCTCGTGACATGTTTATCATTTCCGGACGTGTTGCCCTTAATACAGGCACGGAACCAAGAAAGTTGTTGCCACTATGAGCTATAAAAAAAATCTTTGAGCTCAAAAAAATAGTGCAGACTGTTACATGAAGCGGTGTCTGATATCCAATCGCATAGATAGAAGGGAACCGGGCGGTGGGCGATTTCTTAATGCTCTGGGTTGGTATGGTTACAATAGAGGGTAAGAAACTTAAGACACTAGTGCCCTGTTTAGCACGCTAAACCATTTTCAGTGGCATGCCCTGGAGTCATGAAAAACAACACAGAAAAACAACACAGAAATTAAAAAATGAATAGATAAATAAAGAGAGTCTATGTATTAGAGTTCTGACCAATAAAAAGAATTAATCAATATTGCTCAAAATGTAAGGAGTAGACCAAATTGTGTAACTGTATGATAAAATATTGCAGCTTAAGAAATTATTATTAACTAGGTTATTACATACTTTACCCAACATGATGACAATGTTTACCCAATTCGTATATTGTTTTCTATGACGACAATTCACCTTCACATATCCCTTAGTATGTTGGAGCGTTGGGGCACCACACAAGATCCGTTGATCGTCTTTCTCCATTCCTCTCTGTCTTTTACCTTGGATAGAATCTCTTTCAATGACAGGCCCGTCCATTCTTCCCATTGCTTTCTCTGTCTGCCTCTCGTTCTTTTTCCTGATAAAGTTTCCTTAAGAAAGTTTTTTGCGAGTCCTAAGGACCTTGTGATATGGTCATAGGGTTTAAGTTTGACTGAGATAACTGTTTGCGGCTTAAGAAAATTTAGTTTCCTAAAACTTACTGTACATAGCTCCTCTTTCATGATCGAAAGTGTGCACAATATTATTTCCTATGAACTCGAAGATGGCCATGGGGTCCGGCCGAAAGAATGTCATGGGTTATTGGAGAGTAGCCTTCTTTGAGTTCTTAGATTTTTGGGGAATCTCCGTTCTTTTACTGATCTCCTTGTCTCGTATCTCAAAATACCGACATTTGAGGCTTCATGCCACGAACATGAACTAGCGTTTCCCACCCGCAGATGTCAATCTCACACTCTTAGAGGGAGCTCTTAAGGGTGTCCTTATATTGCAGCCCTTGAGAGTGCTTTTCAGTACACAGCTTCTCATAAAATAGTCGTTTGAGGAAGCGCATGTCAGGCATATGGACAACAAATCTAGCCCGTCGTAGTTGGGACCTTTTCGTTTATAGCTGAAACTTTACAAGTATATTATTTCTTTTGGGTATAGGTCCCTGTTTAGACGTGCGATATATTGGGCGGCACAACGACCAACCGCCTCGACTTTTCCCCAATGTGTGGACTCAGAGGAGCCCTACAGATTCCGAAATTTAAAATCCCTGTCTTCACTGGATTTGAACCTGGGACCCCTCTGTTACGAAGCCAATTACTTTGCCCGTCAGCAACTGCGCCTTCTTTTTCGTGGGTATGGCATAAACTAGACAGATGTGTTTTCTCGACCATTTCTAGATGTACGTAGAATCAACGACGAAAATGGGTATCCCTAAAATCCACACTCTCTCTTACCATTCGGTCTCATCTCGTCCATCAGTCCTCACGTCAAGTTAAATGTAAGAAGTCTTAGTCTAAGACGTAACTTTAGAGAGCCCACGTTTAGAAAGTTAGTAATATCAGATACGTCTAAACATCTTGTACCATTAACATCATTATCAAAGTCAAATCGAACGAAGGATTGAGAAGATCTGATCCGTCTCTTGCAAATAGCCCTGGACAAAAACCTTGTGGTAATCCCCATCCAGGTCTCAAGAATGTGGCTTCTTTGACATGTCGAGATTCAGCAAATATTGGACAGTCGAAAAGAGAAAGTTTCTTCTTCCTGCCCGCAATAGGAAGTGGGAGGATAGTAAATCGGAGTATGACATTGTGGTGAAATAGTTACTATTTGTTTATGTTTGTGTAACGTGGTGAGAATGTGTTCACAACATTGATTTAGTGTGCTACTATCCAAGTCTCTTTCGTCAGTTCATGTGTCGTTCTAGTTTAATAAAGCATTGTTTTGGGTTAAACTATGAATGGACAGGACACTCTTTCATAGAATATTGTCTTGTGCAGCGCAAATCGTGTGAAGAATAAATTTAAAAAATCCATTATCATTAAAACTAAAACCATTGGGCGTACTGGCTTAGTAGTAAAGGGTTACGGTTCCGAAACAAACAGTGCTGAATGTACGTGTAGGCAATGAAAGCTATATCTTAGGGCCCCCGTTGCTTGAGACCCCAAAAGAAAAAACGGATACAGAGATATTTTCCATCATTTTGAAGAAAGTGCAAACAAAAAAATTGCTTTCAATGGGTCCCATATCTCTAACAGCATAGGGCCATACCAAGGCTAAATCCAGTATTGAAAACGAGGGACGTCGGATTCCAATCTCGATGAAGCCTGTTATTTTGAATTTCAGGATTTTAGGACGCACAACTCATTTTTAATGGGTACCTGACATAAGTTAGGAAAGTAAACGCAGTTGGTAGGTCGTTGTTCTGGTCACATCACATCATCGCTTGTTTACCGCTGACCACAGAAACCGATGACCTTTACATCATCTGCCCTATAGATCACAAGGTCTGAAAAAGATACTTTCCTTACGTTTTATAACTGTATTTTAAACACTCTGTTATGAGACGCCAACGGGAGAGTACTTATCTCTACATTAAGCCTCGTTTTGAAGTGCCAGTTAGGTCAAGAACCAAAACTAGATATCCCTGGATAGCTCAGTCTTGACTCTCACATGTCTGAACCAGATTACACCTAAAGACTGGCCATACCCAGGCTTACATCACCAATCAATACAGAGAGACTGGTGTTGACTTCTTCTTAATACACAGAGTCCAAAATCGTTACGCATAAAATTTGTTAAATCTGTAATTTAGAGGCAAAAATTTTCTGGCCTGATTGAAAGGGAATTCTTTCACAATGGTATTGCGCAACCAACGCAGCTGTTTACATACCTTTCTATTTACCTTTTTTACATACCTTTTTATATACCTTTATACATACCATCACCGTTATATAAATGAGTCCCTTTGTTTGCGTCGTAGTAATTTTGTCAAAGACATATTCCTAGGCCATTCAACAACTGTTCCTAGTAGCTTTCACAAGTAAAGACTACTTTGAAGAACTGATTAAACAATAAATATTGATTCTGATAGTTTTGTTTTTATGTTATCTTGTTTCCCGTGTGATGGACTGTACGTCAGTACTGCTACAGTTGAGCAGAAAACAGGTTATATGTCAGATGTGTTTAGACGTGGCAATGAAGTATTGGCCTAAACTGCTGGCACATTACAACGTCGCATGTCAGTGCTCAGGTCTTCTATAATAATTGGTCTCGCTCAAACCCACGACTTTTAGTTGGACAGCCCAGTAGTGGGCCTCGATTCCTACCAACAGAAATTATATAAAACTATGGCTCAAATTGCAGTATGCGCGATGACTGTCCTTCAGTCGTCTCAATGGTCCCGGGTTCATACCCTGCCCGAGGCCATCCCCAGTAGGTCTACAGGTTGTTTGGTTTAAAATTGTAAATTATCTTAAAGTTTAAAGAAAAATATGTAACTCTGTTAAAAAAGTAATAAAGTTCTCTTTCAGACCTTGTGGTCTATAGGGCAGAGATGTAAAGGTTATCTGTTTCTGTGACCTACGGTTAACGAGGGTGTCATATGGTCAGCACAATGACCAACCGCATTTACTTTTCCCCAACTAATGTCAGGTACTCATTAGACCTGGTTGGACAAAGGGGCGCCCAAAGGTCTCGATTTAAAAAATACCAGTGTTCACCAGGATTTGAACCCGGGACCCCCGGTTCGAAGTCAAGTGCTTTACCGCTCAGCCACCGCGCCTCCTCACGTAACAATGTTAGCCATGGATGTTTTATTCACTAAACCGTGTGATATTAATTGTGATTTACATTTGTGTTTTAACTTAAGTTTATGTATAATTTTTTTCTCCTCTATCTCCTCTCCCCTTCTCTGCTTTGGTTTGTTCTTCAGTTTGGATGTTTAAAAAAATGACAAGATATTAGTGACTAAACAAAAAGACAAAAAAAAACTCCACAACACAAAACACAATTAGTGACTTTAGTCAGAAAAACGCCTCGGGGAAATATTTCTTGTCTCCCTACGTTATACAGAATTTGTTTTCAAAAGAAATAAAAAAAAAAAATTCTTTCAGTTCTCATTATTTTTAGTTCTGTTTCCGGTCTCGTTCAATCCCATGCTGCCATTAAAGGTTTACTAAATGTTCAATACAAAGATGATTAGGAAAAAAAGAAACAGTTCACAGAATATAGAAATAAAGATTTAGGTTTCAAAACTTAGAAACATGAGTGTCACTGCGCATTACGTGACAATTACTCGTGTATAGTAGATGTCTTGTTTTACTTGAGCTGGTGTACTACTTTTTATCTCGTATGTCTGCTTCTTTTAGCACAGCACAACAAATATTAACATTGATGAAAAAGTCTACGAGTACCAGACATTTCTTTTATTATTCATAAAAATAAGATACACATTAAACTGGCAAATCCAGCCATAAAGAGATGCATGTTATATCACACAAGTCCGATGAAATATTCTAAGTACACAATTGATACTAAATCACTGAATCTACTATGTTAGACATCCTTACAGCTTGAGAACATGGCGACTACTGCTGATTGACCATGTGATAAAAATCCCACAATTCAACTGCGGATTCTTGTCTCTCACGTGAAACACAGAGTTTGCTTCGTGCTTCGCAACTAAAACATTCACAATAGCTATAAATAATGATGTGGCATGAATAATGTCTTCTTTTTTTTAGCCTTTACAACCAAGTTCATATTGGGGCCTGCCTATTAATGGGATCTTGAGATGAAATCTGTGGCACTTGACAATATGACTTTGTGGGGATATCTTAATCACGCACACATTGAATGTTTTAACTCTTTCTCTCCTAACTGACGATACCAAAGTTGATTCCACCAGAATGTGGTAAATAATTACGGAGAGAAAGGGTTAAGCTAGAACTGAAAATCAGTTTGTAATCACTACACAAAGATTCAATAAATTGACAAAGTAACTACTGAATGCAAATAATTTAGTGCTAGTATTATTATCATTCTTACTGTTAACTGCTTTTATATATTGCGCCTTTCTTGCTTAGACTGTATCATGCTCAGTACGCATTAGTCCAATCTCTTTTGTGGACTAGCCAGGGGTTATCTCGGTTTGGCCTCAAAGCGACAAGTTTTTTTTACAAAATTTAATCTTTTTTTTTTATTTCTTGACACAAAAATCTATTGTGTCATTGTCAAGACTCTTTAAGATATCAATGACCTTTACTGAAGATCAAATTTAGTTCTAATGTATAGTTATAAAGTATTATTTAGCTCATGTCATTGTTTGGTGCCAAAATATCATTAGGTAGCGGTATGCATACTACTATGACTTCGAATGGTTAATGTTAAGTATGAATGCTGTATTACGCGTGACTAAGTAGCCGTTTGAGACCCACTTCTTTGTTGTTTTTTTTGGTTTGTTTATAAAACGTTTTACAAGTTACGAATATTCCTTCAGACTTGAAGATAATTTATTTCTTAGTCCAAGCCTCCCGCAGGAGGATGGGGGAGGATGTCAGCGGGCAGGGTATGAGTCCAGGACCATCGAGAAGTCCGAACAACAGTCCAGTGCGAATACTACACGACCAGGCAGCCACATCGAATGCACAATTTCCTACTTTTACAATAACGCCACGAGCATGCGTGGGTTTTTCTTGCATTGTTGGTAACGCCAGCATTATACACAATAATTATGTTGGTATAACAATAATAACACGAACCTTTGAAAATTTGTTAAACTTCTGGATCCCTATTGCCAACTGGCTAGACAAAGTACCTGGCACTGAAATACTGTTATAACCTTGCCATGCACACCGCCAATCTAAGATGGTGCAGAAAAGAAGGTGCGCACTATCTGTGACTAGACAGGAAGGATGTTGACATTAGACGGAGAGCACGATTTTCTCTCATGTTGTTCTACATGTATTTTGTGATGTCCTGAAAAATAAACATCTATGTCTCGTTTAGTTTGCCTCCCTTCAGTTATTACAATACTTTGAAGAGTGGGTTTGCAAAGTATCTAAAGTAGTATTCGAAACAATCCTGAGCAGTTTCAATTGTAAAAGGCCGGCCACGTCATGAATGTTAACCAATGACTTAAACTCTGCCAAGTCATTGGTTTTCTTAACTGGCTCAGGAAACGCATTCCATGCTCTAATAGCACTAGGGAAGAGGGACATTTGTTAAAATAAAAAAAATAAAAAGGCTCGCGGAATAATATAGGGTTGAGAACCACTGTTTCCATTGTGACAGTCCCAAATCACTTTACACAACTCTGAAAGATATGTACTGATAAATGTAAGATTCCATTTATATCCTATAAAATGAATATTACAATTATTATACTTAAATACAATAAAATTTATTATTAAATTTGACCTCTAATAATACATAAAACATCGAAATACGTGCTATAAATATTTAACAATTAAAATAAATCCGAATTTTAAAACAAATGCAGATCATAGATTTGAAGAAGAAAGAATTAAAGAAAAGGAATAAATAGATTCAACTGTAAATCACGTGATGCAGATACCTTTTAACGAAGCATATAAAATTAAGCAAATTATACCCCTTTCTGTTGCACTAGAAATAATAATGTATTCTTTTTAAAGATAGAATAAATCCAACATTCTGTTGTCCCTGTAACGTAGGCTTAAATAATTAAATTTAAATGTTGTACTTGTGTAAAGCATAATTTTTTCCTGAAATGTGGGATTATCTTTTGATTATATTTAGACTAGCTTTATTCACCGGCGACGCCCCTTAGTTTGTTCCCATGCTATGTATTATTTTTTGTTGTTTTTTCTTCCATGCCCTCCCCGTTTTTATATGAATTAATTTTAACACTCCCTTACATCGACATTTTACTTGGGATGGGAAACAATTTGAACCCGAACCTCACTTAAGACTAAACCGAACCGAACCCGAACCTCACTTACGACTAAACCGAACCGAACCTCACTTACGACTAAACCGAACCGAACCCGAACCTCACGACTAAACCGAACCTCACTTACGACTAAAGCGAACCGAACCCGAACCTCACTTACGACTAAACCGAACCGAACCCGAACCTCACTTACGACTAAACCGAACCGAACCCGAACTTTAAAACTGACCGGTACGAACCAAACGAGAACTGTAATTACCTTGACCGAACTGAAACAAAGATTTTGTATTTTGTTTTTTAATACTGAAAAAAAACAACCTTAGTTTCAGCGAAATAATAGAATATGCATCCTCTGTTTGGGACCTCTCAACTCAAGAAAATATTAAGAAACTAGAACAGTCGCAAAATAGAGCAGTGAGATTCATAACAAACGAATATTCACATTTGACTAGAGTAACACCTTTAGTTAAATCACTAAATTTAGAAAGCCTTCAGGATATAAGACTTTAAAGTAAAGTAGCAATAATACATAAAACACTGAACCATAAACTTCAAATACAAAAACAAAATCTAATAAAATACTCAGAAAGACACAAAGATAAAGGCACATTTCTCGTTTCATATACTAGGAAAAATTTTGTACAAATGCTCCTTCTTCCCTAGTGCTATTAGAGTATCGAGTGGGTTGCCTGGGCCGAAGAGGAAAACCATTGACTTGGCAGAATTTAAGTCATTGGTTAATATACATGACTAAATGCATGACGCGTAGGACGTAATCATCTTCTTTTTTTAAGTAACGTCTGTATTATATAAGATAAGATAAGATGATTTCACAGTTATTTTTAATTTGTGGAAAACGTAGCTGTATCATTTTGGGTCGAGAAATACGAAAAAGTAGTCTCCGAATGTAGAAACTACCAGGAAAAGTGGACAGATTTTTACCTTTTTGTGGAGCATGAGTATAAACCAATATGTTTTATTGGTATAGAGATGCTTGAGGTTGTTTTTAAAGAGTGTTACTATAAACAGCATTATGAAATAAATAAAAAAAAGAAATATGGCGGTATTCTAAGTTTTAGCCACCTAGAAAATATTACTAGGAAACGCTTAGAGATTAGAAGATTGACGAGAATAGGACAATACATATCAATTAAAGAGATAGAGCAGCAGAGCTAGACATGTTTACCATTAGCGCCGACATATCTGATAGCGCTCAACTCTTGCTAATTATTCGAAGTACGAAAAGGAATTTAAAAAACACAGAAAAGTTATTTGCAATGAGGAACATGAGTTGAGGCCACCACAGGCAACAGTGGCGTCACTAGGGTTTGCTTGGCTGCCTAGCCGAAGATCCCGGGTTTGAATCCTGGTGAAGACTGAGATTTTTAATTTCGGGATCCTAACGTCATCTCTGAGTCCACCCAGCTCTAATGGGTTGGTTAGTTAGTTGGTGAAAAGTAAAGGCATTGTGACGGTTACAGGACACCCTCGTTAACCGTGTACCACAGAAATAGATGACCTTAACATCATTTGCTCTGTAGATCGTAAGGCCTGAAAAAGAAACTTTAAAAAAAAAAAATTATGCTCGGGTTTTTAATCTTTTCTTATCTTTTCTGTTATGTGGCCAGTGACACGAGTTTCGGAAATTAAAACAGCCCACAACCCAAAAAGGTTTCGCGTCACTGTTTTATCGAATTAATAATTGAATTAAACATTATTACATGTACCTAGTTTTTGCTATTACCTTATTTCAGAACATAGAACCAAACCCGAATTTCAAACCTGATCAAACCGAACCGAACCTGCTCTATAATCATCATCGAACCAAACTGAACTCGAGCTTAAATATGATCGAACCGAACCCGAACTTTAAAAGTAGGGTTCGATTCCCATCTCTATTTTGAATAGGAACGGCCCTATTTAATATATATATATTTAACATCGACAAAACAATAATTAAACTTTGTTATACAGCAACCATCAGCAGTCTAATTAACTTTGCCATCACCTACTGGTATGGTACTACTTCACTGGCACAAAGACTTAGACTAAATAGACTAATTAAAAAAGTATCGCATATCACTCGAACACAGCTTCCATCTCTTGAAGAGCTTTTTCATGAAAGATGCCTTTCCAAAACACTCACTATCCTTAAAGACAACCTGCACCCATTAAACCACTGTTACATAAGATCTGAACGAAGTGGTCGTCTCCTTTCCATTAGGACTAAGTGAGAAAGATTTAAAAACTCCTTCATCCCACTTTCGGTCAGTGTTACAAGGTCATCTGTCGTCATCGAGAAGTACATAGAAGTCTAATTTATAAAGCGCTGGTTGTGAGTGTGTATGTGTTTCGTGTGTGAATGTTGTTCGTATTTGCATCTATATTGTTATTGTACAGTAGTTACGCTAATGTTGTCAATTGTAGTTTAATTGAATTTCCCTTTGTTTGGATCAATAAAATTATTTTATCTTATCTTATCTTATCTTAGATAGATAGATAGAAATTTTCTTCACCTCTTTCTAATAGAGCGATTCTTTCCTGTGCGTGAGTATATATATATATATATATATATATATATATATATATTTGAATAGTGTCATTAATATCAACGAATTCTAAACTAGACACATTAATTTATAAATTTCTATCGAAACTGTATAGATTCAAATAAATGAACATACTAACATAGGCCAATTGTGTAACAGATTTCGTATCATTTTCAACTCTATAATACTCTATAATCAAGTAATTGTTCTAATAATTTCTTTAAAAAACAAAACAATGCTATACATGTTTATAAAATACAGACGATGACTGACTTGGCTCCTAATACTTTTATCTTTAGTGTACCTGTTCAGGAGACGCTCGGGTGAGAATAGAAGACTTCATTAGTCTCGAAAGGGAAATCACTCTAGCTAATTGTGGAATGAGTTTATTAGGAGCGTGTGTAAGAAATGTCTGCCATTGTCTTACTTCAGGCACTCCTGGAAGTGGTCCATGACTTGTTCACCGAGCAGACGTCCGTGGATCACGTGGTGTTGAAGATCATGCAGAGAGCCCAGTCTCTGTTGAAGTGTGAGAGGTGCTCGCTTTTGCTGAAAGACAAGGAAAGTAACTCGGAGGTAAGCTCAAAGATACAGTTATCCTTCCCTGTGTAGATATCTTTATCTTGATATGAATTGATCTCAGGCAGACAACATGCTCCACAACAATCACGATGAACATTTAGACCTATCTGTTCGAAACTTTTTTAGATTAGTTTGTCATTTTAGCTCTTGTGTTCATGTTTGTTATGTTATTATAGCACCATGAGCTTACATTATGTTTGTTAACAGTACTTTATTAATTAAATTATTATTTTTATGCATGGGGCGCGGTGGCTGAGTGATTAATCACTTGGCATCCGAACCTGGGGTCATGGGTTCGAATCTCAGTGAAAATGGGATTTGGAATTTTGGGATTCTTAGGACGGCCCTGAGTCTACGCATCTTTGATGATTACCTGACTTTAGCTGAGGGAAAGTAAAGGTGGCTGGTCGTTGTTCTGGACACATGACGCCCTGCTCGTTAACTGTTGGCCACAGAAAAAGATGACCCTAGCATTAACTACCCTATAGATCGCAAGGTTTGAAAGGGAAACTTTACTCCTTTATTATGCAAAGGGGTTTTAATGTTTAATTAGAGAAGTCAATTTTAATGAATAAAGCTAATTCGAGCAGAAGGCCTTTCTACTTAAGAGAATGTCTATTGAGCATATCTGGTTATATGGCCGACTGCTTACAAGTGTGTCATGTGGCAAGCACAAACACTAACTGCCCTCACTTCCAACGTATGTCAGATACCCATTGGAGATGGGTGCAGTAAGCATCCTAAAAATTCCAATGATCGCAATCCCACTCTTCAAGAGGTTTCAAACTCGGGACTCCTTGTTTCGAAATTCTAGCGGTTTACACCAGGCATTCTAGCATATACTATAAGTGAATTGGTGACACTTTGCAGTCTGTGAGTCATTAAGTTCTCGGATATTCTTGTGCGATCTGTGTATATAAAATGTATAACTCTGATAATACATATTTTATACTGAAGTCTTAAAAACAATTTTTTTATGTTTAACTTGAACTCATCCATAGTTTATTTCTAACTTAATTAAATAGCTCTTTAACAAAAAAAAAAGTGTGGCGCTAAGAAAATCTAACATAAGAATGCTTCCCTTCAGAATGTCTAACAAAAGATAAGTTTAGAATATTAGCTTGTGCAGTGCAAGCCAAAAAACAGATTATTTTTATTAAAGAAATCTATTTCTTATGTGCTATAAACATTATAGTAGTAAACTTATGGGAGGCAACTCATCAAAAGGGAAACACGATGAGGTTGATATTTATGTACAAAGGGGATACTCAAGTATTGATCAACACAAACACAGCAGCCATCAACGTTAGGAGTTACGCCTCTGTCCTATACAAGCCTGTGGTGCTGCTTTTGCCTCAAAATGCTATTTCGTGTCATAAAAGCATTACAAGTATCGCCCTTGCAACAAGGCTATTTGGTCCGTCGTGCTAGACACGCTAGAATTAACATGCGTCGTATTGCTAACGCTAATACCGGGAAGGTCCTCCACTTCCCAAGAACGACTTCAAAAAATACGGAGTCCATCACTTTCTCGACCTCACGACAGACGGACGAACCTCCATAACCTACTTGTTGCAGAGTTACACTCGACTCTTTATCCTACAATGCACCCTAATATCTTTATGAGACTCCCTGACATCAGCCCTGTAAATTAAAACTTACTGACCATGTCGTATTTATAATTGTTAAATTTAATTGAATTTGAGCTAAGTCCCTTTTGAATCATTTAAATAATTTTAATTTTGATCCACGATACCATGTTGCAGGATTTAAAATTGCTCTTACTTTTTGAGATCTAGATTTAAACGTGAAAGACAGACGGATAAACAGACAAACAGTACAATAGCAATCTCTGATTTTTCCTCTTCCAGAAAGTATACGCTGCCACAAAAGAACTGAAACATGGCATTACTTGCTTACTAAATAAAATCTCTTCTGGCCCGAAATTAGCCTCGTTTGGCCTTTCCGTTCCTGAGGCATCATTTAACTGCATGTAACATTAAACTTTAAAGCCATCAAGCCACTTGGCGACATTAAACTCCCGATTTACAGCCTATTTACAAAGAAAAGAAGCGCGCGCAAAGGTCAAAGCTTTCATTGGTTTCATATGAGCGAAGCCTCTGAAAGGTCTTCAAATATCCGGCCTTTATATAATAAATGCCTGGAGCGTTTTGAAATGTCCAGCATCATGTTCGTCTGCATTTGACTGTATGGTGTGGCCTTGAACTTATTGACGGCTATAATATTATGTTAGAAAGAAAAAAAGGTTTAAAAAATAAAAAAAATAATTTTTTTTATTCCATAAGCTCGGACGAAATAATACAAGTGCTCCTTCTTCCCTAGTGCTATGAGAGCATGGAAGGGGTTGCGTGAATCAGCCAGGAAAACAAATGACTTGGCAGAGTTTAAGTCACTGATTGACATGCATGACTAGATTGACACTTGGGACTCTCGTAGCTCATAAGTGTTTTCTCTTTTGAACTGACGTCTGATGTAATTTATTGGAAAATATTTCTTAATAAGTAAAAATAAAAGAACAAAGAGTTCTAAGCTACTAAACGACTTGAACAAGTTTGTATATTTGCACCCTCATCTTGTCTCATCTGAAGTTCAATATACTTGTGGGCACCTTAGGCGATCAACCAATAGCACCCTCCTTATTATTTTCTCAGTTTCAAACGTAAGCGACTCACGACAGGGTAAGTCCTGGCTGTTTGTTAATGTTGTCTGCTCATCGTTCCCTTTTAATTGCCTTCTTTTCCTATTTACTTGTTCTGTTCATTGTAGGATTCTACAAAACAATTGGCTGTTTCCTTAACGAAACTCTTCGCACAATCTGAGTATTTAGCTGAACACTGCTATTTTTAAAGAGATTAACTCACGTAGTGACCTACTAGTTATTCCGGCTGTTCATGAAATACCTAT
Source organism: Biomphalaria pfeifferi (assembly GCA_030265305.1). Classification (NCBI taxonomy): domain Eukaryota; kingdom Metazoa; phylum Mollusca; class Gastropoda; family Planorbidae; genus Biomphalaria; species Biomphalaria pfeifferi. Next base: position 3,919,379 of record JASAOG010000007.1, on the reverse strand, counting down.
TCAGGCCACGAAGAAAACTGGGATTCCTGGAACATAGTTTAAGAAACACTAATATCATTGTGGCACCTTTTAATGTAAAATATCATGTAATAATTGACCACTGATGCAATTTTCACAATGATTATCCCCTTTTTTTTCTGTAGAATAATCCACAAAATGTGACTAGATTTGTCTGCCCTTGGGGCAGCTTCTGTAAACTGCGAGACTGTTTGCTGAAAATTGATTTAGCTTTTACTCATGTCTGGACATACTTCTAACCAGACTTCCGGAGCTTGTTGACCACAAGCCGTTCAAACACCGATCGTCGTATCTTACTCCATGTTGTCAACAAAGAACGATCTTCTAGTCACTAGTGTATAAAAAAAACCCAGCTTTCAATTTAATCAGCACTGTGGATACTAAGAATGTAAATTGTATTGTAGTAAGCAACAGAAATTTCTTTAAAAAAAAAAACAGCATGCTAGGATAACAGATCTGAGCATTAGTTGAATACACGGGTCTGAAAATTGGATGAAACAAGAGATTTGATAAAAGATGGGGAAACAAATCCAAATTGGTTGATACAATAGATCTGACTATTGGTGGAAGAAAAAGATCTGGAAAAAAATGGTTAAAAATACAGAACTGAAAGTTGAATTAACAAATCTGAGAATAGGTGACTTTTCCCATAAGAACTCTTAAGACTGAGGCTTCATCACCCGTGTGAACAGATCCTTTTACCAGTAATAGAATGAGCTTTTGGAGGCGACTTAGACGGCGCTATGGGCTGCAAGCTTTCTCTATAGATATCAGTCAGCAGCAATGTCTGCAGTTTCTTCTCTGCTGGTGTCCACTGCCCTGCTGGCGTCCACTGCCCTGCTGGCGTCCACTGCCCTGCTGGTGTCCACTGCCCTGCTGGCGTCTTTGCCCTGTTGGTATCCACTGCCCTGCTGGCGTCCACTGCCCTGCTGGCGTCCACTGCCCTGCTGCTGTCCACTTTCCTGCTGGTGTCCACTACACTGCTGGCGTCTTTGCCATGTTGGTATCCACTGCCCTGCTGGCGTCCACTGCCCTGCTGGCGTCCACTGGCTTGCTGGCGTCCACTTCCCTGCTGGTGTCCACTACCCTGCTGGCGTCTTTGCCCTGTTGGTATCCACTTCCCTGCTGGTGTCCACTGCCCTGCTGATTTCCACTGCCCTGCTGCTGTCCACTGCCCTGCTGGCGTCTTTGCCCTGTTGGTATCCACTGCCCTGCTGGCGTCCACTGCCCTGCTGGTGTCCACTACCCTGCTGGCGTCTTTGCCCTGCTGGCGTCTTTGCCCTGTTTGTATCCACTGCCCTGCTGGTGTCCACTTCCCTGCTGGTGTCCACTGCCCTGCTGGTGTCCACTGCCCTGCTGGCGTCCACGCCCTGCTGGCGTCCACTGCCCTGCTGGTGTCCACTGCCCTGCTGCTGTCCACTTCCCTGCTGGTGTCCACTACCCCGCTGGCGTCTTTGCCTTTGGTATCCACTTCCCTGCTGGTGTCCACTTCCCTGCTGGCATCCACAGCCCTGCTGGCGTCCACTGCCCTGCTGGTGTCCACTGCCCTGCTGCTGTCCACTTCCCTGCTGGTGTCCACTGCCCTGCTGATTTCCACTGCCCTGCTGCTGTCCACTTCCCTGCTGGTGTCCACTGCCCTGCTGATTTCCACTGCCCTGCTGGTATCCACTGCCCTTAGTTCATTTCTGGGGTGTGAGAGAAAGAAACTATAATTTGATAAAACAAAGGTTAACAAAGCGCATGATACTTCGCTCGAATGTGCCGATTACTAAGAAAAATACTTCGTGTCTAAATAGTCATAAATCTTGGGTTAATTTAACTGCAACTTTGTCTTTTACATTCGTTTCTGTCAGCGCTTAATAATAACTGGTTTTATGCTCTTAGATCCATTGATGAGACACACACACTCAGTAATATATATATATATATATTATTTGGGCGACTAAATCGTATGTAAACGCTAGATGTACCTTTTATCTTTATTAACTATGGAATTTCCCATTTCTTCATCAGCAGAAATAGGGGGAAATTTCACCTAAGCTAAGAAAATCTTCAGATAACAATAAACTACTCATTGAGTTGTCCCCGGTCGTCAAAACGCTTCAGCACGCCACTGCTACACATGCAGTTTGGCTATTGACTATTAGTAATACCACGCATTTTTTTCTCAGAGTGCTCGCGACTCGATTAATTGCACTGCACTGCTGATAGAAGTTGTATGAATGAATCAGTCTTTCCGAGGTGTATTGACCATCTTAGAGTAAATTAGTCTTTAGTCTATCAACCAGGATTGTGTTGACAAAACTAGGTCTTAGAGTACATATCATTTTTTTTTTTAAATCGACCCCCACTAAAAGTAATTACCTATTCAAAGTCGGCTACCGCTAAATGGATAGCGCAACTCGTGTAATCTTCTATAACTTATTCTTACATATTAATCGACCACCGGCGGACAATAGTTATGCTTGCCCTGAACGTGGCAAAAATATGTTGTAAAATGTTTTACATGTTTCGGATGTTCCTTCAGAGTTGAAGATAGTTTACTTCCTAGTCCAAACCTCCCGCAGGACGACGGGGGATGGGAGCGGGCAGGGTTTGAACCCGGGACCATCGATAAATCCGAACGACAGTCCAGCGTGCAGACCGCACGACCAGGCAGCCATGTAGGTCACAGCTGTGGCTGCGTAGCCACGGGAAATACTGTATTCCTCACTATTCTTCGGACTCGAAGACAAGTCTTATTATTATTATTATTCTGATATTAAGTTCTAAAGAATATCAACTGTTTACGCCATAGAATATGGTTGTGATTTCAAAATAATTACGTCAGATCCACTAATACACAGACCCGTGTGTGGCCAGAAAGATAAAGAGTGTAATGGGAGGGGTGGTGGTGGTGGAAGTGGGACTATATTTAGAGTTACCTCAGTGTGACACTGACACACAGGATCCCCGGATGTTGATAGACTAAAGTGCTCGAAAGTGTGTACATTTTTAAGGGTAGGTAACTGTAGAACAGAACAGTAACTTACTTTCTCCGTTTGATGTTAAGATTTATCTCTCTTTATCGTCGAAGGTACGATTGTTATTATGTATATATCTGGGGAGGGGGGGTGACGAGCAAAAAAAGGAAGTCGCAAAGGCATAGGAGGGATTGAAAGATTGTGAAGGATAGAGAGAGAGAGTGAGAAATAGTTTGCGAAGGAATAAGGAGGCAGAAAGAGAGGAAGTGATGAGAGAGAGAGAGTTTGAAACGGCAGAAAGAGAACATTGGTAGAAGAGAGAGAGAGAGATGGGGCTGAGCAAAGGATGAAATAGTGATGTACAGGAATGAGCGAATGAGACTAAAGAAGAAAGAGAGAGAAAGAAAGAAAGAGAGAGAAACGAAAAAACCAAAATCGATGATGTTGAACCAAACATTTATAGACAGTAATGTAACAATTAAAAGAACAAAACAAATCTTGTCTAAATGTATTCAATCTAGGTGCTATTGTTTCCCTTCGTAGCCGTTATTTCCTCGAATTTCTGACGCTTTTTTTTTCTTGCTCTTTTTCTTTCTCTCTCACACTCTTTCTCTCTCACTCTCTTTCTCTCTCTTTCTCTCTCACTCTTTTTCTCTCACTCTCTTTCTCTCACTCTCTTTCTCTCTCACTCTCTTTCTCTCTCACTCTCGTTCTCTCTCACTCTCTTTCTCTCTCACTCTCTTTCTCTCTCACTCTCTTTCTCTCTCACTCTCTTTCTCTCTCACTCTCTTTCTCTCTCACTCTCTTTCTCTCTCACTCTCTTTCTCTCTCACTCTCTTTCTCTCTCACTCTCTTTCTCTCTCACTCTCTTTCTCTCTCACTCTCTTTCTCTCTCACTCTCTTTCTCTCTCACTCTCTTTCTCTCTCACTCTCTTTCTCTCTCACTCTCTTTCTCTCTCATTCTCTTTCTCTCTCACTCTCTTTCTTTCTCATTCTTGTTCTGTTTCTGTCTTTTAAGCATCCATGTCACAGCCTAGTTCTTGTTGTAGGCGTGATAACACGAATGTCGTATGTAGTAGATACCTCTTGTAGATAATATACTATTCTTTGTCTTCTTAGTTAAATACTTTCACTCGCGCTCTAGATTTGCTAGTGCGTGAAAACACTAACATGCTGAACTCTTTGACTACACTATTTAAAATAAGTAATAGACTCACTGGTAGCAGACATGGTTTTTATTACATAAAATAATAAATCATAAAGATGTTGGCAAATTCAGCCATCACAAATTACATCCAAGGAAATAAGTTCTGAATGCAAATCAATTATAATAACTTCCATACTTGTACATTGCTCTATTATCAAAAAATATCCATAACACTCCTCTCTCTACCAGAGTCTAAGATCAACTAACTTGTCCACCTCGTAGTCAGCTTCCGCCCAGACAAAATCTCGTGCGGACTGCACGGAATAGTTCAGTAATTAAAAGTCATCATATATATATTACAGGGGTTCTAAAACTTGTATGTTACAATCCACCGATAGATGATGAAATCAGATTTTGTTTGCTGACAGACGGACAGAGAGACTGCGTAAAACCAATACATCTTAAAATACACATCTATCTATCTGCACTAAAAGCACAAGATTTATAACGATGTCTTCCCAACGAGACAGCTGGAGCTCTCTTTACCAAGGCCCGCGGGATACACAGTGGAGACCAACAGAAAACTTACAGCCCAGGACAGACGCTGACGGTGAAAGGAAAACTTAAACTGACCTTCGCTAGACAATATGTTGATCTTATCTTATCGTATTTAAGACGTGACTTCAAAATACAAGGATAATTACGTCCTTCACATTTCATGTGTCAATCTAGTCATGCGTGTTAATCAGTGACTTGTGAGGAGGCAGAATGAGAAAATGATAAGAGAGAGAGAGAGACAGAGACAGATAGAGAGAGAGAGATAGAGAGAGAGAGATAGAGAGAGAGAGAGAAACGAAAAAAATCCATGAAGTTAAAAATATTTATTATGTCTTGCTAATTCTTTAGGTTTTTCTGGCTGATTCAGGCAGTCCATTCCATTCTCTAATGACACAAAGGAAGAAGTAGCACTTACACGAATTTGTTCTAGCGTTTGGAATAAGAAATGTGACTTTATCTTTGTGTCTCTCACAGCTCACTAGGGCTCCCCTCAATATTCGGACTCAAAGACAAGCCTTATTATGATTCATAATTATCATTATAATGATTCAGAAAAAGCTATTAATTTTGAAATCTTCTGAATCTGCATTTTTTTCAAAGAAGTCAGGATCACTAGCGAATCTAGATCTTAATAATGGGGGGGGGGGGGGCTTTTTTTTTTCGGAATCCTAACCCTAACGCCAAGTAAACCCTAATCCTATGCATAAATGCACTTACAGCATATATACCCCCCCCCCCCCCGGATCCGCCAGTGGTCAGGATAGAGGCGAGTGTGTAGTCTAGAAAAGAAAAACACTATCTATTATTAATGTCCAACTTTCACACCGTGTCTCGTCTCTCTACAAAATACATCTAGTTTAATAAATATAAATCTCCAGGACCTGGTTTCGAGACTGACATGGTGAATGATGATGTCATCGGGGAATTCGAGTTTATACGATAATAAATGTGTTTCTATAATCGGTTTTGATTTATCTGTGTAAATCGTCTCCCAGAAGGGTAGCTGAGTTTTTAGAATCTTTGTTTTGTGTGGGTTTATAGCGCTATGGTTTAAATGATTTTATTTTTCAATTTAATAACATTTTAATCTATTTAAAAACAATTAGACAGACAGACATATACAAAGAGAGAGAGAGAGAGAAGAAAGAAGGAATAATGGATAGACAGACAGACTAGAAAATTAGATGATAGATAGATAGATAGATAGATAAATAGATAGATTGAGTGATAGATAGATGGATTGATCGATTTATTGATCGATCGAGTGATTGATTGATTAGATAAGATGTAATTCAATATTTAAATCAGCGTTTTTCAAATTTTGGAGCGCTCCCCGATAGCGTAATAATAGAAAAAAAAGGGTAGGACCTTAGCATGGGACAAATAAAAATGTATTTTCAATGTATTGATCCATGTAGGAATATTAATAAATTAAAATGACATTGTAGAAAAATTTTTAAACATCAAAATGTCCGAAGTAAGACACCTTATTTCTGAGAAGATGCGTCTGCAACAATATGGTCTCAATACAGTTTTTGAAGAAGCCAATTCAAATCGACTCCGCTAACGAGGTTCTTTTCTTGACTTTCTTGGTTAGGAATGGTCGTAATTCTTCTCAATCTTTGTTTATTGTTATTTCAACGACTTTTGTGGAACTACAAAAAAAAAAATAAAAAAAAAAATAAATAAATAAAAAAATGTCCGCGGCAAGACGTCGAATGAAATATGAAGATAATCATACAAACCATTTCCAGACGTACGAGCGCGTTTATGTCCCTCGAATTTTCATCGCATAATAGTATTCTTTATTTGGCATTCGTGGACCTGCGCCATTCGTTTTAACGAGGATAACTAAAACGTAACGATTTGAAGAAAATATTTTAATATTGGCTCGCCACACTGTCTTTTACTTACTTTTTTATCTGCTTTCTTTTTAATAAGACAAAAAATGCGTAATAAGGTTTAAAACGCAGAAAAGTGCTAGGCGCGGGACTACGCCACGAACCCCACTAGGGAAGCTTACAAGCCCCATTGCTGGATAGAGTAGAAACACATTTCTTAAAAAAAAATATACAACTATCTTTAATGAACATTTATTATGAGAAATGTGGATTTGAAACATAATGTAGAAAGTAAGGCGTATGCATGGGTGTAGGTAGGTAGAAATCAAAAACCGTTTGGCTAGTCTTGATAAAACGTGGCATAAATGTTTCTTGGGTACTAACGCGAACCGCAACGTATGTATAGTAGCCCTTAAACAAACTTAAAAACCCTCAAAGTTGTCCAACTGTATGAAAGCATTACTATTTCATGGATCTAGGTCATTATAGACATGTTTACATGAGCCAGGACCGAAATGATCTAGATCTATTTGTAAGAACTACACATTCAAAGATAGTTTTTTACTCTGTGTGACGATCACAGTTGCCGGGGATTATATTATCAAACTTGACAATTCAATGAAATGAAAAAAGAAACATCTCTCTGTATTTTCTTTAAACTTCTTTAATAACTTCTCCAACTTTCACATCAAATTAACTTCTTAATTCAATAACAACTTGACTTGATACTTCATAAATAAAACTTAAATGATACATGAAACTTCACTTAGTATAACTTCAACTTCAACTACTAAAACTTTACTTAATGGACACGCTAATATCATAAAACCTATTACTAATCGAGAACTGAGCGAGGACCAACGCAATACAAGAACTACCACTATGCGAGGACCCCGTCTAACTGACTTTCCCCTTATTTATACTTTCTTTGATCGTACGTTCCAGAATCATGGAACCTTCTCAGATAATTATTTTAATAACTTTGACCTTCTAGAAGCTGACGTGTGCTATTTTTTCCTTAACCCCTTTCTTTGATTGGATACCTAAAATTAACTTGTTTACGCTGGACACTTGCACTGGTTTGAACTCAAGCTTCTAGAAACTGGTCGAAATAGGTCACAGACTCGACTCGTGACACTCTGACACATGAAAATACCAAATATATCATTTATTCCTGTCACGTACACTGTATCTATATTTAGCCATAGTCTATATTTAGCTTGTTGGCAGAATTTTAGCTACCTCAGGATTTTCTATCACGCAACTAAATAATGTTTTGAATTGATTGGTTTGAGATGTTGGTAGTTGTACATTGAGCTGCATTTATTGGTCAGATTTTAACCAAGCGGCAGAGAGATATTTAGTCACATGACAAAACGCCCAAGCTTTGTAAGCTGAGAGATTTGACCGCGAGTCTCGTGCGGAACGTGTTAGAAAAAAAGATGTACTAAAGTCTTGTGTGGAACGTGTTAGAAATAACATTACGAGAGTCTAGTGTTAGAACTCAATTATATTATTGTGTAGATCAGTTATTCTATTCAAGTACATTTAACCATTGTAATTATTTGTGAATAGCTTTTTCAAGTTTTGAATTAAAGTAATTGTTTTAGACGAAGAGAAGTTACTTCATTGAATATATAATAATATACTTAGATCGTCTTCTCAACTAGTAACTTCTAGATGATCCTCTTATCAGCTAACAACTTCTAGATGATCATCTTATCAACTGACGATTTCTGATTCCTCGGCAATTACGATCATTGATTATGCTTCAACGTGACATCTTGACATCAAGTTTGATCCTGACATCTAGCACTATTGATGATCATAACAATTTCATTATTTAATAAATTTGTCTATCAGAAACATTTATACATAAATTCGTTCCTTATATCTGCGTATTTAAACGTCCTGGCGTACATTCTTTCATTAGACAAGACCGAAATGTTACGTGTATGTCAAATCCTAGGTCAAATTTAACTATAGCTTGATAGATATACTCTTCGCAAAGATAGTTTTATACTTTAATATATGAACATACTAAATATAGTCCATTCATTTCATATTTTAATCAAATTAACCTTCAAATTTGTTTTTCTAAAGCTTTTTCATAAATTCGTTCGCTATAGCTGCGAAGTGTGACTTAAGCCAGTTGACATAGGCCCACTATATATACATTTTTAATAGTTCCATTCAAGTGTCGCATAGGCCTACATCTAACAAGCGCTGTGTAAACAAACTATGTTTGGACAGACAAGATGAGGCCCTTTATGGGGGATATTAAATATCTAAACTAACATACAATAATTAATAACCTTATTGTGCCCTTGAATTCACTCTTATAAATATATATAGATCTACATCTATTATAATAGTATCTAGACTCTAGATCTAGATTTAAATATATTTATAAGCCTACCAAGAAAATGTTTTTATTTAAAAAAAGGACTTTAGGTTGATAACCTATTTTAATAGCTCCATTTATATTATTTTTACATTCACTTTCGCTTTATACTAATGATAATATTATTTTGTTTAATTGTTTTTAATACACTATATCAGTAACTATATCAGTGACACGCACATTAAGACCCGTATGCTGCGGGTATGGCTAGTATTCTTATACATAAAGCAGAAAGTAAGGCGAATCTATGTGTGTATGTCCCTCATAGAAATCAAAACCGTTTGACCAATCTTGATAAAACTTGGCATTAAAGTTTCTTAGATCTTTCCGGAGACCGTAGTGAATGTTTAATATTCACCCACAACCAAATGACCCTAAAAACAGATTTCTAAGTATATCAATATTACAGAACACAACATTGTTATCAAATCGGGTAAATCCGTTTCCACAGCATTTTATATTAGATATGAATATATCGGCTGAACGGGTAAACCCATTTTCACACTCTACGTACATTTTCGTTGCAAAGTATAAAAAAAATGATCAGGAAACATTCGCCATGTTTGACTTAGATCTACATCTAATATACTAGATCAGTTATAATACCCAAACTAAGGCCGTAGGCCGCGGATAATATCCGGTCAGTTAATATATAAATGAGAAGAAAAAAGTAATATTGTGAAAAAATTGTTCTTTTCCAATACTTTCTAAAACCTTCTGGGATCCAACTATGGGAGACTTCAGCGCTCATCCAGGCCGCAAGCAGCCAAAGGGCTACCAACGACATTATTTGTATCAAGGGAGGCGCTAATGGTAGAAGTTTGAGAAACACTGACTTGAAAAATGGAAACCAGATCTTATACGCCAAAAACTAATCAGAAGAAGATAGATATTTAACATTTATTGTAAAATATTCAGTGCACATGACATTGTACAAAATGAAGGCATTGCTCCGAGATAGAATATTATACAAAATATTCAGAAATTTTACGCCCATTTCAATAACCAACAAATTAGGTATTTAAGATAATGAAAATTCAGCAATTTAGTTTGCTGTCTTGGTAGTTTAAGTTATAAAAAATGAAATGACATAGCACTATAGAACTGCATCTCTCACTTCATTTTTAAGTTATTTCACTTATTTAATATCAATCAAATAATTAATCACAAAGAAATTAACACATACTTGTTTTGTTAGGTACAATAAATAATTGTTTAAAGTTCCAACTAAATCCGAGAATGGGAGTGGGAAAAAATAAGTATACAAACACTTTTTTCCAGACAGACTAAGGACAGAAAGATTTACTAGGTTTACTTCAATGCACTCTTCTCAAGCAGAGATGCAAATAGCCCCCCAAGACCACATTGCTTCACACATTCCCCCCCCCCCCCCCATTCAGAATTTGCACTAATAAATCGATTTCAAACTGCAGTCATTGCTTGGCACCAGGAGAACTGTCTCGGTCAATGATCGATAATCCGAGACTAATCCAAGATTAGCTGCCCTTAGACTAAATGTTCATTAGCTTGGGCTAGAGTAGCCAAGAGAAGGTAATCCTAGAGGCTTAACCTCTCTCTCACTCAAAGATGTTAACGTTTAGATGCGTTGTCTCGTCTGCGTTCTGTGTCATCTATGAAGGGAATTGTTGAAAGTTGTCTAATAAGTACAATAATTTTTTTCATATATGGCCGATAACGGAGAAGGGGGGGGGGCGCTGAGTGGTAAAGCGCTTGGCTTCAAACCCAGGTGTAGCGGGTTAGAAACATGTTGAAAATTGGGATTTTGAATTTCTCCCCCGAGTCCATCCAACTTTAATGGGTATCTGATATTAGAGTGGGAAAAGTAAAGGCGGTTGGTCGCTGTGCTGGCCACATGAAACCCTCGTTAACCACGGGGCAAAGAAACAGATGACCTTTTCATCATCTGATTCATAGATCAAAAGGCGACATTACTTCACTAATATATGGGCTATGACTATGTGTGAGGGTGTTATTGTCTCTTTAAATACGACTTGGTAATTACATTAAGAAATCTAATTCCGATAACTCAAATTCCATTATGAATTCCGGAAAAACTTTATCGAGCTAAAACATAACAGAATTCCTATTTATGAAATAAAACTATGTAATGCTTTAAGTTGAAATCATTAATAGATTAAAGGCACACTAAAAATTCATGTTCATATATAATATTAATAATTTAATAATATCAATCAAGAAGTTTTGAAACTTTTTTATATTCTCTCTAGAACTAGCTTCTCTAATAGCCTGTACTTCATCCATAGCGGAAATATACTATTGTTCGAAATGTAAATAATTTTTTTAAAAATTTAAACGTAGGCCTTCACGATAATAATTACGCGCCACTGTGAATAGCTAGCTATTTGGTGTATCCGGTGTACAGAAAATATGTAGTTTTGATTAGCTTTGTAATGTGGAAGGTACAGGATACATTTTGTGCATTTGGTAGCGTTGGAAAATAAAACATCTACGAGCCTCCTTAGTAAGAACCCTTGATTTTAATATAAGGACGCGGTGGCGGAGTGGTTAAGCGCTCGACTTCCGTACCTGGGGTCCTGAGTTCGAGTCTCGGTGAATACCGGGATTTTGAATTTCGGGATTTTTAGGGCGCCCCTGAGTCCACCTTACTCTGATGGGTACCTGACTTAAGTTGAGAAAAGTAAAGCTGGCCACATAACCGTTGGTCATAGAAACAGATGACCTCAACATCATCTGCCCCATAGGTCGCATGGTCTGAAAGGGAAATTTTACATGCTTGCATCATTGCTTGGAGTTGAACTTTGATGACTACACTTTCCAAAAGGTACACATGCAAAAATGCGCTTTTGGTCAGTGGTCAACGTATTTGGCTGGTCAAATTTAGCAGGGCAGCAAACGTTTGTATCTTTAATACAATGCAATGATTTGAGTGCCGGGCAGACGCAACTAGCCTTCGCATGCTGGGATGTGGACAAAGACCATATTTGTCAGCAGTTACTAGCTCTGGCTGATCCTCACCTTTTTTGGCCCGGTTAGTCGAGACGGATTGCAGGGGTGTGGCCTTTGTCGCATTCTGACAACTGCGTGGAGCCACAGGCGAGAATTGAGCTCTGAACAGTGGCGTAGCATCCTTGGCGCAAAGGGGTTCAATGAACCCTGGCCCACGACCATTTTGGGGCCCACACCCGATGGCGTTACAATCATGGGGCCAGGGTTAGATTTATCTATATGCAACATAAGCTATAGGGTTGGGGGCCCTCAAGAAATATTTAGGCCTAGTAGTTCCATATAATATCTGAAATAATATCTCAAATAGCTAAATGAGTCTAAATACGGCACCGCATGGCGCGTGACTAATGACCAATTGTGATCTGCCCTACATAAGCCCTTTTAATATTTGACAGAGGGGAGGGGGCCCATCAACATATTCTTGAACACGGGCCCACAGGTGGCTTGCTACGCCACTGGCTCTGAGTGGAGACAAAGTTGAAAGAGCTGTTCAGGGAGCCCGACTGCCCAGTTGACGGAGGGGACTACTCCTCTTACAGAACCCCATACACCGTTAAGTACAATACTTTGAAGTGAAATTGTGTGTAAATAGTCACTCACCAACACAGCATTGAGTCCAAAGATTAAGAAGGAGTATCGTACATCACGTGGCCCTAGTTGTTCTCTTAATTTTTCCCGAAACCCAACTCAGACAATAGAATACTCAAATTTCCCAAAGCGTCTTGAGATAAATAAATAATTATCATAATTATGAAGTTTCGAAAGTCTTGTTAATTGCATTACACAATTTAAATTATTGTATCCGAAGATTGTATGCAGAAACTTAAAAACCTTTCTCAACTACTAACAAATTAAATATTTAAATTGGATAAAATTTAGGTCTTAACTTATATAGATTTAACTTTCCGAGGTAGAAAATGTACTAAAATTAATAGATAATTGATCTAATCATGAACGAAGCTTAGATATTTCTGAATCGAATGCAACACTGTGCAATATTCCATCAGGATTAATATACGTGACGAGCTCCCAGCTAAGCCATCAGACAGAGATGTTGAACGAAATAGACATACTTTAGAGAAATTTGTTATTCAGTGTGCTGATAAAAATGTGGAACTTGTTCCTGCACTGACCAAAACAATGCTAGAAACTTTGAAAAATAGAAACTTTTAGTTCATAGTTTGTTTTATTGTGTTAAAAAGAAGTCAATTTTAGTGGCATGCAAGATGTTGAGTGAATGCCTTGTTCATATAGTAGATAAGCATTGGAAATGTTTTTGTTTTGTTTTTCCATCGATGACTTCGAAGATAATTTTATTAATGAGCTGATTAAAGGAAATTAACAACTTTGCACATTTTAACAAAAATCTTAAGTATGCACAAAGCAAGTTATCTTCATTTTGATTTATTTAAAAGTTAAAAAAAAAAATCACAGAATTAATAAGTAACTTAAAAAAAAGTATTAAAAAATAGATGATTCCATTTTATGAGGCTGTCTGCGATTGAGCAGAATAATAAATTTGCTTTTAATATTTAATGAAACTGATTAAAAAAAAACTGTTTTGTTTTATTCCCGTTCGATTTCTCCTACTCCTTGAAAATATCCTGGCAGATACATGTATGTTTGTAAAATGTTTGTAAAATGTTTGTAAAATGTATCAGAGTTGAAGATAGTTTTCTTTCTATCCCAAACCTCCCGCAGGACGACGGTTAATGGGAGAGGGCAGAGTTTGAATCCGGGACCATCAATGAATCCGAACGACAGTTCAGCGACCAGGCAGCCACCTTAAGTTTGATGATGCAGATCCAGACACAGTGATATTAAAAGACTGTAGTCTAGACAAGAATACTGGATCTAGATATATGGTTTAAAAGAGTGGTGGGCAAATTACGACCCGCGTGCCAGATGCGGTCCGCTGGAGTGCTTTATGTTTTCATAAAAAAAATTCATTAAAAAATTCGGAACAATTGGGCGACGATTTGTAAGAAAAATTAAAGTAATGTAGGTCGATTTCTTTTTCAAAACACACTCTGGAACATTCTTTACCGATAGAGACTCTTTCGTGATGTTTCAGCTAGAAATTTGAATGTAAAATAATTTTAAAAAAGGTTTTTACAATAATTATTTCTAGTAAATTACTTTCTTTTTTTTATATTGATAATTAAACTATAGTGACGTATTGTCCAAGAACATAATTGTCAATTATGCGATTTTAAACAATAATATGGCATAATTTATTTTTTATAAAACCATATCCGGAACAACTTTATAGTTAATGAAGTATAAAACAGTATAGAGATTTCCATTTAGCATTTATATGCTATTTACATTTTAAAAAAATGGAACTTGTAAGCATTGAAATTAAATGTAATTTAAATTAGAAGAGCAAACAAACATTCGTTGGCATTGATTTGTTTTTACAAAAACTTCCAGAACACTCTATTATAGATACTTAAAACTACTTGAGATGTTTGGGAATAAACATTAAAGGTTAAGTCAGATTTTCAATAGCTTTTAGAGTTGTTTTTTTTTATCTAAACGTGACGGACAGACTGATACACAGACAAAACGCAAAAAAAAAGCGTCTTTTATCCTGATTATATAAAACTTTTTGAGGGAACTAGTTTGGTACTATGTCTTGCCGCTACTTGTCACACTACTGCACGAAATTTGTTGTATAAAAATTCCATTTAAAAAAATGTGCTGACATTTACATACAAAGAGCATTCTTAGCCTTTATAAACAAACCTAAATGTTTTCTTTTAATCTTAGCAGCTAGTTGAACAGTTAACTAATATTTATATTTATTGTTAACATTTCTTGTACATTTTATAAATATATTTGACTTAGAGATACTGAAAATACTTACACAAAAGTCTTTCTTTGTTAACACATTAAAAATTTACCTCCCTTACATTTGTGTAATTGTTTTATAATTGGTGTATTTTTATGAAAAAATTGCTTGCATAATTAGTTTTATAAACTAAACGGCTTGCTTTTAGAACCTAAAGTTTGCAAGCGGCATCGCATGGTGAAATAATATTTTTCATTTCTCTTCTAGTTTCTGAGATTTGAGTGTAACAGATCGGACAGACGGACTCTTTGCAGAAATCTAATAGCGCTTTTCCCCTTACGGGGCGCTAAAAAACCAAACCTAATAAAATATTTTAAAAAGACACAAAGATAGAGGCACATTTCTTATTCAATACGCTAGGAGAATTCATACATTCTGCCCTAGTGCTATTAGAGTATGGAAAGGGTTGCCTGAATCAGACAAGGAAAACAAACGTTTTAGCAGAGTTTAAGTCACTGATTAACATGCATAACTAGGTCTAATTCTACATCCGCCATTTCCTATAAATTCGGAGCGATCAGAGGTCTAATTCTACATGAGCCATGATCTCTAAATTTAGAGAGATCAGAGGTCTAATTCTACATGAGCCATGACCTCTAAATTTAGAGAGATCAGAGGTCTAATTCTACATGAGCCATGACCACTAAATATATAGAGAGATCAGAGGTCTAATTCTACATGAGCCATGACCTCTAAATTTAGAGAGATCAGAGGTCTAATTCTACATGAGCCATGACCTCTAAATTTAGAGAGATCAGAGGTCTAATTCTACATGAGCCATGACCTCTAAATTTAGAGAGATCAGAGGTCTAATTCTACATGAGCCATGACCTCTAAATTTAGAGAGATCAGAGGTCTAATTCTACATGAGCCATGACCTCTAAATTTAGAGAGATCAGAGGTTTAATTCTACTTGAGCCATGACCTCTAAATTTAGAGAGATCAGAGGTTTAATTCTACATGAGCCATGACCTCTAAATTTAGAGAGGTCAGAGGTCTAATTCTACACGAGACATAACCTCTAAATTTAAAGAGATCAGAGGTCTAATTCTTAATCGACTATGAAACGTAATACTATAGCATTTGAGTCGACTAATGTTGTCTCGTCTTGTCCTTATTCCACAAAGTTCCTTCTATTGCAGACAGTCACGCTGGCGTCTACAGTGCCTACCATTCTCCCCAGATTAGTCTATAGATTATAGTTTATTATAGATAATTTGTGGATATATTTTGTCAGGTCTTCACCCCAATTAAATTTTATCGTTTTCGTATTTCAGAACGCTTTTGATAAAATCTTTGATCTGGCGTATCCCATGAAAAATGGTCATTCAGGTAACAGGTAAGTCTTCGAGATCCCCACGTTGTTTTATTTCTTGTTCAACACCTGGAACCTAGCACACGCCTTTTTGTCTAGCTTACCTGTACCTTCATCACCAAACACACGCCTTTTTGTCTAGTTTACCTGTACCTTCATCACCAAACACACGCCTTTTTGTCTAGCTTTCCTGTACCTTCATCACCAAACACACGCCTTTTTGTCTAGCTTACCTGTACCTTCATTACCTAATACACGCCTTTTTGTCTAGTTTACCTGTACCTTCATCACCTAATACACGCCTTTTTGTCTAGTTTACCTGTACCTTCATCACCTAACACACGCCTTTTTGTCTAGTTTACCTGTACCTTCATCACCAAACACACGCCTTTTTGTCTAGCTTTCCTGTACCTTCATTACCTAATACACGCCTTTTTGTCTAGTTTACCTGTACCTTCATCAACTAACACACGCCTTTTTGTCTAGTTTACCTGTACCTTCATCACCTAGCACACGCCATTTTGTCTAGCTTACCTGTACCTTCATCACCTAGCACACGCCTTTTTGCCTAGCTTTCCCGTACCTTCATCACTTTTGTCGTTTATACAATTTTCCCAATTTTTTCTTGAGCTGTTTAAAGTTTTTCTTTGCTTTCGTTGATGTTTTGTTTTGGTTTGGTCATTGGATAGTGAAATGCTCAGATTCAGCAGTTAAATACATATACTGTAGATATTTGTCCAGATGATAAAGAGAATAAAGCTAATAAAGAATATGGGATTTATCTTATCTTATAAAATACAGACGTTACTTCAAAAAAGATGATGATTACGTTCTACGCGTCATGCGTTTAGTCATGCATATTAACCAATGACTTAAATTCTGCCAAGTCACTGGTTTTCCTGGCTAGCTCAGGCAACCCCTTTCCATGCTCTAATAGCGCTAGGGAAGAAGGAGCATTTGTACACATTTGTCCTAGCATATTGAACGATGATTTAAAACAGATTCGTCAAGGAGATAGATAATATAACCTTTAGCTCAAAATACGCATGGCCCTATTGAAAAAAAAATATTGTAAAATTAATCTCAAAGTTTAAGTGTAAAGATGCCGTGCCTAATAAAACGTATTGAAATGAATGTCGACTTGTGTAGCCTAGGTAGAGGGGTGATAACAAAATAGCTGTATGAACTGATTAGGGCATTGAAGATGCTTGAGAATATTTAGTTAGGCTGAATAATAGAAAACAAACATGGCTTTTATGTTTACAAGGGCTATATCAACTCACTCTGTCTGTCTGGTAAAAAAAAAGATGGTACATGTAATTTTTTCGACACCAAATCTCGGATAAAGCTGAAAATGCGCATACTTATTTCTTTTACCAGACAACTCAGCAATCAATAAAAAGTGACCAATTACCAATTTACTATTGGTAGTGAATTATTTACGAACAAGAGAAAAATTTTTTTACTTGAATGAACCTAATGGTATAA
Organism: Biomphalaria pfeifferi; assembly: GCA_030265305.1. Taxonomy (NCBI): domain Eukaryota; kingdom Metazoa; phylum Mollusca; class Gastropoda; family Planorbidae; genus Biomphalaria; species Biomphalaria pfeifferi. Next base: position 3,901,782 of record JASAOG010000007.1, on the reverse strand, counting down.
GCCGACATTGCCCCCTTTGTAGGTCGCCTCATTTAAAGTAAGTTTTGAACAAACAATAGGTCTAGACAGTCTACTATACAAATAGACTCTTTGCTAGCAGGGTGGTTGAGCTTGAGGAAGCTTGAACCGAATTTGAATTCAGGTCGTTCCTGTTTTTTGAAAAAAATTGGTTTAAAAGCGATCATGGGTAAATTCACCAAATATTCTGTACTTTCTCATACCCCCCCCCCCCTTCTGCCACGACTTTCCAGACTGGTCCAGATTTGGGATTGGACTATAGAGTATTGAGATAGTTAAAAACATGAACTAACGCTGGACAAAATAAATTGGTAAACATATTTCTAATCGCCGCACAGATTTGTGTTTGTTTATTGTTGGTCTCATTCCATTACAAAATTAATGACATGACTGATCCAAACGAACTGATACAGTAACACTTCTGTACAAGCTCTGGTGGCGTGTTTTATTTAAGTATTTTTATGTTTTTTTTTTGGTTTTTTTAGTATCCTCTTTCACAAACTTGATATGAACTCACAACGTCTGTTAGTCTGTCTGTTAGTCTGTCTGTTAGTCTGTCTGTTAGTCTGTCTGTTAGTCTGTCTGTTAGTCTGTCTGTTAGTCTGTCTGTTAGTCTGTCTGTTAGTCTGTCTGTTAGTCTGTCTGTTAGTCTGTCTGTTAGTCTGTCTGTTAGTCAGTCTGTTAGTCTGTCTGCTACAAATCTAGTACACCTTTTCCGCCGACTACCCATTCTAGGATCATGCTTAAATTATGCACAATTATAGATTGTCGATGACACTACATGAATCAATAAAAAATTAACCAATTAGTTAATCAATTAGTGTTTATTAGTTAATTTTTACAGAAATTTGGGGAGTCAAACCTTGCAGCATTGAGAGATATGGCAGTGATTTAGCGATTCTTTCCTTAGATAAGCTTTTTAAAAATTAATTTTGCTTGTTTTGGAAGTGGACTTTTTAAAAAGTAATACAGTGAAGATTGCTTCCCGATTTTTCACATCTTTCTCCTGTCAGTGACTGAATAGGCGTGACTATGAAATTGATTGAATACTTATACAAAGAAAGTGTGCTAAAATGCTATGTGACAAGATCTGATTTAGTTGAATTACACACTTTAGAATTCGATGCATAAGCAAAATCAGGACTTAATCCCTTCGGCTAAAAAAAGAGATCTTTATTGGCTCTTCTAACCAAGCATTGTTTTCCAAACTGTGTTCCGTGGAACACTAGTGTTCCCTCAATTTGGTGAACCCTAGTGTTCCACGAGTCCTGAATAGATGTTCCACGAACTGCTGGAATAATTAACTAGTAGGCTACCACGAGAACTAATCTCTCTAAAGAAAAATAAGCCAAGTGTTCCACTAAAAATGTGAAAAGTATTCCAGAGTTCCACTAAAAATGTGAAAAGTGTTCCGGTAAGGAAAAAGGTTTGCGAATCCCTGGCTCACAGAATAGGGTTATTTAAGAAGTTTTATTTTCTGTACGGTCAAAGTTTATTTATAGGTGGTATTTTTTTCTTTCTCTTCCGAAATGTGAAACCGAAGCCATGTTACGTCTGCTATCTTCTGTTTCCTGTCCTGTCTGAAACAACGATTGGTTATCCCCTGACCTTGACATTCACTGATTTTACTTAGAAGTCTTCTACTTCGCTGTCACGTCTCCAGGTTTTCCTAGGTCACGTGGTTTGTTCTTAGCTGGTAGTTTTAGGATTCATTTCATAAATAACATTTTATAAGTCTTCATCTATCCAATTTTTATAGGGCTTTTTTTTTTATTTAGAAGAACCATTTTTATTGAACTTTAAGACAACCTTAACTTTTATTATAAAGACAGTGGCTTCGTTATAAAGATAACTTGAAAGTAATTATGTTATTATTGGAAAGATTGAAACTTTTTTTTTAGTTCTATTTATAGTTACTCCAACCAAAGGCGTCCCTCCACCGTCCTATTTGTGTTGTTATGGTACGATTAGGAATGGACCTCATTCACCAATCGTAAACAAACATTTTGCCACGTGGTTCTCTATCACTTCTATACAAATTACGCAATCCATAAAGGCTGTCACGACATACGTTTTTTTCATTGTTTTATCAATATTATCACGTGGCTTAAAGTTGTTTGTTTACGATTGGTGAATGAGGTCCATAAGTTATCTGTTTCATAGAAAGGGAATGTTTTGACTTAAAAGACATTGACGCGACCAGTAAAAACAAGACTAAAAGACGTATAGTTGTTTCAAGATACAAATATTTTTGTTCTCTGGCCAAATTAAATTATTATCTATTCAAGCTTTGAAAAATTGTAACCTTCAAACTAGAGTTTAACCAGTGTGGCCAACGAGCTCGTAATTATTTACCACAACTGTCCAATTTCTAGGAAAATCGTTAGAGCGTTTTTTTATGATCCCTGTCCAGGTTTTTCTCAGAAGCCTCCATGAAGACACAATAAGTATTTTCACATTGTAAAATGTAGAATAATTTCTAAATATTGCAAACTTCGAAGAGCTAAAATTTACTTTAAAGTATACTGCAAATAGGCTTAAAGAGTGAGTAAATATCTGTTACAGCCAAAATGTTATCTAGAATCTGAATTTCACATCTTATTTACTTGTTGATATAAAAATTGGATACACATTTATATCTCTAGTACGTCTTAATATATTGACTGGATATAAATGTACTTTTAAGCAGATACTCCTCTGTCAATCTCAGAGCACAAGGGAAACAAATCACTGCTATAAATAGCAGGCCAATCAACCATTCCTAGCACGTCCCTCGGTATAAGCCCATCTTTGCAGGTCATTCTCCGTGTCTTCCGTTGAAGTCGTCCCTCACTCCGGGGCGCCCTATTTACCAATCAATTGTGCAGGAACTCGAGCAGCAAACAAGAGCGCCCTACGAGGTCTATTCCGGGATGCTTCCGCCCGCCTTCGCCCACTCCCAACTACAAATTTTTTATTTTTTGGAGGGGGGTTTTGGGCATTGACGTTCTGAGATTGTCCCTCAGAGAACATTTTAATGACTTCAACGTTATAAGAACTACGTCAATTGAATTATCTTATTTTTCTGGAACGTCATCCAGGGTTAACATTATGAAAAAAAAAATTTAAATAATGGGGAGCGGGGAAGTGTTAAGGGATTTGAAGTTAGTAAGTTTGCCAAATACTGAAGAAAAAGAATCGCTTAAAGGGCTACAAAAGAGGAAAAAAAAAGCTAGCATACCAATAATAGGCTAGACTAAATGATGAATGCAATGGGATTAGCCAAGTTTAATTTATAGGAATACAATGTCACCCAATCTGGACGCATCTGTAATTGAGACAAGAATATAAAGAAAACAAATTCTGCTTATAATTCCATTAACTTGTAACTCTAGACGGTCCGAATAAATCATTTTTGCTTGTGAACAAAAATAATTAAACTTCTATTTTTAAACCAAAAAGGAGTTAATTTCGATTGACAGTATATAGCTTCAACTTCAATGTAGATGTAGGTAGAAACAGAAGACGTTTGAGCGATTTAAAACCCACCTCACTCCATTAGTACAATAAACAACACTTCCTTCCTTCTGTGACCTTCAACTACCTTACATCAGCGGTTCGCTTCTAGTTATAATCTAATGGTCTTTACTCGTGGGTTACATCAGAATCTATTCAGCCATTTTTTTTTTCTTTTTTGTTTTATCTGAAAAATTAAATTTTATTAGAAGTCAAAACTTAATGTAATGTACAAGATGAACTCAAACTGAATTTATCACTAAGAGCTTCTTATTTACTCGAAATTTACATTTCTTCAGATGATGGCCTTATTCATCGTATAAAAGTTTCTACAAGGATTCAAAAATAAAGTCGTAAAAATAGCAGACTAATCATGTATTTTCGATTGATCAGATCAGGCACAATCACCTTTAAAACTACTATTATAAATAGACCTAAAGTAATATGAATATGGTAGGCTACAACAGCCAATACGAACACTTCAATATCGTTTAATATATATGAAACATGGTGTTAACGGCGAGATAAATATTACAAGGTTTTGTTGTAATTAGAAAACTGCAGTATTTATGCATAAATTCTGTATAAATTCTGTTCTTAGGCTGTACTTTAGGAGTACGACATTTATTTTCAGTTCTAATTTTTAAAAATATCTTGCTTCTAATTAAAAAACCTTTGTTATACCCTGAAGACTTTGCCACTTTAATAGACATTGCACTTTAAAAGCTTCCTCTAGATTTCCGGTCCATCACATCAAGCTAAACATTAAACGCCCAGCTCTCTATTTTTAAACGAAATCAAAAATTAGAATTCAACTTTTAGGAGTCTTTAAATAAAGAAGTATTCGAATATAAAGTGGCCCTAGTTTAAACATTTCTCATTTAGATGGTCGAATACAGATTGAAAAATAACATCCTTCACCTAGTCAGCAGAAGTGATAAAGAAAGAGCCGGAAGTAGTTTTGAGAGAGGTCAGTGTCCACGTGAGGTCTCTCTCTCTCTATATATATGTTGTTATAATTCTGTACCTATGCCGACGCACGTGGTGCGCACCAGCGCGCTGTACCACACAAGTTGAACAGATCTAGAGAGAAACTAGGGACACTGAATTCCGGTTCAGATCTAGAGAGAAACTAGGGAGAGTAAATTAGGAACTAAGGACTGTAATTTCCAGTTCAGATCTAGAGAGGAACTAGGGACAGTAAATTACGATTCAGATCTAGAGAGGAACTAGGAAGAGTAAATTCCGGTTCACATCTAGAGAGAAACTAGGGACACTGAATTCCAGTTAAGATCTAGAGAGAAACTAGGGACACTGAATTCCGGTTCAGATCTAGAGAGAAACTAGGGACACTGAATTTCGGTTCAGATCTAGAGAGGAACTAGGGACAGTAAATTCCGGTTCAGATCTAGAAAGAAACTAGGGAGAAAGAATTCCGGTTCAGATCTAGAAAGAAACTAGGGAGAGGGAATTCCGGTTCAGATCTAGAGTGGAACTAGGGAGAGTAAATTCCGGTTCAGATCTAGAGAGAAACTAGGGACACTGAATTTCGGTTCTGATCTAGAGAGGAACTAGGGACAGTAAATTCCGGTTCAGATCTAGAAAGAAACTAGGGAGAGTAAATTCCGGTTCAGATCTAGAGAGGAACTAGGGACACTGAATTCCGGTTCAGATCTAGAGAGGAACTAGGGAGAGTAAATTCCGGTTCAGATCTAGAAAGAAACTAGGGAGAGTAAATTCCGGTTCAGATCTAGAGAGGAACTAGGGAGAGTAAATTCCGGTTCAGATCTAAAGAGGAACTAGGGAGAGTAAATTCCGGTTCAGATCTAGAGAGGAACTAGGGAAAGTAAATTCCGGTTCAGATCTAGAGAGGAACTAGGGAGACTAAATTCCGGTTCAGATCTAGAAAGAAATTAGGGACACTTAATTCCGGTTCAGATCTAGAGAGACATTAGGGACACTGAATTCCGGTTCAGATCTAGAAAGGAACTAGGGAGAGTAAATTCCAGTTCAGATCTAGAAAGGAACTAGGGAGAGTAAATTCCAGTTCAGATCTAGAGTGGAACTAGGGAGAGTAAATTCCAGTTTAGATCTAGAGAGTAACTAGGGAGAGTAAATTAGGAACTAAGGACAGTAAATTCCAGTTCAGATCTAGAGAGGAATTAGGGACAGTAAATTACGGTTCAGATCTAGAGAGGAACTAGGGACAGTAAATTACGTTTTAGATCTAGAGAGAAACTAGGGACACTGAATTTCGGTTTAGATCTAGAGAGGAACTAGGGACACTGAATTCCGGTTCAGATCTAGAGAGAAACTAGGGACACTGAATTCCGGTTCAGATCTAGAGAGAAACTAAGGACACTGAATTTCGGTTCAGATCTAGAGAGGAACTAGGGACAGTAAATTCCGATTCAGATCTAGAGAGGAACTAGGGAGAGTAAATTCCGGTTCAGATCTAGAGAGGAATTAGGGTCAGTAAATTACGGTTGAGATCTAGAGAGGAACTAGGGTCAGTAAATTACGGTTCAGATCTAGAGAGAAACTAGGGACACTGAATTCCGGTGGAGATCTAGAGAGAAACTAGGGACACTGAATTCTGGTTCAGATCTAGAGAGAAACTAGGGACACTTAATTCCGGTTCAGATCTAGAGAGAAACTAAGGACACTGAATTTCGGTTCTGATCTAGAGAGAAATTAGGGACACTGAATTCCGGTTCAGATCTAGAGAGAAACTAGGGACACTGAATTCTGGTTTAGATCTAGAGAGAAACTAAGGACACTGAATTTCGGTTCAGATCTAGAGAGGAACTAGGGACAGTAAATTCCGGCTCAGATCTAGAGAGGAACTAGGGAGAGTAAATTCCGGTTCAGATCTAGAGAGGAACTAGGGACACTGAATTCCGGTTCAGATCTAGAGAGAAAATAGGGACACTGAATTCCGGTTCAGATCTAGAGTGGAACTAGGGACACTGAATTCCAGTTCAGATCTAGAGTGGAACTAGGGACACTGAATTCCGGCTAAGTTCTAGGAAGGTAGAAAAAACTGTATGTGTCGATAGTTGAATTGTCTCTACTTGTTTCTTTGTTAGGTGATTATTAAAGTTATCTGTACATATTCAGAGCCTTCCGATGAGTGCTTACCTCAATACATACATTTATATACAGAGAGAGAGAGAGAGAGAGAAAAAGAGAGAGGGAGAATGAAGAAAAAATAGATAGATAGATAGATAGATAGTTTACAGAAAATGACAAAAAAAAGTTTATTATTAAAAAACTTCTATTGAACACGTACCGTTGTGGAAACGCCTGGTTCGTTGGCTGGTTCGTTGGCTGGTTGGTTAGGCGGTTGGTTCGTTGGCTTGTTGGTTAGGCGGTTCGTTGGCTGGTTGGTTAAGCGGTTGGCTGGTTCGTCGGCTGGTTGGTTAAGCGGTTGGTGTTCGTTGGTTGGGTTAAACCCGAGTGGACACGGATTTGGAAAATGACTATTAACGATTTTCCTAAAAATTTGTCTGTTGCTGTAAAGGAATGACAAGCCCGTGGTCCACGCTGGGACAACTTATTACATATGAGAAGAGACTGTGCCACTGCGCAGACATTTCGAGCCGCTGTGATTCTTGCAATCCACAATGCAGTTCAAGATGTATTTGATTGACATTCACATAAGATGAAGTCATTGTTATGCCATTGTCATGTCACTATAGGACAATTCTGTTAATTATTGCTCTTTCTCACCTTGTCACGTGACACGCCGTAGGAAAAAAAAACAACACATAAATTTTAAGAGTAAACGAATAAGCCTTTTTTCTATATGTAAAAAAAATAATTAATTATGACTAAGACTAAGACTGCTTTATTGATCCTTCTGGTGATTTGTTGTGATTAATTGGTTAATATATCAACCCAGGCTTGTATATTAGCGGAGCCGCAGTTTTGATAAACATGTAAATGTGGTTTATGTGTGTGATTTTTGCATTTTAATATTTACCCTGAATCCCACAGTATCCGAATTCAAATGAAACCAACTATAATTACGTTGTAATTAAGATTATAGGTGAAAGAGTCTTGGAACTCTAGGCTCGGTAAATAACGCCTTCATCTGCCTGTCATACAGTTTTGTCTAACAAGGATTACAAGCTGATGTAAATTGTGTACAACCCTATTATTAGACCGGGAGGCTTGGGTTACAGGGGAGGTCAAGCACACTGGGGAAACTCCCTCATATTCTTTCTGTGTACAACAAAAGACTATACTGGTGTCCGGCTTAGAAGCGGCCCCCTTGAAAAAAATTGGTAATTGGAATATGTCTTGCGTGTGTATTATTGCCAAACCATATATACGCTAATACACGCGGTATATTAGTAAGAGTATTATTTACGGATCATTGCTTAATATTGAAAGTCCATTTAATAGACATTGGACTTTGTCTTTATGGTCCTCAAACAGTTCTTTCCTATTAGTCTGAACATCTCCCTTAACGACCACTTACACCCGACCGCCACGTTGACCCTGAATGATATAGTTCTCGAGGCTGTCATTACAAAATACTAAATAATACTAAATTACTGGTACATTTTTTAGTTTGTGCCTGTAGAAAATCTATTAAAAAAAAAAAAAGGAAAATGTATTTGTTTTAAATTATCGCCTCCTAGTTATTGCTTCAAACCCAAACCTGGATTTTGATAAGAAATACACTTTAATTTGTTTTGGTTCATTCTATTATTAGTAATTTACAAATGTTTGACGTCAAATTAAAAACAAAAGAGTCGTTTTCATCATTACTGTTCCATTATCCGATTTTTTAAAATTCGCACATTAGATTTGCTGTTCAAAAACTATACAAGAGATTAATGCTTCAAATCTTAAGAGGAGCAATATTTTACCATCTATTTGGTTTGGCAAGAATGTAGATGCCTTGTGCTATGCCATGTGCTATGGAATACACAATATTGTTGTATTTTAATGTGTAATTATAATGATTTAACACTCATTTAAAAACTCGCCAGGGCCAGGCCCCACACCACATTACAGCTCTGGATAGCCCTAGACTACCTAGGCCCCCATAGTAAGGATTCATTTCAGAACATCTCTCTTGAAATGCCAATAAAAGTTGATACAAAGAATCGATTAGAATGGCCAAAAGAAAGACAAGGTGGCCAACAGAAAGACAAGGTGGCCAACAGAAAGACAAGGTGGCCAACAGAAAGACAAGGTGGCCAACAGAAAGACAAGGTGGCCAACAGAAAGACAAGGTGGCCAACAGAAAGACAAGGTGGCCAACAGAAAGACAAAGTGGCCAACAGAAAGACAAGGTGGCCAACAGAAAGACAAAGTGGCCAACAGAAAGACAAGGTGGCCAACAGAAAGACAAGGTGGCCAACAGAAAGACAAAGTGGCCAACAGAAAGACAAGGTGGCCAACAGAAAGACAAGGTGGCCAACAGAAAGACAAAGTGGCCAACAGAAAGACAAGGTGGCCAACAGAAAGACAAAGTGGCCAACAGAAAGACAAAGTGGCCAACAGAAAGACAAAGTGGCCAACAGAAAGACAAAGTGGCCAACAGAAAGACAAGGTGGCCAACAGAAAGACAAGGTGGCCAACAGAAAGACAAAGTGGCCAACAGAAAGACAAAGTGGCCAACAGAAAGACAAAGTGACTAACAGAAAGACAAGGTGGCCATAAGAAAGATAAAGTGGCCAACAGAAAGACAAAGTGGCCAACAGAAAGACAAAGTGACTAACAGAAAGACAAGGTGGCCAACAGAAAGACAAAGTGGCCAACAGAAAGACAAAGTGGCCAAAAGAAAGACAAAGTTGAAGGTTGAGGAGGGGCACTTGCAGAAAAAGAGAAGATGCAGATGTGACACTGCTGCTTAAGCTGCTACAAAGTAACCTTTAACCTCTGGACGTATAAAGCTATTGGAAAAGTAATACACTTAACCATAAATGCAAAACTAGCCTTCATTTCGTTGTTGTGTTATTGCACCCCCTTCAGACCTTGCGATCTATAGAGATCGATGATGTAAAGGGCATGCTTTTTCTGTGGCCCTTAGTTAACGAGGGTGTCATGTGGCCAGCTCAACTACCCACCGCCTTTACTGTTTCCCTAACTAATGCCACGTACCCATTAGAGCTTGATGGGGAAAGGGAATCAAACGCGCCCTAAAGATCCCGAAACTAAAAATCAGTCTTCACAAGGATTCGAACCCGAAACCTCTCGATTCGGAAGCCAAGCACCTTGCCACTCAGCCACAGCGCCTCTTGTTGTGTGAAAATCCACCCTAAATGTGTATCATTTGGTGATTTTATGTAATAACTTATAACTCAATTTTTATTCTGCTGCTTACCAAAATTAAAAGAAATTGCCAAAACATTCATATTGACAAGCTTGGTAAGTGAAATAACACAAACCCTGAATGGTTGGCGTATTGTGTGGAATCGCGTGGGGTCGAATCCGAGCTACTCTAAACGCTGTAGCTGCACTGTAGAATGATGCTTTGAAAATAATTACGGAAAATATTATATAAATATGGAGTTATCTTGCCTGAATGTTAATTGAATATCAAGCATATCGGTAAGCTTTGTTTTTTAAGAAAAGATTTCTTAAAAAAAATCTTTTCCCTTGTTTAGCTGTATTGTTTATTGCACGTGTTCCGGCTAAAGTAAAATTAAGTTCCCCTTTGAGGCCTTGTGTTCCAGGTAAAGTATAAAGTTCCCCTTTCAGACCTTGTGTTATATGGTACAGTAAAGTAACGTTTCTCTTTCAGACCTTGTGTTCCGGGTAAGGTAAAGCAGTTTCCCTTTCTGGCATTTGTTCTGGGTAAAGTATAATAAGGTTCCCCTTTCAGAACTTGTTTTCTGGGTAAAGTAAAATAAAGTTCCCCTTTCAGACCTTGTGTTTCGGGTAAAGTAAAGTAAAGTTCCCCTTTCAAACCTTGTGTTCCTTTAGAGTTCAGGTTTATTACATCCTAGCCCAAACATTCCGAACAACTGCTGGGGATGATGAATGAAGGGACTCGAACCCGAGATCATCGAAACGACAATCCAGAGCGCTCACCTCACGACCAGACAGCCTCATTATTATTGCCTGAACTCGATATGTATCTGTGAGTGTTTATGTGTTTTAATATGGCATAATTGTCTTACGTCAGATGTGTGAAATTATTTGTTTTCTTTTCAATTTCCAAGTTTCCGTAATAGATCTGGTGGAGAGCTTTGGTTTTAAAAGAAATATCTGGTTGTAAAAATACTTACGAACTAGATATCAAATTAAAAATAAAATTTGCTGCCGACCTGTTATTTCCTGATGTTAATGTTGAAAACTTCATGTATTTTGAAATGTTTTCTGTCGAGATTTAATGTTTCCAAATTTAGAATCCGACTATTCAAGGAGCGGTAAATCGGCCAGCCTAATGGGCGTCTAGGAATAGTCCTATAATTTTTTGTTTCAGAAGCTGGGCAATACTTATTATGTAAACAACTTTAATGGCATAATAACACATAATTAACTAGACAAATCTTCTCACTGCGTCAATATAGAACTAATGCTTTCATTATATTTCAACTTGTAATATTTAAATGAGTTATGAGCCATGATCTGCAACTCTATTTTCTACATCGCTTCCTATACTTTTTCTGTTTCTTTTCGTAAAATTGTAAAATGTTTTACATGTTTCGGATGTTTCTTCAGAGTTGAAGATAGTTTACTTTTTAGTCCAAACCTTCCCGCAGGACGACGGTGGATGGGAGCGGGCAGGGTTTGAATCCTCGACCGTCGATAAATCCGAACGACAGTCCAGCGCGCAAACCGCACGACCAGGCAGCCATTCTTAAGTGCTTTGAGAATTAGTAAACAATCAAATAAAAATAACAAGACAAACAAAAAATAAAAAACAATCTTATTTGAAGTGTAATTTTATCAATTAGTTTGGTTAAGTCATGTGGTTAAATTTGTAATAAATCTAGACTAACAACGATAAATCTATGTAATAAAAAATATTTGTACCAAATGGCTTTTGTTTAGAGCTATTTCATTCTTTTAGCTTTCTAATACACTATCATTAATTTGGACCTGTTGGGAAAATTGGGTGGGGGTGGGGGATGGAGAAAGAAAGATATATCTGGGTGGTTTTACCGTCATTGGTTTTTAACGCGTTTACAAAAAAGAAAAAAAAAAGGGGGGGGGGGGAACAACTCGAACTAGTGACTTACGCCTCCTCGGGCCGACGTGCAAACCACTCTGCTACTAAGGACTATCTCTTTCCCTTGTTTGAGATATCAAACAAAATAATTAACTACCAATAGTTAATTAACTAATGGATTATATTTTTTTTTATTGATTCTTGTGTTGTCACGTAACAGAAATAAATGTGTAAAATTTCAACATGATCCGAGATCGGGTGTGGGAGAAATAACGTCTACAAACTTTTTTACCAGACAGACAGAGTGAGTTGGTGTAAGCTTTATAAAAATACTAGATTACTGTTTAAAATTTATCAATTAATCATGCAAATCCCCAAAGAGTTCTTTTTTAAACCAATCCTTTTTAGTTACACTTAACCATTAATACAATCTTCGTTTGAGGATAAAGGGAATATCTGCTAAAGAAGTTCAAGAAAGAGAAACAAATTATTGTAATCTTTCCATTATTCATTAAGAAATGAAATTATTAACGTTTTAACATTCCCATTTTTATCCTGTGTGCTTTTCGTAGATACAATATTTTTAAAAAGCCCTATCGTCTGCTAGTCCCCTGAGTGATAAACTCTTAAGGACAGAATCGATGCTTCATACGCTGATGTCATTTTAAACACTAATTTTTCCACAAATATTTTTGGTTTAACTTCACGAAGGACAGCAATGTTTTAGTACCATTGAAGACTTCTCCTTAAGCAAAATTAAAACGTAACATCTGTGTAGTTAGAAACTAATAATTGTATTTGAAAACTTGTAATGGCCTAAATTGAGTGGGGTGCGATCAATATTTTCCTTCGATGGTCCCGGGTTTGAATCCCAACTCCTCCGTCGACCTAAAGGAGTATTGGGCCAGGATGTTGGCCAAATTATCTTGAAATCTGAAGAAGCATCCGAAACATGTCAAAAATTTTATAAGCATTTACAAAACGTCTTTTTGCGTTCCTTGGAGAGAGAGAGAGAGATTCAATATTTTGATATGTTAGTTGTATTATTTATTTGGCTACTTAGCCATACATCAGCAAATCTTTGTTATTTTCCATTTTAGAATAAAACATAGTTTTAAAGATTTTTCTTCATTTGATATGCTGTTTGTTTTCTGTCTAATGGCTGGTGAGACCTAAGCCATCTATTCAAAACTAGACTATCTTTACTAAACTGAAAGCTCCGATGTAAAACATGTAAGTTTGTATGTGTGTGCGTGTAACAGGCTTGATAAAAATCATGATTTCTTTGAAGATAAAAGAAACGGATCAATGTAATTATAACTACATTTTTGTTTTCCATTTCATTTTTTTTTTTCTTAGATTTAGAGAGTGAAACATTTTATCTTAACTTATCTTGTAATCTAAAGACGTTCCATCAAAACCAAAGATAATTACGTCCTACTCCTTTCCATACGTTAACTCTTTCTCTCCTAACTGACGATACCAACGTTGATTCCCCCAGAATGTGACTAGAATGTGATAAATAATGACGGAGAGAAAGAGTTAATCTTGTCGTGCATATCAATTAAAACGTAAAACTCTGCGACTGATGTTCGTGGCTGATTTAGGAATATAAATTATTTTTTTTTTACAAAGCTTATCTAAGGTAAAGAGCCGTTAATAACTGACAATGGCAGGGTCTAGTTCCCCTTATATAAAACAAAATTAATTATTCAGTACTAATTTAATAGCTAATTGGTTATTTTTGGATTCATTAGTGTTTTGTCATAGACTATGTCTTATTATACAAAATTTGTTTGTACGATCCGAGAATGAATAGTGGGAGAGAAAAAAAACGTAATAAGGGGGCTAAATTCATATATATATCCATATATGTCCAAATCTCTTAATTAAGAAGCATTCATTCCCCTTATTTCGATATGAAACAAAATAATTTAATCACCATAATTAATTAACTATTTAGTGTTAATTTGTTTTCATTTATTTAAGCCTTGTCAAGTACAATAAATAATTGTGTAAATATTGATCTGAGAATGGGAAATGGGAGAAAAAAATCATGTTTAAAATTTCTGCCAGACAGACAGATTGACAGGCAGACAGAATAAATTGATAAAAGCTTTGGAAAAAAAAAAAAAATTACTTCTGAAATGCTCGTTTAATCGTCTGCCTGAACGTGTAGTATGCGTGCTGGACTGTCGTTCGGACTTCTCTATGGTCCCGGGTTCGTACCCTGCTCTCTGTTATCCCCCTGTCGTCTTTCGGGATGTTTGGACTAGGGAAAAAAATTATTTTCAACTCTGAAGGAACATCTGGAACCTGTCTAACAAACAAACAGCGTGTTCCATTTTTTGTATTTCTGTCAGCGATCATTCAAAATCATTTCTTAATCACTAGAGGACAGGCTTCTCCGAGGGGAAGGAAAGCTCCGATTTTAAACCTCTGTTGCCTTGCAGCTATACCCAATCATTGGAAAGGCTTCGGGAGTCAACCCTGAGGAAAAATCAGGAGCTGGCGGCCCCAAAGCAGTTTGCAGCACCCATTGCTACACCCTGGCAGAACCTGCGACGCCGCTGACCCCAAACTGCAACCGCACTGCCGTTCCTTTGGATACATCAGCTGCGTGTAGAGGGGGGGGGGGGGAACTGATGTATGGGCGACATCGTTCCAACCGCAGCTAATGCCTAGGCATTCTTTTCATTTCCATGAGATGATCCATAGTCGCTTCGCGACTGAAGGAGGCCATAAAAAATTAAGATGACAAGCTGGTCGTATGAGTCGACAACAGAAAATGTTTTCAATAACCAGTTGAACTATTGAATAAATCAATATGACAAAGAAATAGAATCGAGCCATTAACATTTAGCATGACTCCATCTTAAATCCCCTCATTGTGATCTTACATTGATATAATATAATATCTTTTTTTTTCTTTGCTTTTTGAGTTTTTGGGGTTGCGAGAAGAACAAACAATTCTCTCAAGTTATTCCTATAAATGCATTGTGAGTTAACTGAAACAAGACGGGGGGGGGGGGGCGGGCGAGAGACGTATTGATAAAGTAAACAACAGATCAATAAGAATCCAGTAAATATGTGATGACTTGTGCAAGTGTTGAAGAGTGTCTGGCCAAGCGTTGTGTTTAAATTCTTTACAGTTATGTCCCGACAATGTTCAAGACACGAACATAAAAGTTTTTTTTTGTTTATTCATAAAGAATTCGACAGCGACATTCTGCTAGAGAATTTTTTTTTAAAGTTGTTCTTTTATGTCCTGTGAATATAATAAATGGCAATATTCTGTGTTGATATTGGACATAAGAAGGAAAAAAATGACTAGGGAAATTTATGAAAATAAACTCAAGTATTTGCAATGAAACATTACAAGATGCACTTTAAGCTATGACGCTGATCTCTGTGGAGACAGCCTGCCGCCCAATACCCCAAGCAAAGCTAGGGGATCTAAGACAAAGTCAATAAGAGGCGAAATAAACAATAATAATATTTAGGCTTGTCTTCGAGCCCCAAGATTAACGAGGAATGCTGTATTTCCCGTGGTTACGCAGCCCCAGCTGTGGCCTACTTATTTTGCCACATCCAACGCAGGCCTTACCATTGTTTGCCGGTGGTCGGTTTAGATTTTCTTTTCGCCGTCTATGTCTGTGCTCGGCAGCGGATTTTCTTTTGGTCTCACTCTGAAGCCAACTGCAACCAAGGTGCTCTCTTCTATGTCAGTTCAAATAAGTTGGCTCCTAAGCTAGTCTTTTAAAGCGTTTTTGTGGGGCACCTCTGTTACGTCAACCACCTTTCAGCTCACCAAAATAAGACTGCTTTTGGCATCCGTTCGTCCTCCATTCGGGATGCGTGCCCTGCCCAGCGTAACTGTCGGACCAAACTGCAAACTGTATTTATTATATATATTAATTTTACGAATGACTGCAAACTAAATGGTTATTTTTTGTTTTTTTTCTGAAACCTTGTTTTTTCTTGTTTTATTTAATTTAATTAAAAAAACAAAACAATTTATACTTATTTTATAATGCAGAGAAGCATAGAATTCGGAGATTCTTTTTTTTTTAAAAGAATTTGCGCCATTCAATTTTAGCTTTATCATCATAGGAATCTTTGGGCCTTAGGCCTCTTTTCTTTGCCTCTTTTTTGGGCTTTAGGTGCCTCTTTTATGGGCCATCTTGCCTCTTTTGTGGACTTTTTTTTATAGGTTTTTATTTGTAAGTTCTAATAATTCACAAGTATTAAGTCATAAATAATTGAAAATTGATTAATTAACCTTAGGAATATAATAATAGTAAAAGCAATATTATTTAATATCAAAGACATATTACCTAACCATTGAAACCACTAGAAACAGAAAATTGATATAAGTAAACTCTACCCCAGAACAATCAACACAATATCAAAACATTCTGACTCCCAACACCCCATTTCTGGAATACTAATTTAATATGTATATGAATATCAACAGGAATTTGCAAATTTATCTTATATTTAGCATTTTATAGCTTTATTTAAGGTAAATCTCTTTTCTTTATTCATATATTTTTTATCACTTCACAATATCCTTTGAATAAAGACGAAAACCTAAAAGTTACCGTTATGAGTGTCAATTATGTTGATTTGGCGAAGAATGTCTGTGACATTTAGATTTTAAAAAATAAAAATAAAATTGGGTCTCTTGAGAAATTATTTCCTACCTTTGTCTTCAGGTTTTCTATAGAATGTTGAATTTCGCACTTTGAGATATACGTCTGCGGACGTATGTGAGAGGCTAGAAGATGAGATGAAGTTATAGGATTGATCTACATCAGGGGTTCTCAGCCTGTGGCTCGCGACCCCCTTGGGGGTCGATTGACGATTTGCCAGGGGTCGCCTAAGACCATCGAAAATATGGATTGTTATTGTCTACTCTTCTATTGCTGTATGTGCGTGTGTGTGTGGGGGGGGGGTCGCGTCAGATTAGGGGATTGTAAAAAGGGGTCGAGAGCTTACAAGGTTGAGAACCGCTGATCTACACGTGACCCACAATGAACAAAATCCGGCATTCGATTAACACTTCTCCATGTTACAAATTAAATCTTATTTGATTGATGTTACTTCTAAAATTAAACTTTTCTTACTTAAGACAATCACCTCTTTCTTTTCATTTTTTTGAATACATTTAGGACATGTAACGGGTTGCCTGAATCAGACATGAAAAACCAATGACATAGCAGCCTTAAGACGCTCAGTAAACATAACTGTGCTTGAGAAGGGATTCGAACTCTCCCCCCCCCCCCCCGTTTATTAGGTAGCTCCAGCTTCTCAGCCAAACATCCCCATTCATATAAATTGTATACAGCACAAAAATATAGATGCTTGACTTTATATAAAAAAAAAAAAATTAAGATGGTTGGCTTTCATTAATTTTTCATGACACGTTGAAAATTGTATAGTGCGACTTTATGAATAGGAATCTAACCCTTAGTATTATGACTTTGAAATTATTATTATTTTTTTTTTTTGTTGGTTTGTTTACTAGTAAATTAATAAGTTTTGTTTGCCTATGTTTATTTAATCACCTTGCTGGGTTGTTTTTTTTTTTTTTTTAGTTTCATTACCTTCTCTGCCTTCTGTCTTTATATTTACGTTTCTTCACGTTGACTATAACTCTCTATTTAGACATTAACAAAGGTTGTTACAGAGTACTACAGAGTCAGACTAAGTAATAAATGTAACCAACAAATATTTAGCAAGCTGGCCTCAACGCTTATTTGTTGTTTTTTTTTTTGTTTTTTTTTTCAATTTCTTATCCTCTAAATTGAAAATGTTACCACAAGGGAGAAGATTGGTAATTCCTCTACGTATCCATTATATTCTTTAGCTTAGTAGAGTTTATATATATAGTGAATGTGTAGTAGTTATTAAACGAAGGGGAAGCAAATATGATATGATATATATATGTATATACATATATATATATGTAGACCGCACTACAAACAGGCGATGTCTGCCTGGTCGTGAGGTTTGCGCTCTGGACTGTCGTTTGGATTTATTGATGGTCCCGTGTCATAGAAGAGAGCACCTGGCAGCAGGCGGCCTTGGAATGATACAGCATGAGATCAGTTACAAAGGCCACAGAATACACATTTGAGGCCATTAAAAAAATTCAATGCCGAGGACAGACGTCGATGGCGAAAATAAAATCTAGATCAACCACCGTCTGAAAATGGTTATTTCTGAGCTGAATGTAGCAAACAAAATGGCGTTTACATTTTTGGGATCAGAAAACAAAAGTACGAGTGTAACGATTCTGTGCGGGTATATTATTTACTGTGGGCAATTGTTGAGGCGATTCAATGCACTGCTCCAAGGGCTGGAAGAGGTGCTCAGGCCGTGGTTTCGGCTTAACTGGCTGATACATTGCGATTTTTTAAAATGGTACATGATTTTTTACTATCAACACAAAACGATTCCGTAATAAGAATGCAAGCCTTCGTTCATAAGTCATATCTGTCACAGTTATAAGGGCGAAAATATTATGTTTACATCTTGATGGAACGACTAGCCTTTAAAGTGAGTTTTAGAAAGAATAGTGTGTGTGTGTGAATAGTTACATCCCTATTAGTGTGTCACGGAACATTACGTCACGAATATTATGCCATTGACAATTGCGTCATTAAACTTCACATCAAGAACATTACGTCATTGACCATTCTGTTAGTTGAGCATTACGTCATTGACCATTGCGTCGCTAACATTATGCCATCGATCCTGACCTCATTGAATATTTGAAAGTTGACCACCATTATGTTATTGAACTTTTGAAAGTTGACCATTATGTTATTGAACTTTTGAAAGTTGACCATTATGTTATTGAACTTTTGAAAGTTGACCATTATGTTATTGAACTTTTGAAAGTTGACCATTATGTTATTGAACTTTTGAAAGTTGACCATTATGTTATTGAACTTTTGAAAGTTTACCATTATGTTATTGAACTTTTGAAAGTTGATTATATGTGAAGTGATCAAAACGTGTTGCTACGTGATTCAAACGTGTGGTTACGTGATTCAAACGTGTGGTTACGTGATTCAAACGTGTGGCTACGTGATTCAAACGTGTGGTTACGTGATTCAAACGTGTGGTTACGTGATTCAAACGTGTGCTTATGTGATCCAAACGTGTGGTTAAAGATCCAAACCTTTTGTTTACTGGAGCTGAAAGTGTTAAGGACGGATTTTAGGGAGGGCAGACTGGGCTACGGCTTTGGGGTATCCACAGGAAATGTGCCTCCACAAAAATAAAGTTATATCTGAATTTCAGAAACTTTAAAAGTTTGTTGTTGTTGTTGTTGTTGTTTTTTCGCAATCCACGTCTGGCAAAAATGTCGTAATTAAGAGGTGTACGCTTGTAGCATGCTCGGAATAAGTAAATACAGCTCCGGATTTCAGAGATTGCGTTTACCAAAAGGGCTTTACCCTCCGCAAACGCAAAGATATACATTTTTTCAACAAATTATGCACATTAAATATTCTTTTATGGGAAGTGAGATAAAATTTTTCAAGAAACTCTCTTATTTATTTCTTTTAAAATATGGCAAGCTTTTAGGTAAAGGTATTATCATTCATAAGTGGATCTTTTGTAAAGCTTTTGAAAAATTGTAAGGGCCTACAGCCCTACCAAAAAACTCCTGCCCATGGGCCTACACATACTTAAATCCGGCCCTGGAACGTGAGTTCTGAATGTTTGGTTTGGTGATTCAGACGTGTAAGCACATCCAGGAAGTCGCAAGAAAGGCGTCATGTAAACTTTGGCATCCACGAAGTGGAGAATCGTGCAGACATGCTCCGATCACTGTATTTAGGAGCAGTCCGATCACAGATAGACTACAGCCTACCTGTGCAAATTTAGGGCTCTAGGATAGCCCTTGAACAACTTGATAAAATACAGTCCCAAGCCCTAAGATTGGTCTGTGGAACCTTTAGGATAAGCCCAGTAATAATAGCTGAAATAATGGCTAATGTAGGTCCACTAAACCTTAGGAGGGAAAGTCAGTACTGACCTGCTTTGAGCGGTATAAAAGGCTGGATGAATACCTCCCAGCTAGAAAATTAGTGGATAGTTGGAAATACAGAAGACGTATCCACATGCAGTCTTTTATGCATCATGCCACTAGACTATCTGATAAAGCTGGGCCTCTCCACCAACCGACAAAACATTCAACGTTTTCATCCCCTTCCCCCTTAGTGTCGCCCAACGACCCCAGACATACGATTGAAACTTGTAGACCCTAATGACACTAAGCTTAGTCATTTATCTAACGACCTTCAAACTCTAGCAATGGAGACCATTAATGTCTTCAAGCCCAGTGCTATTTTTGCATATACTGATGGGTCGGCAGTGAAAGATTCTGGAAGAGCAGGCTATGGAGTTTACATCGACTTTCTTGGCTCTTACTCAGTAAAAATCTTTGGACCATGTGGTAGTGTTTGCAGTTTTGATGCGGAGACCATGGCAGTCTGTGAAACCTTAAAGGTCATTGACTCTCAACTCGGCAAAGGACACTTCAGAGCAACACAGTTTGTTGTGGTCATTGACTCAAAATCTGTACTACAGGCTTTGCAAAGCCCTGGACCATGGCCCCTCACTATCGACACTGTCATCATGGCCTCACACAACATAAAGCAGTGCTATGGCACCCTTGTAATAATGACGTGTTACATTTGATATATAAAACAGTTTACGCTACGCCTAGCATTTTTTGTAATACCTTTTTTTTTCATATATGTATAAAATTATATTTGCAATTGATCTTCCATATCTAAATGTACCAAACTAAACCAAACGGCTATTAAACAAACTATTGTGACTTTTTTATTTTCGATGTTATTCATCATTTTGGAGCTTTGATATTATATCACGAATTAAATGTAATGATATTAATTCCTATCTGGATAATATCACACACATTAACATTGTGTACCCATTTAGCACAAATAAATGTGAAAATGGTTTTGAAAAACTTTATTACAATTATTTTATTATTTAAATATTTATTAAATTAGCATTGAATTTTTTTATTACGTGACACTTTATATAAATATGTGTATTCATCTTCTGTTCCAATGTTTATATTGATAAAATAAAATTGTTTTCTTTTAAACTAATTACTAACACGCAGACGTCGAGCTGTGACCAGGCAGGAGACACTGAATGGTTTGCATTCTCTCCCTTATCTAAACAGGTATTAATAGCTGTGTGGTATTTTAATATGAATGAAATGTGCAGCATAATACAGTTAGGCCATTAGCTCAGAAAGTTACACAAGTTTATAGACTAGTTGTAGATTTAGACTCCATAATCAGTTATAGCGTTTACGATAAAAATTTGAAATGTAGATGCAGTTTTACAATGAACATGCTATGTGTTTTATGCATGGCTGTTTTCTTGGCGATAAATACAGATCCAGATCTGCATGTAACAGGCCTATTTAAGACAGCTGTTTTCTGGTCCAGAGATATAAAAACACTTTTAAGTGCAAACTCCTGTTGACTGAAAACATAAGAATTCATGGCCTAGGTATAATGAAATTAAGAATTAAAATTATATTGTTCTATCCCTTTAGACTCTGTTCTAATCAATTAAGCTGACATCTAAGCGATAAAAGTATCAAATCTTATTATAGTGGCTATGATTTCTATTAAGAATTCTCACTTGTTGTTGTCCTTGAAGACGCTAATTATTTTGTATAGATCTAACCAATCATATTTGAAATATTGGCTTTAATTGATATGTCATTTGTTAGCTGTTCCACGCGTTCTGGTCTCCGTGAATTCTTCAGTGTTATACTATTTATAATAATTGCTTACAAGGTTAATCCGTTAATAGTCTTAAAACCGATAGGAAGGCATCCTGGGTAGTTCTTCTTCAATTTAATGTCTGGGATATGTGGCTGAGGGGCCTAAGCCGCTTGCCTACATATCAAGAGGGCTTGAGTTTGACACCCGACTCGAGTATTGCTGTTTTTTTTACTGAGCGCCTAAACGCAGCATGGAAGGCTTTCTCCCAGATAGCATGAAGCATATATAAGGGCTATTGAACTTACCTATCATTAGAGATCATTACCTTTTTTTGATGCACTTAGTCCTTTAGGAATTTAAATGTGGCTTTTTAAAGTGTCCCTTGGTCCATTCCTATAATTCTAAGTCTAGGATATCTTTAACCTTTCATGTCTAAAAAAAATCTAGCAACATGTCTCTGTGGAGTGTCACCTGAGAATGATGTTTTGTCCTAATCTGTTTGCTATATGAAGGGGCACTAACAAAGATACTGACTTCAAAATATGTCTTAAGAAAATTAAAGTTATGGAGGCTGTCTGGTCTTATTCGGAACGCCCAGACGTCATAATGAGAATGCAGAAGAGAAAAGAAAATAACATTTTGTATATGTTTCTCGACTTTTACAAGTCGCTAATATAACGTAATATACGAAGAGTATTAAGTGTTGCAAAATTGGTATTTAAATTATTAATATCAAACAATGTCAGTTTCTTTGATAGTATCACATAATTATTTACCTAGGGAAAGGCGGATTTACTATAAAAAACGAGCACTTTTTCTATGTATAGCAAAACAATTGTGTCTCTGTTTCAGTGCAGTTTAAAAGCTGTGTCAACGCTGTTCAGCTATAGCTGTTTCAAGATGTTTCCCTGCTGTTTGTTTATCTGTTGTCGTTTCACTCCTGTTCAAAATGTTTCACGTAATTTTTAAGTGTGTCTGTTTCACCGCTGCTGAACTGTTGCACTTTCACTGCTGTTAAAACTGTTAATTTTTGTATTTTTCTTGTTAATTGTATAAGATGTTATGCAGCGTTTTGCTTATATTTGTTTAATGTTCATAACTTCTAAAGACCTAACTTTTTTTTTTGTTTTGTCATATATTCCTCTTCACGTTTTGTTATTAATTTAATTATTTTTTTTAGTAAAATAAAATGTGATGTATTCCGTATTTTATTAAGGATGCAATTTTATTTTGTGACAAAATATCTAGGTCGCAGCTGGGGCTGCGTATCCACATGAAATACTGTACTCCCCATTAATATTCGGACTCAAAGCCTTTGAAAAAAACATTATTTTTAAAATTTTAATAATCAATAATTTAGGTCACATTTAGATCTGCATTGCCCACATAAAATATTTGAGGTTTATGTTGACAGGCTAACAGCTATTTTTATGCTAAAACGCACAGGGCCTTCGGCTATTCTAAAACCGGCCCTGTTTGTATTTAAATATTCATTAGAAACCTGCACTTTGTTAATCAATGTCCGTTCAGACATGAGGAATGTTCTGGTTCTATCGATTCATTGAATATTGTGCAATGTTTAGGTCGAAAGGAAAGCTCTCAGGAATAGATTTTTGTTCTGTAGGCATTCATAACTGCTTGCTGCATTCGGGGAAAAAAGGAGCGAAATACTGACACTGTCATTTATTTTCTTACTAGATCTAAGTTTTATCTCCACACAATGCTTCTAATAAAAACTTAAAGCATTACTTGATGTATTGTAACTATTCATCTAGATT
The DNA here is from genome assembly GCA_030265305.1 of Biomphalaria pfeifferi. Classification (NCBI taxonomy): domain Eukaryota; kingdom Metazoa; phylum Mollusca; class Gastropoda; family Planorbidae; genus Biomphalaria; species Biomphalaria pfeifferi. The sequence goes on along the minus strand of JASAOG010000007.1, from coordinate 3,878,563 downwards.
CTAGTAGTTTTTAACCCGATCTCTTGTCACGCTGAAAACGAAGACACTTGTCAATGTCTACCTTATATATATAAAGCTTCGTGGTCGAAGATGAGCACATTTCTCATTTCCTATGGACATGAAGATGACTGTAAAGTCCAATCCTCGCTTTAAAAGTCAGCCGCATACATAGGGTAGGTTTGGTCAGTTGCAGATAGGCCTGCTTTTTCTCTCATCATTTTAATGGTTCGGCGCTCTTTCAAGCTGGCCACTCTTCTTACGTCATATCTATTTTAGCTCTATCTTAGACTACATCTCACACGTAGATTCAATGCATTTTGATTCGAGATTGCGACTTTAAAACTGCTACAGCTTTCTCTGCGAGTCCTCTCCAGTTTACTGTACCCTTACCTTTGGCCACAGTTACATGGCATAAACAACTTTTGAGTCTGTATTTTGCAAGTTGAATACATGTACTCTGACTAACTTAGTGAAGTACCCCCTCTCAGTTCTTGCCATCTATAGGACAGATGATGTAATAAAGATTATATGTTTCTATGGCCGACGGTTAATGAGGGTGTCATGAAGTCAGCACAACCACCAACCGATTAGAGTTGGGTGGACTAAGAGGTGTCCTAAAAATCCAGTCTTTGCGGAGATTCGAACCCGTAACTCCTAGAAAGAAATTTAAGTCCATTTGGTAATTTTTACTTCGATCCGATTTCAACGTGTTTAAAAAAAACGAAGCATTATCTGACTTAATAAGAAGAGACACCAACAAGCCTTATAGATAGAAACTGTTACCTTCACGTCTATGTATATTCCAATCCTAGCCTATCTTTAAGTCATCTCGTATAACAAATTATTCTCATAAGTACGCTAGTAGAGAAGTGTGACAATTACACTTGCCGGGGATTATATTATCAAACTTGACAATTCAATGAAATGAAGAAAGAAACATCTCTCTGTATTTTCTTTAAACTTCTTTAATAGCTTCTTCAACTTTCACATCAAATTAACTTCTTAATTCAATAACAACTTGACTTGATACTTCATAAATAAAACTTAAATGATACATGAAACTTCACTTAGTATAACTTCAACTTCAACTACTAAAACATTACTTAATGGACCCGCTAATATCATACAACTTATTACTAATCGAGGACTGAGCAAGGACCAACTTTCTACAAGAACTACTACTATGCGAGGACCCCGTCTAACTGACTTTCCCCTTATTTATACTTTCTTTTATCGTACGTTCCAGAATCATGGAACCTTCTCAGATAATTATTTTAGTAACTTTGACCTTCTAGAAGCTGACGTGTGCTATTTTTTTCCCTTAACCTCTTTCTTCGATTGGATATCTAAAATTAACTTGTTTACGCTGGACACTTGCACTGGTTTGAACTTGGGCTTCTAGAGACTGATCGAAATAGGTCACAGACTCGACTCGTGACAGAAGACAGCAAGATAAGAGAAACAAACCTTTTCGCTTATATTATTATGATGTATGAAGTGGCCTAGTGGTAAAGCGCTAGGCTTCTGAACCGGAGGGTCCCGGGTTCGAATCCTGGCAGAGACTTCTGGGCGCCTCTGAGTCCATCCAGCACTAATGGGTACCTAATAATATTTGGGGGAAAAATGAAGTTGGTAGTTGTGCTTGCCACATGACACCCTCGTTAACCGTGGACCACAGAAACAAATAACCTTTTATTCATCTGCCCTATAGACCGCATGGTCTGAAAGCGGAACTCTTACTTTTCTATCATGAAGTATCCTATTGCTTTTTAAAAGCTTTATACTTTATGACTTAACATTAAAGAAGTAATTATTCTAGATTCTAGTTGAGTGGAATATCAATAACAAAAAAAGAAATAAAACGTCCAGACATTATTTTATCATTTATATATCACTTCCTGGCATGTTAGACAACAATCATTAGTACAAGGCACAAACAAGTGAGCTCCTGAGAATTCTGGGATATAACGTCTGCCTCTAGGTACGCTCCGCCATCTTCCAGATATTTCTCTTCTGACCTTCTCTCCAATGTTTTAGAGTCTCCTTCTGTCCGGCTGTACAGAGCAGTAGAAGCCAATGTCTTAGACCTAGTCCTGAGTACATGTCTCAACTCTTCTCTGTCTTATGTGTCATTTTTCACACATCGTAAGAGAGGATGCCTTTTCTTAAGCTTTATACTCGAGAATCTTGTTTGTTTCAGAAGATTCCAAATACCAAAATAAAAACAATAAACGGAACCGTAAAGAGTTTTCCCCAATTCATTGAAACTCATAGTAGCACAATCAAAAACTTTATAAACCTCACATCAAACAGGACTGGCATCTCAACTTTCAACGCCATAAAAATTGTCATTTAGCTGAAATAGCTCTTCAACCTTTAAAAATTAAAATCGCTCTTTTTTTTTTTTTACAAACACATTAATTATAAACTTGTCATCCATTTTTGGCCTATACAATTGCCCTTCAACCAAATAAACAAAATCGATGCAATCCTGCTTTCAGAAATGGACATTCCCAGACTCCCAGACTCCCAGACTCCCAGCCCTAACGAGACTGAATCGAAAAAAAAAAAGTTAATTTTAAATTAATCCTTTTCAAGTTCCAATAAGCAGGAAGAGAAGAAATATTTTAAAAAAAAAAATCGTTTCCGGAAATTAAATCCTAAAAGCAGAAGCTTACAAATAGCTAAATTAATCACACCATAGGAGATTGCATTAAATATTATAAGCATAAGAAAGTAACGTTAAAGCATATATATTTTCTAATATGTGACAATGTTTATATGTCTTGTCATCCGATAATGTATAAGCCACACATTGATTTAGAACGCTGCTATTTAAAACAGTATGCATACAGTAGGCAACTACATGTACAACTTTAAATCAAACATAGAGCTTCTTAATTTCGATCTAGCATTAGAAGTCTACACTTCCATATCCGCAATTTAGGCAAGTTTGTCGTTACCTATAGAGTGAAAGAGATAGGTCTCAGGGAATTGTAAATGGGAAGTTTATATACAAATTGGTCTCTCGAAGAAGTCTCTTGAAGATTCACATTTCTACAGAGAATGGTTAAAATTTAAAGGGAATTGACTAGAAATATAAAAGTATTTGTTATTTTGGCTACAAAAGCTTTCGGTCTGAAAATCTGTATATAGACGAAACGAGCGTGTGTCAGGGAGCACAAATAGGTTTCAAGCTTCATGTCAAGTTTAAGTTTGTGAATTTATTATTGGACTTATATTAGACAGTGTGTTTATAGAAAATGTTCAATCTTTTCATTTTTTCTACTTGAGGAATTAAACGGTTTTATACAATAAAGATGAATTCTGTCATTACATCACCGAAAGATTTTCCTGCAATGTAGTTCATGGGATTTAGATTGTAGATCCAGCCTCTGATAAAAGAGTGACAGGTTCCTCCCGATTCCATCGTAGCAGATATCAAAACTCTAGATCCACACCTCCTCAATCGTTAAGTGTTTTTTGCTACGTTCGTATTCTGAATGGGCCCTTAAAAATAGAGACTTAACATTTGTATATAAGAGCTGCATTACAGCCAGATATAACGACACTATTTGTTTGTAAACACCAACGTTATTTGCTGATAAACTCATTTTTTTCCTATCGTTGGTTTTCTTGTAATAAACGTATAATATATTACAATAGATTTAATGTACTTTAAACTTCAATACTCTTCAAGTAGCTCCCTACACCAGTTCAGTTTGAAACAATTATCTCATACACTAATATATATATTTTTTCCCTTATTTTAAACAAGTGATTAATAATGTGTAAGTGTTACGTTACACAGAGAACTCTATTCTTCATTTTGTTTTCTTTCTGTCTGTGTTGTCTTCCCCTGCCTCAGCGATAGGGACAGCAGTCTCCGAGTGACCAGTAAGATAGCCGAGCTGGTTCTACTGACAGGTGAGACGATCAACATCACGGACGCATCCCAGGATCCCAGGATCGAACATGAGGTGAGCGCTAGTAGACTTGATTGTGCAAAGAATCAAATGATGGATTAATACACACACTGATGACTTGATGACTATCTGATGATTGGATGGTCAGGTGGGGGAAAAAAGGCTGGATAGAGATAACTTTATTAGAGGTATGCAAATACAACGATTGATTCATTCATTGAGAGATTGATAGTAGTATATTACATTTATTGCCAGATAAATACATTGCTGAATCTGCAGGACTAATTATTCTACTAGCGTGGCTAATATAGGGTGACCAAGATAAAAGAGGCCTAATATGATTAGAGAAGTACAATAGCTTACAGAAAATTAAATTAAAATATTTTATATAGTAAAAACAGCATAGTATTAATAAAAGTAAACATATACTAAACCTGACCTAGTTCCACACGAGATGGTGAAAGTGCGCACCAGAAACTCCGAGTCACAGGTCAGCACGTCTCAACGTGGTCTCGAAGATTTCTGGTAATTCTTTTGATGCGATGTCCGCAATTGAAAAGTGAATCTTCCTTTTTTAACTCTTCAATTGTATGCTGGTTAGTAGCTGTCACTGTACACTTGACCCTTTCAGTTAGTTCACAAATAAAAATCGCAAGCAGATAGATCCAGTCTGATCCGGAGCTCCTTTATCTTGGCCACCTTGTATAATTTATTGTAACTACAAAATCAAACAAATAAAATTTATCGTATCATTTGTGTAATGTAACGAACGCATTACAAGCTATAGAAATTACCAAAAGTAATTAATTTCATTAACTCAAATAATACATTTTAAAATTATTTTGTACTTGCTATTTGTGTCTTAGGATGAGACTGTAAAAGGGATTCGAACCCGGTCCGTGCTGTGTAAACCAGTCAGAAACAGGCATTTTCAAATCATAGGTAACAATTTTTGTATATAATAATGTAGCGATGGGCTTAGTTTCTGTGATTCTTTATAGCTTTTTCAGTTCTACGTTTACCTGTTGCAGAAGATCTTAGCTAGATGTTACTTCCAATGAGGTAAAGAGTAACTCTCTTTCCGTTACTAATTATTGTTTTACCTTTCGCCTTGTATCCTGAGCATCTATTATTGTATTCTGCCAAATCTGGATTATTTTTTCCAAACTGGCAACAAGAAGAAGTCCCAAACACGTTGTTTTGAATTGCAATGCTTGAGAAGTATTTCAAAAAAGAGGTTATGAAATCAATTCATCTCTTATGAAGATGATGGTGGTCTATAATTTCTTATTCTGTATATTTCTTGTGATTATTTAATATTGCAAGAAGTCTTTTTTTTTATGAACTTTGTACAATCCAAGTTAAATTCTATATGAGACGGTGCGCAAAATGTTTTTAAAGGTTTATTTATTTCTTCAATCTTTCATTAAATACAAAGAAACATTTGAGTCGAGTGCGGGAATACCCGCTGAAAGCGTGTTCAAAATAGCGTTTATTAATGTTAAGATGACGATATTTTGCAAAATAATTACGTTCAAACCAGATTTTTCACTGTGTGGCCAATTAGTATTTTCCCCCAATAAATATACATGAACTGTAAATATTTTGGAAATTGTTACAAGTGTTTTCGACATGTCCAACTATGTTCCACCCAGTTAGTTTGCAGTATGACTCAGGAAGTAATCGCAAGCTATTAGGTGAAAGTGGGAAAATGTCTTACGGAACAATTAACATTTATATTCAAATCTATAGTTAGAATAGGAGGCGCCGTGGCTGTGCAATAAGGCGCTTGGGTTTCGAACCGGGGAACCAGGGTTCAAATTCCGGTGAAGACAAGGATTTTTTATTTCGGGATATTTGGGCGCCTCTGAGTCCACCCAGCTCTAATGGGTACCTGACACTAGTTCAGGAAAAGTAAAGGCGGTTGGTCGTTGTGCTGGCCACATGACACCCTCGTTAACCGTGGGCTACAGAGACAGATGACCTTTACATCATCTGCCCTATAGATCACAAAGTCTGAAAGGGGAACTTTACTTATATTTAGAATTACTTAATGGGTCTATACCGATCCAATATTACAATCTCTATTCAGTCTTTGATGTCGGAAGTCGGTCTTTTAAATTCTGTCACTTGCATAAAAAAGATATCGAACTTAGCGGTATATTAGTTGGTACAATCTGCGTCATAGACATTGATCAGGCATTGACTTTAAATCACTCTTTCCTGCTCACAAAAGAATAGGGATTTGATGCCGCTTTGTGCCAGTTCTGTCCACGTCGATATTTTTAACTAATCATTACTGGCTCCGAGTCACTGCCCCCCCCCCCCCAGACGGCTAAGCAAATAAGATGTTTCGCTATTTTCAGCATATTTTATCTTGATTATAAATAGACCAGTAAAGTTTCAACCTGAATAATGTATACTAGGAAGGTGTGTTTGTGTTTGGTGAAATATATAAACATTTTCCTGTCGTAGAGATAAATGTACTTTAATGTCGCTTCAAATCTAGTAACTTCACTCTGTCCCTCTGTTGGACTATTGATTCCGTGTCCTCCAATCACATTGTCTCTGTTTACTAGATCTCATTATGAGCTTTGTCTATTTCTTATTTTCTGATGTAGGTTTGCTTCACATTTTTCATCTGCAATTAAACCCTGAGGAAAGAACCACACACAAACACACACACACGCACCCACATACGCACACTCACAAAGGTGAACGACCCGAATTCGAGCTCGTGAGATAAACCCTTGTCAGGCTTCTCAAGCCAATACCGTAACCACTCTGCAAGCGAAGAGCTTATGAACATGGAAGATTATAAAGTTATCTATGGTTTGTATTTTATGTTTGTGTTCACCAAGCGTCCAACGACGACCTCTTTAGGGGACTAATTCAGCTTATACCCCCCACTTTAGTCAAGTACTATTTCTTTCCTTTTGTTTGAGATACCAAACGTATTATTAATTATCGATACTTACTTAATTAATTTTTTGAGTGATTCTTCTGGTGTCAGGAACAAGAAATAATTATGCGAAATTTCATCGCAATCCGAGCTTGCGGGTGGGAGAAATAACGTTTTACCAGACAGACAGACAGACAGATAGAGTGAGTTGGTATAAGGTTTGTAATGAAAAAAAAGCCATTGAGAAAGAAAAAACGGTCTCAAGACAAAGTTAGAGATAGTCAGTCTAAGAAATATACATACTCTGCATACGTACCATCCAAGTCTCAATGGACGCTGGAGAACGAGAAGGTAAGTTAGAAAAAGAAAGACATCAAACAGGTCAAAATGTGTCAGATTTTATAGACATATTATACTTTTAAAAAGATCACTTATTGACACTAGAATTGTACACATTTTCGGAAAGACTGCACAAGTAACTTTTGACTGACAGGCGGAGATACAATTTTTTTTTTCAATTTCATACTATTAAGGAATCAGAGTTAATACTCTAAAAAATGTCTCAATATATAGATAATGACCGATACGGCGTTTGCATCAAAAAAGAAATATATAATTTCAAAGTACGAAAAAAATATAGATATACTTTTGGCGCTAATGGGGTTGTTCTATATGTATCTGATCTACTTCAAGCTAAGTCACGTGGTTATGGTCTTTCAAAGACAACATGATTAGATTAAGATCTAGACCGAGTACTCGATCTAGACATTCTAGATTTCGTAGATCCACTTTACGCAATCACAATTAGTGAATTACGGTAACACTATGTTTTAATAAAAGATTTGTAGATGTAGATAAGTTTTAAATTCAAATGAAATCTATTAGGCCATAAAATGTAAACGACACTACCACGTGACATGGAAGAAATGTGAAAAAAAACTGATTGACCCATTTCAAGCAAAGAAAAAAAATATTAATAAAATATTCAACTGGAGGCGCGGTGGCTGAAAGGTAAAGCACTTGGCTTCATGACCGGGTCTCTGGTTTAAATCCTGGTTAAAAAACTGGAATTTTTGCTTTCGGTATCTTTAGGGCGCCTATGAGTCCACCCAGCTCTAATGGGTACCTGACATTAGTTGGAGAAAAGTAAAGAGGGATGGTCGTTGCTCTGGCCACATGACACCCTCGTTAAGCGTGGGCCACAATAACAGATGGACTTTATATCACCTGCACCATGGATCACAAAGTCTGGAAGGGTAACTTTACTTAACTAGGGATTCAACTAACGAGGGAATATATATTACGTATTTCGTTGGAGCTAAAATATGGCCGATCGATTCAAAATTCTGTGCCCCTGGGGGTAGCATGTATGCAATGAAAAGTTGTTGCCCTTGCGCAACCCTGCAAAAAAACAGTACATTACACTTTTCATAGACTATGTAGTCTGTGTGGTCTATATTATGTCGAGTCAAGTCATAGTTACAGTTGGCATGCTCTATCATACCGATCATATTGATCAACCATTGGAACAGCAGAGTACATTCTACTGTAAGTCCTGAGGGGGAAAAAAAAAGGGAAGGGGGCTTTCGGGTGAATGTCAAAGGTTAAAGAAAGAAAGAGTGTCGAGTCAACTACACGCTTTCACACCATGTTCCCGGACCTTTTGAGCCAGGGTTAACATGGACAACGTCTGATCGTCCCCTCGGGTAAATTAGTCGCTGTGACGCACATTGTCAATTAGTACACTTAATGTGGGAAAGTGAGAAAGATGAATAACTCATGGGAGGGGGAAAACTTTGACACAGCCAGTTATTTAGAGAATACAAATTGATGGTTTTAAGATGGTGATTATTTATTAAAATATAAATTGAGAAGTTCTTAACATTTGACAGAGTTGACTGAGAGAGATTTAATTCGAGCGATTTTTTTTTGTTTTTTTTTCTGTTTCATGCCCCTGCCATCTAGAAAGGGGAGGACACAATGTAATGCTAGATTCTGTAGTTATTTCCCTTGTGGTTATGCTGGGAATATACAATATTATGATTTAAGGAAGACCTAGTAATGTCTTCAAAAACTTTTGTAAAAGAAATGGTTACAAATGTTTAACATAATTTTATAATTCCGGCACCGTTCGTTAATACTTTATGAAGAATTGTTATTTTTTTATATTTTGTAATTGTATTTTTTTCTCAAATTTTAAATCTTTGTTAATATGACATTTATAAAGAATAATAAATCTTGTAAGCCGATTTTTACGTTTATCGAATTCTTTGTAGTTCTGCTACTTTTCCTGCTCAAACTTTGTCTGACTGAATACGTGACTACTCGATACAATGCAGTAATCTAGCGGTATCGCAAATTGACATTCCTATTTGGAATTTTCATACTAAACAGAACAATGTCAATGTCACTAAAATAAACGTCTATGTTACAACGTAAATAAGAAAACATCACCAATGAAAAAGCTGAAAGAAATATTGGATTCTGCAGGGCTAAAAGGTGCAATAAATAACCATATCACTTTTAAGCAAAAGCCTTTCTTTATTCTGTACACCGGATACACCAAACAAAGCTAGCTGTTTCTAGTTTTTGAAAAACCCATTATACGCTATTTATAGTCAAGCGAGTCCTTAGAGCAGCGGTTCTCAACCTAAAATAACACCAAAACGTGAGACACCCATCCTGTGGTAAAAAAAAAAATTTAAATGTCAAATATCAGAAAACAGCATGAATTCACTTTTTTGTTGTAAACAGCGTAAAATCGGAGCACACTGTAAGTTGTGTACCAGTCTTGGAAGTTGAATGTTCTGTTTGTACAAAAACAATAAACAAGCGAGAATTTGTGTTGGCATTTTCATTTGTGTATGGGAATGAAGAGATATCATTAATACCCGCACTGGATGACTTCATTCATGAGTACGGCTCTGTTTACTAAAACCTATTTAGATGACAAAGAATCACTGTCTACAGACTCTGAATGAGATATTTTATTCCAATTTATATTCCTCTTATCAGCTTGAACAATTTACTTGCTTGATAGGCACTGGGTTGGGTGGGCGGACAAGGATCTCGAAACTGGCTCTAATGATGTTCCTGGAAATTTACATTGTAATGCTGGAGAAAAATTATTCACTAATTGGCCACACAGGGAAAAACTCTGGGACGACTGTTATAAAATATAAACATACCTATTGCGCCAGAACTTTGCAAGATCTAACATTTCGTGATTAATTTTCTGATTTTCAATATCTCGTCTAGTTTTTTGCGGGACGAACAGACCACACTGCTTTTCCCCTTCAGAACCTTAAAAAAAAACACACACACACAAAACAAAACATGACTCAGGCTTTCATTAGATATCACATAATAAAGTTCTTTATTTTATCTATAAAAAAAAAGTTTATATTATTAGGTAAAGATCGTTCTACAAGGCTCCCTCGCGTGCCAATAATTTATCAAGCGAGAAAAGAGAAAAAAAAAATCATAATTATATTAAAAATACGATAAAAACTTAAGCAGCTGAAAATCGATAGCTTCTTGGTGACATTTTGCAATGATTCAAAGTGATCAACGATGATGTAGTATTCTTTAATATTCAATCTCAACTTGAACCCTATATATACACATTTATTATTATTATTATTGATACATACAATTTCCAATGCTGTGTGTTAAAACTTTGACAAAATAAAGAAAACATAGAATACCTTTTGTTTTAAAAGACAATTATTCCTTTATGAAGCTGATGACATTTTGTAAGAAGGAATACTTCGCTCCTAATATGACGACATTAAAAGACAGTAGTCTTGAGTCCAGTTTGGTGAATGACCTTGAACGTAGAAGAAGGTTCGCAAAATGTTCCATACCGTTTATTAATTTCCCTCTTTAATAAATGCATGCGGAAATACCCGCTGAAATGTGTGTTTCGAAGATAAGATTGTCTAGACTTCCGGTCCAAATTTAATTAGTGTTATTAAATCTTACAAACATGTTAATGGTCAAATTAGAGCTTTCCTTGTGTGGTCAATTAGCAAGTAATAAGCTATCAAATTTCTAGGATTTTAAAGCAGTTTTTGAGATTTGTCCACACAGGTTGTTTTTTTAATCAAATGAAGAAATAAAAGCTGCCTCTCTCTAAAGCCTTAAAAAATAGTCTGATTACATTTCGCTATTCACCTAAGAATCCTCGTCTTAGTTTTGTATTTTTTGCGTCATAGTCTCGAAGTCAAAACTTTCACTTTTGATGAAACAAATAACTTTTCCCGCCTAATTCCTAATCCTGCCATAACACTACCAAACTAAGAGAAGGAAAACTAAGAAACCAAACATCCAATGCCTTTAGGTAAAACCCAAATTCCGGAAAGGCTTCGAGAGTCAACTAGAGATTAAATCAGGAGCTTGCAGATCACAAAGCTACACTCTGGCCCTGTGATGCTGTAGACTCCAAACTGTAACGGCTATTGCCTTTCTCGCAAAACCAACAGCTACGCCTTGAAAGGGGAAACTGCAGCCTGTGTGCAAGCGTTCTGATCATAGATCAATGCACAGGCCTACATCCAGCCCTTCACAAGGTGATCCATAGTCATTTTAAGACTAAGGAGGTCAATAATATATAATTTCTTTTCTTATCTTATTTTATATATTACAGACGTTACTTCAAAAAAGAAGACAATTACGTCCTACGCATTTCATGTGTCAATCTAGTCAGGCATGTTAATCAATGACTTAAACTCTGCTAACGCGTTAGTTTTCCTAGCTGATTCAGGCAACCCATTTCGTTCTCTAATTGCAATAGGGAAGAGTTAGCACTTGTACGAATTTGTTCTAGCGTATGGAATAAGAAATGTGCCTCTGTCTTTGCGTCTTTCTGAGTATTTCATAAGGTTTTGGTTGTCTTTTTATAAGTTATGGTTTAGTGTTTTATGTATTAAAGATACTTCAAATAATTATTTAAGAATCGTGTCTCGCGTTGATAATAAATCTTCTCAATCAATTATTCAGAAAGTAGTTCTCGAGACGTCCATCCGATAGTTAAATAAAACAGTGAATGGCCATCTTGTTCTGTGCACTATGTCAATCAGACCAGTGTAATTAGCTGATTCGCATAACACTTTTGTGCGTATGACGTATGCAGTTCTTGTGTACTTTTGCAGGTGTGGCTCAGGTAATCAACAGAATCGACGGTCTTCCGTTCGATGACCACGACGATCTGCTATTTGAGGTAAACAATGGTTTTCGCTTTTGATATGTTAAGATGACATAATCTCTTTGACGGCAGGGCAGCAATGGCGTCCAAATTAACAGTCCAATTTAGTTTGTTTAAGTAATATGTTGAGTGACGACACGATCATATAGTTCAAGTAAAAAAAAGTAAAGTTCCTCCTTTCAGACGTTGGGGATCTATGAGGAAGATGATATCAAGGTCATCTGTTTCTATGGCCTACGGTTAACGAGCAGGGTGTCACGTGGCCAGCACAACGATCATCCGGAACTAAAGTCAGATACCCATTAGAGTTGGATGCCCTAAATATCCTGAAATTCAAAATCCCACTGAGATTCGAACCTAAGACCCCTAGGTTTGAAAGCCGAGCGCTTAACCACTCAGCCACCGCGCTCCTAATGTTAAAGTACAAAGATATAACAACAATAATGCCAATGTCTTCGATGCCGAAATGTAAGGGATGAGCGCAGTTTTGACCAGAATACCTTTTCACATCTAATGTAGACAAATCTGTTGTGATCATGAAAGGAAATATAAGGCTACGATCATTAAAAACAAACGTCCCCGGAAATCTTTTGTTCCCGCGGCTATTAAATCATTGAATAAATCCAACTTTTTCATATCAGTTTCTCATGTAATGTTTAGGAGAATCTATAGGCTACGTTTATTTGGTAAGCTATCCTTTAATTCTTTTGCCCTTATTATGTTTTGTTGTGTCTAGAAATGTAAAGGTTGGTGAAATGAAGACAAAGTATTTACTTCTTAGACATAGAACAAATGCAAATAAATGCAAACTAAGTTTAGAACAATGATCAACTCTACTAAATAAAAAATAAAAAAAATAAATAAAATAACATCAGCTTTACAGTAGCTAGATGAGGCTGGCAAAAGGTTATTTAGTCATTATGTTGCCCACATGACACCCTCGTTAATTTAAGCTACTAAAATTGGTATCGGGTAACAAAATGGAATGGTACATTAGGACAAAAATAAACATGAATGCCTAATTTCTTTTTATTTTGATTTTATGTCCAACAAACAAACCTTAATGCAACACTAAGTCTGCTTATATAAATGAACTGCAAACAAAGCTTGACAATGTTTACACTGATATTCTAACCCCATCTCTTTATGTTAACCGTGTAGATTTGTTATTTGTTTATTTTCATAATTACAAACAATGATAATGTGTGACATGTGATCGTGAGCACGCGATCGTTGTTTCAATAAATGTCGGAAGTCGTAAAAAAAAAAAAAATTCCAAAATTTAGAATCTCAATCTTGGCAAGCAACGAAACGAACAAAAATCAACTTCCAAAATAAATAGGCTAATGTTTATTTAAACATGTGTTTGTAAGAACAGTCATACCTCGGGTCATTTAGGTTACCGCCAAGAAATCGCCTTACAGCAGACGCAGAGAAACTGGAATATATCAAAGTGTACAGATGTTTTAATGCAAATTTTATTTCTCCAGGCGTTCGCGATCTTCTGTGGTCTAGGAATCAACAACTGTCAGTTGTATGAACAGGTTTCATTAGCTGCCGCCAGGCAAGCTGTGGCTCTGGAGGTGAGTAGATCTAGACCCTACCTCTCAGGTAAAATGGATCCGTTACACAAGAACCCTGCTAAATCTAGAATATCAAGATACAGTATCTCGATTATCTTTCTAGTTTTTTAAATATTAAAACGCGACGGATGAACAGACACACCACACTAAACTATTAGCGGCTATTCCCATTTTGGGAACGCAAAAAAAACAACAACGTTGAGTTATTTTTATGGACTGTGTACAGAAGTTTAAATAGGCTTGATAGGACCACCTAATGGGTTTGGTAGGACCACCTAATGGGTTTGATAGGACCACCTAATGGGCTTGATAGGACCACCTAATGGGTTTGATAGGACCACCTAATGGGCTTGATAGGACCACCTAATTGACGTGTGAGATTTTGTTACTGAATGAATTTTTTGAAATGCTCTTTTTTTTTTTTTTGTATGTTTGTTGTGTTTCGGATTGTCCATCAGAATCGAAGGTTTTTAGACAGGAAAGCATCGAATGGCTGCGGGCAGGGTTCCAACCCAGGACAATTGAGACGACAGTCAAGAGCGCAAGACCACATGACCACTAGCCATCATTATTATTATTTATTATACATACATACATATTTATTATACATTATTATTTGGCACATGTAACAACTTTTCATATGTAAATTATGAGTGAGTCTAAAGTGAATGTACATTTTGTTTTTTTTAATAGTTATGTTTTGTTTTATGTAATGCACAAATTGTTAGACAAATTTCCTTACGAACGATAAAGATTATTATTATTATTTTGAAATATGGCCGCCGGAAGCTATGGCGTTTTCCTTCTCTCTGATTCTTGTTTAAACAACGTAGATTGTATCTAGATCTAGAGACTATATAGATGTAAAGTCTGGGTCTAATAAAATACTTATTTTAAAAAGGGTAGCAGATTATTCTAGCTAGGGCTTGAATTTAACCATCTATTATTACTAGATTTACCAGTATTTACTAGACTAGATCTAGTTTAATAGTTAGATGAGATCTAGCTTCAAGATGTAGAACCAAACCAGCTATTCGGCCATTGGGCAGACTGGGCTCTATAGCTTTGGTCGGCAGTCAGTCTAGGAGACAGAAACTCCGATATTACACCTATTGCTATCTGTGGTTCACAGCCGTCTTACACTTCTATGCTACTGGGAATTGCATTTAGTTTAAAGAGTGGTATTGGTTTGCGCGAGCCAATTATCACTTTAAAAATACTCTGCGCAAGCTGGAGACACTGCAGTAATTAGCCCACAAATGACTAGTCATAAACTAACCCATACAAAAACAAAGGAGATGGTCTTAACGGAGCATCTCTATGCTGATTATTGCGCCCTGCTAGCTCACAATGAATTGGATCTCCAGAACGCAGTCAACGAATTTGAATGCGCTGCAGCCTCTTTCGGTTTATATATACACCTCTGGAAAACAGAAGTCATGTTCCAGAAGTCCCCCAATGAAACATAAATACATAAACATAAACATAATTTACATAAATGATTTACCAAATTGCATTAGTTCAGGAACAAAAGTCAGATTATTTGCAGACGATTGCATAATATATAGAACAATAAAAACAAAACAAGACACAGATATTTTACAAAGAGAATTAGATGAATTACAGAAATGGGAATCAAATTGGAGCATGTCTTTCCACCCAGAAAAATGTCAGTTGTTAAGAGTAACAAAAAAACTAAAACAAATTAATTCCACTTATCTTATTCATGGCAAACCAGTAACACAGACTAAAAACTCAAAATACCTAGGTGTTATAATAAATGAAAAACTGTCATGGAATCCACATATTGATGAAACTATAAAAAAATCCAACAAAGCATTAGGGTTTATTAAAAGAAATTTCTATAAATCAAATAAGAACATAAAACTAAAATGTTATTTAACCTTGGTTAGGCCAATAATAGAATATGCATCCACCGTGTGGGACCCCTCAACTCAAGAAAACATTAAGAAACTGGAACAAACACAAAATAGAGCAGTGAGATTCATAACAAACGAATATTCACATTTGACTAGGGTAACACCATTAGTAAAATCACTAAATTTAGAAAGCCTTCAGGACAGAAGACTCAAAAGTAAAGTAGCAATTATACATAAAACACTGAACCATAATCTTCAAATACAAAAACAAAATTTAATAAAATACTCTGAAAGACACAAAAATAAAGGCACATTCCTTGTCCCATATGCTAGGACAAATTTGTACAAATACTCCTTCTTCCCTAGTGCTATTAGAGCATGGAATGGGTTGCCTGAGCTAGCCAGAAAAACCAGTGACTTGGCAGAATTTAAGTCATTGGTTAATATGCATGACTAAATGCATGACGCGTAGGACGTAATCATCTTCTTTTTTGAAGTAACGTCTGTATTATATAAGATAAGATAAGAAACCTACTCAGCCCAAAGATAGCCGCAAACGGACAGTG